>JAPXFQ010000905.1:0-51333 GCA_028564705.1 Apricaphanius iberus
TTGCTACACAAGCTGAGCGTTTGCTACACAAGCTGAGC
The DNA here is from genome assembly GCA_028564705.1 of Apricaphanius iberus. Taxonomy (NCBI): domain Eukaryota; kingdom Metazoa; phylum Chordata; class Actinopteri; order Cyprinodontiformes; family Aphaniidae; genus Apricaphanius; species Apricaphanius iberus. The sequence goes on from JAPXFQ010000905.1 coordinate 39, forward strand.
GTTTGATACACAAGCTGAGCGTTTGATACACAAGCTGAGCGTTTGCTACACAAGCTGAGCGTTTGCTACACAACTGAGCGTTTGCTACACAAGCTGAGCGTTTGCTACACAACTGAGCGTTTGCTACACAAGCTGAGCGATTGATACACAAGCTGAGCGTTTGCTACACAAGCTGAGCGTTTGCTACACAAGCTGAGCGTTTGCTACACAAGCTGAGCGTTTGATACACAACTGAGCGTTTGCTACACAAGCTGAGCGTTTGCTACACAAGCTGAGCGTTTGCTACACAACTGAGCGTTTGCTACACAAGCTGAGCGTTTGCTACACAAGCTGAGCGTTTGATACACAACTGAGCGTTTGCTACACAACTGAGCGTTTGCTACACAAGCTGAGCTTTGATACACAAGCTAGCGATTGATACACAAGCTGAGCGTTTGCTACACAAGCTGAGCGTTTGCTACACAAACTGAGCGTTTGCTACACAACTGAGCGTTTGCTACACAAGCTCAGCGTTTGCTACACAAGCTGAGCGTTTGATACACAAGCTGAGCGTTTGATACACAAGCTGAGCGTTTGCTACACAAGCTGAGCGTTTGATACACAAGCTGAGCGATTGATACACAAGCTGAGCGTTTGCTACACAAGCTGAGCGTTTGCTACACAAGCTGAGCGATTGCTACACAACTGAGCGATTGCTACACAAGCTGAGCGTTTGCTACACAAGCTGAGCGTTTGCTACACAAGCTGAGCGTTTGCTACACAAGCTGAGCGATTGATACACAAGCTGAGCGATTGATACACAAGCTGAGCGTTTGCTACACAAGCTGAGCGTTGCTACACAACTGAGCGTTTGCTACACAAGCTGAGCGTTTGCTACACAAGCTGAGCGTTTGATACACAAGCTGAGCGATTGATACACAAGCTGAGCGTTTGCTACACAAGCTGAGCGTTTGCTACACAACTGAGCGTTTGCTACACAAGCTGAGCGTTTGATACACAAGCTGAGCGTTTGCTACACAAGCTGAGCGTTTGCTACACAAGCTGAGCGTTTGCTACACAAGCTGAGCGTTTGCTACACAAGCTGAGCGTTTGATACACAAGCTGAGCGTTTGCTACACAAGCTGAGCGTTTGCTACACAAGCTGAGCGTTTGCTACACAAGCTGAGCGTTTGATACACAAGCTGAGCGTTTGCTACACAAGCTGAGCGTTTGCTACACAAGCTGAGCGATTGATACACAAGCTGAGCGTTTCTACACAACTGAGCGTTTGCTACACAAGCTGAGCGTTTGCTACACAACTGAGCGTTTGCTACACAAGCTGAGCGTTTGTACACAACTGAGCGTTTGCTACACAAGCTGAGCGATTGATACACAAGCTGAGCGTTTGCTACACAAGCTGAGCGTTTGCTACACAACTGAGCGTTTGCTACACAAGCTCAGCGTTTGCTACACAAGCTGAGCGATTGATACACAAGCTGAGCGATTGATACACAATCTGAGCGATTGATACACAAGCTGAGCGTTTGCTACACAACTGAGCGTTTGCTACACAACTGAGCGTTTGCTACACAAGCTGAGCGTTTGATACACAAGCTGAGCGTTTGATACACAAGCTGAGCGTTTGCTACACAAGCTGAGCGTTTGCTACACAACTGAGCGTTTGCTACACAACTGAGCGTTTGCTACACAAGCTGAGCGTTTGCTACACAAGCTGAGCGATTGATACACAAGCTGAGCGTTTGCTACACAAGCTGAGCGTTTGCTACACAAGCTGAGCGTTTGCTACACAAGCTGAGCGATTGATACACAAGCTGAGCGATTGATACACAAGCTGAGCGTTTGCTACACAAGCTGAGCGTTTGCTACACAAGCTGAGCGTTTGCTACACAAGCTGAGCGTTTGATACACAAGCTGAGCGTTTGCTACACAAGCTGAGCTTGCTACACAACTGAGCGTTTGATACACAAGCTGAGCTTGAGCGTTGTACACAACAGACACAACTGAGCGTTGTACACAACTGACGTTTGCTACACAAGCTGAGCGTTTGCTACACAAGCTGAGCAATTGATACACAATCTGAGCTTTGCTACACAAGCTGAGCGATTGATACACAAGCTGAGCGTTTGCTACACAAGCTGAGCGTTTGCTACACAAGCTGAGCGATTGATACACAAGCTGAGCGTTTGCTACACAAGCTGAGCGATTGATACACAAGCTGAGCGATTGATACACAAGCTGAGCGTTTGCTACACAAGCTGAGCGTTTGATACACAAGCTGAGCGTTTGATACACAAGCTGAGCGTTTGATACACAAGCTGAGCGTTTGCTACACAAGCTGAGCGTTTGCTACACAAGCTGAGCGTTTGCTACACAAGCTGAGCGTTTGCTACACAAGCTGAGCGTTTGCTACACAACTGAGCGTTTGCTACACAAGCTCAGCGTTTGCTACACAAGCTGAGCGTTTGCTACACAAGCTGAGCGATTGATACACAATCTGAGCGTTTCTACACAACTGAGCGTTTGCTACACAAGCTGAGCGTTTGCTACACAACTGAGCGTTTGCTACACAAGCTGAGCGTTTGCTACACAAGCTGAGCGTTTGCTACACAACTGAGCGTTTGCTACACAAGCTGAGCGTTTGCTACACAAGCTGAGCGTTTGCTACACAACTGAGCGTTTGCTACACAACTGAGCGTTTGCTACACAAGCTGAGCGTTTGCTACACAAGCTGAGCGTTTGATACACAAGCTGAGCGTTTGCTACACAAGCTCAGCGTTTGCTACACAAGCTGAGCGTTTGCTACACAAGCTGAGCGATTGATACACAATCTGAGCGTTTCTACACAACTGAGCGTTTGCTACACAAGCTGAGCGTTTGCTACACAACTGAGCGTTTGCTACACAAGCTGAGCGTTTGATACACAAGCTGAGCGTTTGCTACACAAGCTGAGCGTTTGCTACACAAGCTGAGCGTTTGCTACACAACTGAGCGTTTGCTACACAAGCTCAGCGTTTGCTACACAAGCTGAGCGATTGATACACAATCTGAGCGATTGATACACAATCTGAGCGTTTGCTACACAACTGAGCGTTTGCTACACAACTGAGCGTTTGCTACACAAGCTGAGCGTTTGATACACAAGCTGAGCGATTGATACACAAGCTGAGCGTTTGCTACACAACTACACAAGCTAGCGATTGATACACAACTGAGCGATTGATACACAACGAGCGTTTGCTACACAACTGAGCGTTTGCTACACAAGCTGAGCGTTTGCTACACAAGCTGAGCGTTTGATACACAAGCTGAGCGATTGATACACAAGCTGAGCGTTTGCTACACAAGCTGAGCGTTTGCTACACAAGCTGAGCGTTTGATACACAAGCTGAGCGTTTGATACACAAGCTGAGCGATTGATACACAATCTGAGCGTTTGCTACACAAGCTGAGCGTTTGCTACACAAGCTGAGCGATTGCTACACAACTGAGCGTTTGCTACACAAGCTGAGCGATTGGTACACAAGCTGAGCGTTTGCTACACAAGCTGAGCGTTTGCTACACAAGCTGAGCGTTTGCTACACAAGCTGAGCGTTTGCTACACAAGCTGAGCGATTGCTACACAACTGAGCGTTTGCTACACAAGCTGAGCGATTGATACACAAGCTGAGCGATTGATACACAATCTGAGCGTTTGCTACACAAGCTGAGCGTTTGCTACACAACTGAGCGTTTGCTACACAAGCTGAGCAATTGATACACAATCTGAGCGTTTGCTACACAAGCTCAGCGTTTGCTACACAAGCTGAGCGTTTGCTACACAAGCCGAGCGTTTGCTACACAAGCTCAGCGTTTGCTACACAAGCTGAGCGTTTGCTACACAAGCTGAGCGATTGATACACAATCTGAGCGTTTCTACACAACTGAGCGTTTGCTACACAAGCTGAGCGTTTGCTACACAACTGAGCGTTTGCTACACAAGCTGAGCGTTTGCTACACAACTGAGCGTTTGCTACACAAGCTGAGCGTTTGATACACAAGCTGAGCGTTTGCTACACAAGCTGAGCGTTTGCTACACAACTGAGCGTTTGCTACACAAGCTGAGCGTTTGCTACACAACTGAGCGTTTGCTACACAAGCTCAGCGTTTGCTACACAAGCTCAGCGTTTGCTACACAACTGAGCGTTTGCTACACAAGCTCAGCGTTTGCTACACAAGCTGAGCGATTGATACACAAGCTGAGCGATTGATACACAATCTGAGCGATTGATACACAATCTGAGCGTTTGCTACACAACTGAGCGTTTGCTACACAACTGAGCGTTTGCTACACAAGCTGAGCGTTTGATACACAAGCTGAGCGATTGATACACAAGCTGAGCGTTTGCTACACAAGCTGAGCGTTTGCTACACAACTGAGCGTTTGCTACACAACTGAGCGTTTGCTACACAAGCTCAGCGTTTGCTACACAAGCTCAGCGATTGATACACAATCTGAGCGATTGATACACAATCTGAGCGTTTGCTACACAACTGAGCGTTTGCTACACAAGCTCAGCGTTTGCTACACAAGCTGAGCGTTTGATACACAAGCTGAGCGATTGATACACAATCTGAGCGTTTGCTACACAAGCTGAGCGTTTGCTACACAAGCTCAGCGTTTGCTACACAAGCTGAGCGATTGCTACACAACTGAGCGTTTGCTACACAAGCTGAGCGTTTGCTACACAAGCTCAGCGTTTGCTACACAAGCTCAGCGGTCAACAAAATTATGGCTCCCCAGACATCCTCTCTCTGACAGAAAAAACACCCGAGTGACTGACTGACAACCCATTTTGACACCTTGACTCGTCATCACTATCACCCACGTGACCTCCGCTCCTCGTCACCATGACAACTGAAACAAACAAACAAGTGAACCGGTGAGCGTAGCCTAAAATAGTATTTGTGGCGCATACAGTTACAGTAAATACAAAGAAAAGTAATATTTTTAACCATTACATTTTTTAACTTGTTAGTAATTAAAATCTAAGGCTTATCTTGATTCTTTTTAATCTTTTAAATATTAAACTGTATAATGTTAGTTGCAGAAATTTTTGGTTTAGTTTCCTAATGAAGCTGATTCTGATGCAGTTCAGCTGCTAAAGCTAAAGCTAACCAGCCACTCACCGATACCAGAGTGTAGACGGAGCCCAGAACACTGAGAGCTGCAGCCAGCAGGTCAATCCACTAGGGATCAACTGATATGGATTTTCTTAGTGCCAATACTGATTTTTCTTAATCAGCATAGTACCGATTTTCTTAAGCCGATATTTGGAGCCGATACCGGTTCTGCGCCCTCATTTTACATCATAAAAACAATGATGATAACAAGTGTTATGGGGGTATTGAAACTTAAAATGGCCGACCGGACTTCCTATTTTAGCTATAAAAACACCAAAAATGATTCTAAAAATAGATTTTTTTTAAACTTGCAATTTGATTTGATTTCTATAAGAAACGATTCGGAATCATTTTTCCGATTAAATTCAACACAGAGAGGGATGTCTGCCTGGGTCAGCGTTGATGATTGGTTTAAAGGATGACTGTTGTATTAGGCTACCTGGTGAAAAAATGGGTTATGGTTAGGATCAGTGTGGATAGCTATTTGTCCAGCCTGTCTGCAGGCGGTCTAACCGTCTCTCCTCCCATCAGGACGGACCATCATCCTGTCCACCCACCACATGGACGAGGCGGACATGCTGGGCGACCGCATCGCCATCATCTCTCACGGCAAGCTGTGCTGCGTGGGCTCGTCTCTGTACCTGAAGAACCAGCTGGGGACGGGCTACTACCTGACGCTGGTGAAGAGGGACCCAGAACCCTCTCTGAGTTCCTGCAGGAACTCCACCAGCTCCGTGTCCTTCACTAAGAAGGTCAGAGACCGTAGCAGCTGCAGGGTGTCCTCTCCTGTGGCTGTTTCTAACCGTCCTGCTGCCGTTTCAGGACGGGGAAGGCGCCTCGGTCAGCAGCAGTGACGCCGGCCTCGGCAGCGAGCATGAAAGTGAGGCCGCCACCTTCGGTGAGCTTCCTGTTTCTGTGCCGCGTTTCCTTCTTCCGCCTGTAGGTGGAGCTGATCTGTTCCCTGCGTCTTTAGAGAACGGCCCCGCCGCCTCCGTCTGCGCGCCGCCGGACTCCGCCCTGGTCTCCACCCTGATCCTGCGCCACATCCCGGCCGCCCGCCTGGTGGAGGACCTGGGACACGAGCTGACATACGTGCTGCCCTACAGCGCCGCCAAGGACGGAGCCTTCGTGGAGCTCTTCAAAGAGCTGGACCTGAAGCTGCTGGAGCTGGGCATCTCCAGCTACGGAGTGTCCGACACCACCCTGGAGGAGGTGCTGCTTCCCACACCGCCTCTCTGGTTCCTCTCTGCAGGAGTTTCCACTAACATGAGCTGATTGTTTCCTGATTCGGCAGATTTTCCTGAAGGTGGCGGAAGATCACGGAGTGGACACCGAGGTGCCTTCAGGTGAGCAGGAAGTAGGCTGGTTGCTGCTTCCATCGGCCGCAGAAGCTGACGTGTTTGTGTTTGTGCATCCAGACGGGACGCTGCCTGTGTGGAGGCGCAGGAGGACTCACGCCTTCGGAGGAGGAGACCAGAGCTGCCTGAGGCCCAACACGGAGGACGACGACGCCAACGACTCTGATGGAGACGCCGGTACAAACCGCCACAGCACCAGCAGTTATCCCAGTTACCATGGTGACGTACTTAGCCAAAAACCACCAAAAGGGCTTAATTTGGAGCGCCCTCTTTTGGTAGAAAACAGAACTGCAACACATCGTGACGCCTCAACTGTAAGACTGATGTACCCAAGAAAAGTATTCACACCTTTTAGAAAAGTTTCTAAACCATCCATCCATCCATCATCTTCTGATTATCCGGGGTCGGGTCGCGGGAGCAGCAGCCTTAGCAGGGACCCCCAGACCTCCCTCTCCTCGGCTACCTGGTGCAGCTCCTCAGGAGGAATCTGAGGCGTTCCCAGGCCAGCAGGGAGACATATTCCCTCCATAGAGTCCTGGGTCTTCCCCTGGGTCTCCTCCCGGTGGGACGTGCCCAGAACACCTCACCAGGGAGGCATCCTGACCAGATGACCGAGCCACCTTAACTGGCTCCTCTCCATGTGGAGGAGCAGCAGCTCCACTCGGAGCCCCCTCTGGATGACCGAGCTTCTCACCCTATCTCTAAGGGAGAACCCAGCCACCCTACGGAGGAAACTTATTTCAGCCGCCTGTATCCGTGATACACCCTATAGAGAAATAATCACGTTCTTAAAAAGTACTTAAAATTCTTAGAAAGTATTCACACCCCTTATATAAATATTTAAGACCATTAAGCAAGGAAATTTTATTTGTACAGCACACCTTCAACACAAGGCAATTCATGGTGCTTTACATGGTTACAGAAATGTGAAAATTAAAACATCAATAATAGAAAGCATAAATGAACATTTATAAAACAAACTATAGAATTTGATTAAAAACAATTTAGGATAAAAAATATATTTCGTAATCAAGTCTAAATAGGTAAGTTTTAATTTTAGACTTAAAACAGTTCAGTGTCTCAGCAGCTTTGCTTCTCCTGGTAGTTTGTTCCAGATATGAGGAGCATAGAAACTAAAAGCTGCTTCTCCATGTTTGGTTCTGGTTCTAGGGACGATCAGTAAACTAGAGATGGAGGACCTGATTGATCTGGATGGTTTGTACCATGATAGCAGATCTCTAATGTACTCTGGTGCTAAACCATTCAATGATTTATAAACTAGTAGGAGTATTTAGAAGTCTATTCTCTGAGCTACAGGGAGCCAGAGGAAGGACTTTAGAACTGGGGTGATGTGTTCTACTTTCCTGGTTCTAGTGAGAACACGAGCAGCAGCGTTCTGGATCAGCTGCTGCTGTCTGAGTGACTTTTTAGGTAGACCTGTGAAGATACTGTTACAGTAATCATAAATGCATGGATGAGTTTTTCTAGGTCTCCTTGTGTCATCAGTCCTTTAATCCTAGAAATGTTCCTCAGCTGATAGAAAGCTGACCTTGTTATTGCCTTTATGTGACCCTGGAGGTTCTGGTCTGAGTCCATTATTACACCTAGATTTATGGTTGCTGGTTTCTAGCTGGGCCCATTTAAACTGATTGCTGATATTTAACCAATCTTTTTTGGATCCAAATATAAGTACTTCAGTTTTGTTTTTGTTCAGTTGGAGGAAATTATGGGACATCCAGCTGTTAATTTGCTCAATACATTTATTGAGGATTTGGATGGTTCATCATCACCTGGTGACATTGAGATATAAAGCTGAGTATCATCAGCATAGCTGTGGTAGTTAACATTGTTGGTGGTTATAATCTGGTTTAGTGGGAGCATGTAGGTGCTAAATAGGAGGGGCCCTAGGATGGAACCCTGTGGGACCCCACATGTGATTTCTGTGTTCTGTGATGAGAACTGGCTAATCGACACAAAGTAGTTCCTGTTCTTCAGGTAGGATGTGAACCAGTCTAGTTCTGTACCAGAGAGTCCGACCCAGTTCTCTAGACGTTCCAGTAATAAATCATGATCAACGGTGTCAAACGGCGCACTGAGGTCCAATAGAACCAGTACTGTGGTTTTACCACGGCCAGTATTTATATGGATATCACTGAAAACTTTGATGAGGGCTGTCTCTGTGCTGTGGTTCCTACGGAAACCAGACTGATATCAAAGCGGTTGTTCATTGTTAGGAAGCTGTTTAATTGTTGGAAAACAGATTTTTCAATAATTTTATCAATAAATGGGAGATTAGATATTGGTCTGTAGTTTAGCATCAACGTGCTGTCTAGGTTCTTCTTCTTTGGTATTGGTTTGATAGCTGCTGTTTTTAAGGCTCTGGGGGAAACAGTCAGTAACCAGTCAGTCAGTAGGTTCTTCTTCTTTGGTATTGGTTTGATAGCTGCTGTTTTTAAGGCATCTGTGGGAAACAGTCAGTAACCAGTCAGTCAGTAGGTTCTTCTTCTTTGGTATTGGTTTGATAACTGCTGTTTTTAAGGCTCTGGGGGAAACAGTCAGTAACCAGTCAGTCAGTAGGTTCTTCTTCTTTGGTATTGGTTTGATAACTGCTGTTTTTAAGGCTCTGGGGGAAACAGTCAGTAACCAGTCAGTCAGTAGGTTCTTCTTCTTTGGTATTGGTTTGATAACTGCTGTTTTTAAGGCTCTGGGGGAAACAGTCAGTAACCAGTCAGTCAGTAGGTTCTTCTTTTTTATTGGATAGTGCTGTTTTTAAGGCTCTGGGGGAAACAGTCAGTAACCAGTCAGTCAGTAGGTTCTTCTTCTTTGGTATTGGTTTGATAGCTGCTGTTTTTAAGGCTCTGGGGGAAACAGTCAGTAACCAGTCAGTCAGTAGGTTCTTCTTCTTTGGTATTGGTTTGATAACTGCTGTTTTTAAGGCTCTGGGGGAAACAGTCAGTAACCAGTCAGTCAGTAGGTTCTTCTTCTTTGGTATTGGTTTGATAACTGCTGTTTTTAAGGCTCTGGGGGAAACAGTCAGTAACCAGTCAGTCAGTAGGTTCTTCTTCTTTGGTATTGGTTTGATAACTGCTGTTTTGAAGGCTTTGGGGGAAACAGTCAGTAACCAGTCAGTCAGTAGGTTCTTCTTCTTTGGTATTGGTTTGATAGCTGCTGTTTTTAAGGCTTTGGGGGAAACAGTCAGTAACCAGTCAGTCAGTAGGTTCTTCTTCTTTGGTATTGGTTTGATAACTGCTGTTTTTAAGGCTTTGGGGGAAACAGTCAGTAACCAGTCAGTCAGTAGGTTCTTCTTCTTTGGTATTGGTTTGATAACTGCTGTTTTGAAGGCTTTGGGGGAAACACCTGATAGGTTATTAGGATCCGTTCCGCTCTGATGGCTCGGAGGACTGTTAGAAAAGTATTCACACCCTTTCACCACTTTCTCCTCCTGTTGGTTGCCATGGTTACCAGCCATCTTATTTCGCTGCAGAATATCCACTAGACGCTTTGTTTTGACCGTTTATGGTAGAACATGAGTGTAGGAGGCGGATATGATCCAGAAGCACATCAGCTCATTTCTAGGGATGTATAAAACAGACGGCTGGTGCATGAGGATGGTCATGTGACCTGTCATGTGACCTGTGTTTCCTGTCAGACTGCAGGGAGACGGACTGGCTGAGCGGCGCCGACGGGAAAGGCTCCTCCCAGGTGAGCGGCTGGAGCTTGAAGAGGCAGCAGTTCGTTGCGCTGATGTGGAAGCGTTTCCTGTATGCCCGCCGCTCGAGGAAGGGCTTCTTTGCTCAGGTACCGTCACACCTGTAACTCACCTTCCTGTAGCTCCGCCCCCGCGTGGCCCCTGCAGCTGAGCCGTGCGTGTGTTTCCAGATCGTTCTCCCGGCCGTCTTCGTCTGCATCGCTCTGGTCTTCAGCCTGATCGTGCCTCCGTTTGGGAAGTATCCCAGCCTGGAGTTGCAGCCGTGGATGTACGAGGACCAGGTGACCTTCATCAGGTACGCTACCGTCCAGCAGGACGCCACGTGCGTCCGCCTCGCTCTGACTCTCTCTGTCCTTCTAGCGATGACGCTCCAGGAGACGCCAACATGCAGAAGTTACTGAGCTCCCTGTTGTACCCACCGGGCTTCGGTACTCGCTGCATGGACGGATATTACATCCCGTAAGACCTCCACCCATCAGGAAGCCTCCGTCAGCCTAGCTCCACCTGCTGATGTTCCCGTGTGTTTGCCCCCCCCCCGGTAGGGAGGCGCCGTGCACCATGGGAGACGATGACTGGAACATCCCGGAGGTTCCTCAGAGCGTCCAGCAGCTGTTCAGCTCCAGGAACTGGACCATGGAGGACCCGTCTCCGTCCTGCTCCTGCACCTGTGACGGCAGGAAGCGGATGCTTCCAGACTGCCCCGCCGGCGCCGGAGGACTGCCACCGCCAGAGGTCAGTGGCGGTTCCCTCTGAGGTTCAGAGCAGAACCTTCAGATGCTGCTGCCACCTAGTGGAAGGTCGACCAAACTACAGCAGGAATCTTTCATCCGATTGTGTTTGTGTTCAGATGAAGCTGAGCGCCTCAGATACGCTGCAGAACCTGACAGGAAGGAACGTCTCTGACTACCTGGTGAAGACCTACGCTCAGATCATCGGCAAGAGGTGAGGAACTCCCCGCTCACCTGGAGGAAATACACCTGGGCACGTTCTAAAGTCTTCTGTCTCCTTCCACAGCCTGAAGAACAAAGTCTGGGTCAACGAGTTCAGGTCCGGTTCTGTTCCGTCTGCTGTACCTTCACGGGTCTGGCGGCTCCAGACGCTCAGGTGTTCTGCTCTCTCTGCAGGTACGGAGGCTTCTCATTGGGTGCCAGAAGCACACAGGTCCTCCCGCCGGCCAATGAGATCGACGATGCCATCGAGAGAGTCCGAAAGATCTTTGAGTTACAGAAGGTCAGTGAGAGAACGGGAAGAACTTTGACCCAGAACCCGAACCGGTCCTCCAGGGCTAAAAGTAGGATTTGTGTGCAGGGATCTGCTGCCGACCGATTCCTGGACAATCTGTCCGGCTTCATCAACGGCCTCGACACCAACAACAACGTGAAGGTAGGCCCAGAAGCCGGTTCTTTGGGTTCCAGCAGAAGCTTAATGAGTATAGATGTAGAGGCGTTGTTTGGGTCGTTATATGTGAAAGGTTGCAGGACTGGGAGGGACAGAATGTAAAAACAATCCACCAACAGGGGGCGCATTAACTGCATATTTTCCCTATTTGACCGCTTTATTAGAACGGTAATTTTTACAGATCATTATTCACTCTGAACACTTGCTGCAGATATGGTGTTCCACCAGGTGAGATCTAGCATGGAGCTCCAGGTAGACAGAGATTATCACTGATCTTATATTTATTCCTTTTTCTAATAATCGATCTCTGCTCACCAAGCTGTTAGCCCATCATAGAATGGCTCATCACAGGCTTATGTAGGTGTACAATCTTGTTCCTGGTGTCCTTCGACAGCTCTCTAGGCAGAAGAAAGAACTTTCTGCTTCTTTGTTGGAGCTAAATACTTATTTTCTGCACCATTACACAAGTAAATTCTTAAAAACGATCCAGTTTGATTTCCTGGATAGTCTTTGTCATTCTGTGTCTTAAAGTGTAGCTATGATAAAAATTACAGACCATTACCAATCAGTGGCTGATAAAGAACTTCTGTCAGAACCAGTGAAATGTCAGCACAGCTTTAGGATGACGGTAAACCATGTCGGAGCTGATGGAGTAGCTCCGTCAGCAGCTATGTTAGCAGCTACGTTAGCAGCTACATCAGCAGCTACGTTAGCAGCTACATCAGCAGCTACGTCAGCAGCTACATCAGCAGCTACGTCAGCAGCTACGTTAGCAGCTACATCAGCAGCTACGTCAGCAGCTACATCAGCAGCTACATTAGCAGCTACGTCAGCAGCTACATCAGCAGCTACATTAGCAGCTACGTTAGCAGCTACGTTAGCAGCTATGTTAGCAGCTACGTTAGCAGCTACATCAGCAGCTACGTCAGCAGCTACATCAGCAGCTACATCAGCAGCTACGTTAGCAGCTACATCAGCAGCTACGTCAGCAGCTACGTCAGCAGCTACGTTAGCAGCTACGTCAGCAGCTACGTTAGCAGCTACATCAGCAGCTACGTTAGCAGCTACATCAGCAGCTACATTAGCAGCTACGTCAGCAGCTACATCAGCAGCTACATTAGCAGCTACGTTAGCAGCTACGTTAGCAGCTACGTTAGCAGCTACGTCAGCAGCTACATCAGCAGCTACGTCAGCAGCTACATCAGCAGCTACGTCAGCAGCTCCGTCAGCCGCTACGTTAGCAGCTACGTTAGCAGCTACGTTAGCAGCTACATCAGCAGCTACGTTAGCAGCTACGTTAGCAGCTACGTCAGCAGCTACGTCAGCAGCTACATCAGCAGCTACGTTAGCAGCTACGTTAGCAGCTACGTCAGCAGCTACGTTAGCAGCTACATCAGCAGCTACGTCAGCAGCTACGTCAGCAGCTACGTTAGCAGCTACGTCAGCAGCTACGTCAGCAGCTACGTCAGCAGCTACGTTAGCAGCTACGTTAGCAGCTACGTCAGCAGCTACGTCAGCAGCTATGTTAGCAGCTACATCAGCAGCTACGTCAGCAGCTACGTCAGCAGCTACGTCAGCAGCTACGTTAGCAGCTACGTCAGCAGCTACGTTAGCAGCTACGTTAGCAGCTACTTAGAGCTACGTAGCAGCTACTAGCAGTACGTTAGCAGCTACGTCAGCAGCTACGTTAGCAGCTACGTCAGCAGCTACGTCAGCAGCTACGTAGCAGCTACATCAGCAGCTACGTCAGCAGCTACGTCAGCAGCTACGTTAGCAGCTACTTAGCAGCTACATCAGCAGCTACGTTAGCAGCTACGTTAGCAGCTACATTAGCAGCTACATCAGCAGCTACTAGCAGCTACTCAGCAGCTACGTCAGCAGTACATCAGCAGCTACATTAGCAGCTACGTCAGCAGCTACGTTAGCAGCTACATCAGCAGCTACATTAGCAGCTACGTTAGCAGCTATGTTAGCAGCTACGTCAGCAGCTACATCAGCAGCTACGTCAGCAGCTACGTCAGCAGCTACGTCAGCAGCTATGTTAGGAGCTACGTCAGCAGCTACGTCAGCCGCTACGTTAGCAGCTACATCAGCAGCTACGTTAGCAGCTACGTTAGCAGCTACGTCAGCAGCTACGTTAGCAGCTACGTTAGCAGCTACGTTAGGAGCTACGTTAGCAGCTACGTTAGCAGCTACGTCAGCAGCTACGTTAGCAGCTACGTCAGCAGCTACGTCAGCAGCTACGTTAGCAGCTACGTCAGCAGCTACGTCAGCAGCTACGTCAGCAGCTACGTCAGCAGCTACGTTAGCAGCTACATCAGCAGCTACGTTAGCAGCTACGTTAGCAGCTACATTAGCAGCTACATCAGCAGCTACGTTAGCAGCTACATCAGCAGCTACGTCAGCAGCTACATCAGCAGCTACATTAGCAGCTACGTCAGCAGCTACATTAGCAGCTACATTAGCAGCTACGTTAGCAGCTACGTTAGCAGCTACGTTAGCAGCTATGTTAGCAGCTACATCAGCAGCTACATCAGCAGCTACGTCAGCAGCTCCGTCAGCCGCTACGTTAGCAGCTACGTCAGCAGCTACGTCAGCAGCTACGTCAGCAGCTATGTTAGGAGCTACATCAGCCGCTACGTCAGCCGCTACGTTAGCAGCTACATCAGCAGCTACGTTAGGAGCTACGTTAGCAGCTACGTTAGCAGCTACGTTAGGAGCTACGTTAGCAGCTACGTTAGCAGCTACGTTAGCAGCTACGTTAGCAGCTACGTTAGCAGCTACGTTAGCAGCTACGTCAGCAGCTACGTCAGCAGCTACATCAGCAGCTACGTCAGCAGCTACGTCAGCAGCTACGTCAGCAGCTACGTCAGCAGCTACGTCAGCAGCTACGTTAGCAGCTACGTTAGCAGCTACATCAGCAGCTACGTCAGCAGCTATGTTAGGAGCTACATCAGCAGCTACGTCAGCCGCTACGTTAGCAGCTACGTCAGCAGCTACGTTAGCAGCTACGTTAGCAGCTACGTTAGCAGCTACGTCAGCAGCTACGTTAGCAGCTACGTTAGGAGCTACGTTAGCAGCTACGTTAGCAGCTATGTTAGGAGCTACGTCAGCAGCTACGTTAGCAGCTACATCAGCAGCTACGTCAGCAGCTACATCAGCAGCTACGTCAGCAGCTACATCAGCAGCTACATTAGCAGCTACATCAGCAGCTACGTCAGCAGCTACATCAGCAGCTATGTTAGGAGCTACATCAGCAGCTACGTTAGGAGCTACGTTAGCAGCTACATCAGCAGCTACGTCAGCAGCTATGTTAGGAGCTACATCAGCAGCTACGTCAGCAGCTACGTCAGCAGCTATGTTAGGAGCTACGTTAGCAGCTACGTCAGCAGCTACATCAGCAGCTATTTTAGTAGCTACGTTAGCAATCATGCTAGCAGCTGATCTCTCGTTCTCCTTAGATCTGGTTCAACAACAAAGGCTGGCACAGCGCGGCGGCTTTCATCAACGTGATGAGCAACGGCATCCTGAGGGCCAACCTGCCGCCAGGTGTGGATCCCAGCCGCTACGGCATCACCTCCTTCAACCACCCGCTGAACCTGACCAAGGAGCAGCTGTCCCAGGTGGCGCTGTGAGTCCTCACACACACACACACACCTGGACGTGTCTCTAAAACGGAGCTCTCACTGTTGATTTGCCCCCCGTCTCCAGGGTAACCACCTCCGTGGACGTCCTGGTGTCCATCTGCGTGATCTTCGCCATGTCCTTCGTCCCGGCCAGCTTCGTGGTCTTCCTCATCCAGGAGCGCGTCAGTAAGGCCAAACACATGCAGTTCATCAGCGGCGTCCACCCGCTGCTCTACTGGGTGGCCAACTTCACCTGGGACATGGTGAGCCCCTGCTAAGCCCCTCCCACAATAAGCCCCGCCCACCACCACTCATGCTGACGTTTGTGTCTCTCTGCAGTGCAACTACTTCGTCCCGGCGACGCTCGTCATCCTCATCTTCATCTGCTTCCAGCAGAAAGCCTACGTTTCATCCAGCAACCTGCCGGTTCTGGCCCTGCTGCTGCTGCTTTACGGGTCAGAACCTCAGAACCGCACTGATACTCGTATCCAATTACGGATGTATTCTAGTTATTACAGATCAGCTAAAGTTCCCCCGAGTTACATTTAATAATTTAACCGTCTGTAGCTATGGAAACAAGGACTCATTATGACATTATGATTAAACACAAGTTCTGATATGAATAAACTTCAACAAATATGCTTAACTGTACTTTCAAAATATATAATAAAGGCATAAAAAACTCAAATTCTTAATGAAATTAGGCTAAATAAAATGTTGAGGTACTTTCAGTTTTTTAATTTAAATACTAAAAGCAAAATATCGGATTGGATTTGAGGTTAAAAGATCAGATTTGGGATCCTAAAATGCTGATCTCTCGTTCTAATCTACTCGTTAAAATCAACCGATACCATAAAACATGAAATGTGGAATTTCACAGAAAATGTTCTTTTTCATTTTATATCTAGTTCCCGATTTTTTGTTGTAACAAGCAGAGAAGAAAATAAAACCTTTCTGCCAATCTATTGGATTTTTGTGTGGTAGAAGTATCGGTAGGGATGCAACGATACCACTGTTTTCAAACCGATATGGTACCAATACTTGGATCCGAGTACTTTCCGATACAGAGTACCAACTCTGATGCTTGTACTACACAAACAAAAATGTTACAACAAATAATGGTGAATTAGATATAAAATATTAATAAAAATGACCACAAAACTAAAATTAAACCTTTTCTGTGAAATGATTGCAAACTTGTCACATATTAAGTATCGGTTGGTGGTATTGGTTGACTGTAGCTGATATGAGTACATTAGACGTATCGGTGCATTCCTAGTACTCTGTGTCGGTGAGGACTCAGATCCACGTATCGGTACTGTACCGTTTTGAAAACAGTGGTATCGTTGCATCGCTATTGAAAACTGAAGCGATGGAAACGGATGTAGTTCAGTTTATTTATATAGCGCCAATAAATGTCACTTCAAAGCGCTTTACAACAAAAATCATTTCAATCCGATTATCCAAACATTTCAATCAGTTAAACGTTTTCTATGTAAGGAATCCCAGCAGATTGTGCTGAGTCATGATGTGAGGTTGTACCCGGATCATTCAGACTCCAACCACAGCAATTCCTCATACTGAGCAAGCATGTGGGGACAGTGGAGAGGAAAAACTAGAGAAAACAGAGAGTTTGTAGAGCAGCAGGTTCTGGTTCTGTTGGAGCAGAACCCTGTAGGCGAGAAGAAGAGCAGGTGTCTGACTGCAGGTGTCTCCGTCTCGCCCCCAGCTGGTCCATCACGCCGCTCATGTACCCCGCC
This sequence comes from Apricaphanius iberus, assembly GCA_028564705.1. Lineage (NCBI taxonomy): Eukaryota > Metazoa > Chordata > Actinopteri > Cyprinodontiformes > Aphaniidae > Apricaphanius > Apricaphanius iberus. The sequence continues at coordinate 17,050 of JAPXFQ010000905.1, forward strand.
TCCTTCTTCTTCAAGATCCCCAGCACGGCGTACGTGGTCCTCACCAGCGTCAACATCCTCATCGGCATCAACGGCAGCATCTCCACCTTCGTCATGGAGCTGTTCGGCGACCACGTGAGTCCGCCCCCCGCCCGCCCGCCCTGGTGAGCCCGGTTGTGGGCGGAGCTCTAACTCCCTGTGGTCTGCAGGAGATCGGCGGCATCAACGACGTCCTGAAGAACGTCCTCCTCATCTTCCCTCACTTCTGCCTCGGGCGGGGACTCATCGACATGGTGAAGAACCAGGCCATGGCCGACGCCCTGGAGAGATTCGGTAACGGTCCAGAATCCGGGTCCAGCACACCAGGTGAGGCTCACCTGGGCTCAGGTAGGTCACTGCTGCTGTGTTGCAGGTGAGAACAGATTCCGGTCTCCGCTGGAGTGGGACATGGTGGGAAAGAACCTGTTGGCCATGGCGGTGGAGGGCGTGGTCTTCTTCATCATCACCATCCTCATCCAGTACCGCTTCTGCATCAAGCCCAGGTAGGACTGCTCACCTTTGTAGCCTCTCCCAGCTGCACGGAAGCTCACCTGGATCAACGTTACCTGCGGTATTTGTGTGCGAAGGCCCGTCAGTAAGCTCACCAAACTGGGACCACTGGGAGACGAGGACGAGGACGTGGCCCGGGAGAGACACCGGATCGTCCAGGGACTGGGACAGGGAGACATCCTGGAGCTCCGGCAGCTCACCAAGGTGGGACCAGCTTCTACACCTGGACTGGTTCAATCACCTGGGCTCCATATCTTCAGATTATACAGCAGCTTTACTTATTGGTGCATTAATTATGATGATGGAAGATCAGCCACTGGCAGCATCTGGATGGGGGAGCAGATGTAGTTTCCTAAAGCTGTTCTATAGATCTGCAGGTGAAATTAGAATATCATGAAAAAGATGATTTATTTCAGCCATGCCATTCAAAAAAGTGAACCTTGTATATTAGATAAGATATTTAAAATGTTTGTTTTAATTTTGATTTTTATTAATGACAACTAATGAAAGTCCCAAATTCAGCATCTCATAAAATTAGAATATTGTGAAAATGTTCGATATTAAAGACACCTGGTGCCACACTAATCAGCTAATTAAGTAAAAACATCTGCAGAAGCCTTTAAATGGTCTCTCAGTCTAGTTCTGTAGGCTACACAGTCATGGGGAAAACTGCTGATTGGACAGTGAGACACAGAAGAGGCTGGATGTCCCCAGAGCTCTGTGTCCAATAAGGACATTAATATAGAGGAGAAGGAAGGAACAAAGTCTACCAGCAACAGGGAGGATTGGGGAACTAAACCCATTCAGATTCCCAGAGAGTGACTGCAGCTGGAGTCAGAGCTTCAAGAAGCAGCAAACGCAGACGTTGGGTGGAGCTGGTGTCAGAAAGGAAGCTGCTGATTGGTCCATCAAGGTCCCAGAGTCTGGAGGAAGAGAGGACAGGAACAGAATCCATGTCGCTGGAGGTCCAGAGGAAAGTTTCCACAGTCAGTGATGGTTGGGGAGGCCATGAGGTCAAAGGTCAGCGTCTACCAGGAAGTTTTAGAGCACTTCCTGCTTCCTGACCAACTTTATGGAGATGCATGTGTCCCATCAGGACCTGGTACCTGCAGACAGCCAAAGCTACCTGTACCTGGTTTAAGCACCATGGTGTCCCTGTTCCTGATTGGCCGGCTGAGTCACCTGACCTTATTGTGTAGAAGAAGATGGAATACAGAAGATCTGAAGGCCACGATCAGAGCAACATGATGGACTCCATGCTGCGCCGCATTAATGCAGGAATCCAGGAAAAAGGAGCCACAGCTTCATACTGAGGATAAGATTATAGTTTTTAGTTGGTCAATATTTCTATAAATCCTTTTATTGATTTGGTCTTAATATTCAGATTTTCTGAGATTCTGAATTTGGGACTTTTCTTATTTGTCATTTATAATCATAATAAAACGAAATAAATGTTTGAAATATATCAGCCTGAGTGGAATTACTGGGCCTCATTTATCCAACTTGTGCTGAAAACGGTGAAGACCCAACGTGGGATTTATGAACGTGTCGGATCCGCCCAGATCTGTGCTTAAAGACCTGCGCTTGTTGATGAATGTCACGGATGAAAGGAGCGTATTTATGAAAGTCACGCCTATAAATATTCACCAACCGCCTCTTCCTCGCCTTGTTTTTGTGACACGGCTGAACGGCAGACGACCAAGATTGTTAAAAAGATGAACTTCACTAGCAGGAAACCGGTCACAGGCAGACCCAGCTCCATGCTGCGTCTTTGTTATTAGATGCTCCAACAACCTTTATCACCTAAAGCATGACATGCAGTTATTCTTTGTTATATTACACAGCTGGTGGCCAGAACAGCCAGTATGGATAGCAGCTGCAGTGGGACGGGAATGACACGATGTCCCCACATCTTATAGAAACATCTGTAACCATACATTACACATCATGTTGTACAGAACATTTCTTTTTATTCATTTATATTAATATCTGTTACAGAATGTCTACATAGTAACTGTTTCTCTGCCATTTTAGGTCTATTTAGGTTTTTATTTTTATCTAAGCCACATTACGGGAGAGAGAAACGTTTTTTTTTCTTCAATTTTTCTGTATGCTGCTGCTGTTGAGAAATCGACAATTCGTGGGAGACTGTAGAGTTTGACATTTTGCACCTTATTTAATGACAGACTATCATAAAAAAGGGGATCAGCGTGCACATCAGTTCCTAAAATATTGGGCAGCAGAAAACATGGGTAATATTGAAAGGAAGAAAAAAGACGACTCGCACTCTAACTGCAGTAATTAAGGCACTAACTTTTTAAATCGACTATAATTTGGAGCCCTGTGGTGTTCGAGACGCCCCTTGTTTATTTAATATGAAAGATCACGACGTAATCCAAACATAACTTAATTAAATTGCATATTTGTAATGTGAGAGGTGTAGGCATAACTTTTCCAGCACGGGAACGTTTAATGTTGTCTAAATCTTGGATTTTATGCATGTTTTTTTGCGTGTTGCGATGAAGGTTGAAATGGGTGTAGAATTGACACCACCTCCTGACTTGGTGTATATTTTCTGCGCATTGTACGCTCACGTCCAGATCGATAAATGCCGAAAAGTGTACGCGACATTTACACCCTGATTTGGTCGTAAGCGAGTTTGATAAATGAGGCCCAATGAATCTAAGATTCGTGTTTCACGTTTTGACTGGATTTACTGAAATAAATCAACTTTTTCATGATGTTCTAATTTTCTGATCAGCACCTGTATGTGCTGAATTGAACCCAGTAGAACCATGACCACACACTTCTTTATGTCCACCAACCTGCTTCACATTCTGGCTGTGACTTCCTGTTTTCCTCTCTGCCTCCACCTTTTATTTCCTCCACACTCGCAGCTCTTCCATCTGCTCCAGATAATATAAAACATTCCTTATTAACCCTGAATACACGACAAGTTGTTTTTAATTGAAACTCATGTTAATGGGGTCGTTTTATAATCGAGGTCTAACTGCTGACACATGCTGATAGTCTGGGATTGTTACCAGGCCGCAGCAGCAGGGGGCGCCAGAGTGGCTTCTGTCTACTGATCATTCATTCACTCGCAGCATGCAGGGAAAATAAAAAAAAGCGTCTGTATGTTGGTTTTATGGGTGGATGCAGCTGTAGAAATGCAAAATATTATCTAAATGAAAAATTATTTTCAAAGTAAATGTAGTATTTTTCTGAATATTTTGGGTGGGGTGTATTTGGGTCAGTATGGTGCCTATTAAATTATGCTTTAATCTAGTTTTAATTAATTCTATTTGCTTTTATTTCTATCTTATTGTTGCTTCAAGAAGTAATCATAATATTCAAACTTTATATCATTTTATTTTTTATGCTGCTGCTTTTAGTTATTCATCTTTTTACTCTTGTTGTCTTGAAGCACTTTGTAATTATGTAAAGTTTATTTATAAAGCGCTTTTTGTCTCGGATTATTACGATAAAGGTTGAACTGAAGGAAGTTGTTGGTCAGCAGCTGCAGACGCTTTGGTTGTAGGTTCAGTTCCTAGACTCTGCCCAAAGTTAGCTAGCGAGCTGCGTGTCAGTTTGTGGCTCCGGTGTAAAGCGCTCTGAGTGCTCGGTCTGACTAGAAAGCGCTATAGAAGTCCGTTTGTTTCCTCCAGGTGTTTAAGAGGAAGCAGAAGCCGGCTGTGGACCGGCTGTGTGTCGGGATTCCTCCTGGAGAGGTGAGACTGACTCCCTGCTGCAGGTGTAGAACCAGAACCAGAACCTGCTGCTGACTAACATCCCGTCTGTCCTGGTTCTGGTCCAGTGTTTCGGTCTGCTCGGCGTGAACGGCGCCGGGAAAACCACCACCTTCAAGATGCTGACAGGCGACACCATGGTGACGAGCGGGGAGGCGTTCCTGGCCGGGAAGAGGTGAGGGGTCATACCGGTGCTGGTTCTGCTGGGGCTGGACCGACCCGGGTGACGTCCTCGGTGTGTCTCTGTGTCCCCTCAGCGTCCTCAGGGAGATCGAGGCCGTCCACCAGAACATGGGCTACTGTCCCCAGTTTGACGCCATCAACGAGCTGCTGACAGGGAGAGAACACCTGGAGCTGTACGCCGTCCTCAGAGGCGTCCCGGAGAGGGAGGTCTGCGACGTGAGTCCTGGTCACACCTGCTGGGCGGGGGGGCCGCCATGCTGGGCTCTGATTGGCTGCTGTCTCACCCACAGGTGGCAGAGTGGGGGATCAGGAAGCTGAGTCTCCTGAAGTACGCCGATAAAAGAGCGGGAAGTTACAGCGGAGGAAACCTGAGGAAGCTGTCCACCGCCATCTCTCTGATTGGAGCGCCCCCTGTAGTCTTCCTGGTAAAACGCACCTGCATCATTCTATCAGGTCGCTTAAAGGGAAAGCATTATTTATAGCATTCATTACGGTCATTTCCTTCAGGAGAAGTTTCTGTCCTGATCAGCTTATATCCATATAATGGGAGCCAATCAGAGCAGCAGATTTACTGCCTGTAATAAGGAATTATCTGCCCCATAAATCCTTCATTTAACCAGGTTTAGTTATTAATAATTAAACTGGACAAAAGAATCATTACAGCTGTTAGAAACATTCAAGGTTACAGAAAGTCAGGAGTGGGAGAAAAGTTCAGGTTACTCACTTAAACACCACATCCATCACAAACAAACAGAATTCTGCTTTATTACGTATATATTTCCAAAGGCTTCTGTACATTAATTCAGCCGTTTTCAGGAAAAATGTGGGCAGTGAAACAGATTTTTTACACACGATTTCTCAGAAACATGTCATGACATTATGCTGCTATATTATAATATTTATAAAGACTTTAGCCTTATAGCTCATTCTTTTTATTTTTATTTATGTTAAATGTTTTATGTGCACGATTTTACCAATCGTCAGGCAATAACACCTATTCTGATTCTGATTCTATTAGAAAGTTCCTGCATCTATTTAGTTTCATACTGTTTGGAGGCTGCAGCATATGTTTCCTTTTTTGTTACATTTTTCTAGAAACTGCTTGAATACGCGAAGAAGCTGCTGCTGATTTATGGTTTTTGTTCTGGAAATTACAAATGAAAGTTCATATTTGCCTGGAAGAATAAAGTAATGCCTCAGTGCAATTTAACAGTTTCTACTGGGGGGGGGGGGGGGGGGGTGGCGGGGGGGTCACTACAGGATGGGGACGTTAAACTGTCAGCAGACCAGGTGTACCTTCTATAAAGAGAACAGCAGGTAGTGCTGGAGAGTAGAAGGAGAAAGTAGTAGAGAGAGGAGGAGTCTGTCCTTTAGATGAAGCCGGATCAGAACCGACCAAACAGAGGAAGACTCTGTTCTAGGATCAGGCCCAGAATGAGGTTCTGATGAGGTTCTGAATAAAGAGTTTTGTCCCTCTTGGTCCACCGTACCTACGGTTGAGGGCCAACCTGAACCTGGCTGTGCTGCTGGTTACAGGACGAGCCCACCACAGGCATGGACCCCAAGGCCCGCCGGGCCCTCTGGAACTGCATCCACAGCGTCATCAAGGAGGGACGCTCCGTCGTCCTCACCTCACACAGGTGAGAAGCTCCTGATGCGTCCTCAGTCTGTCCCCTTAGAGACGGGTCTGCCTCTGGTTCTGTGTGCTCACTGTGTGTGTGTGTGTGTGTGTCAGTATGGAGGAGTGTGAGGCGCTCTGCACCAGGATGGCCATCATGGTGAACGGCAGGTTCAGATGTCTCGGCAGCGTCCAACACCTGAAGAACAGGTAACACACGCAGACTTTCAAAATAAGAGATTTTTCTCTCTCAACATGTTTGTCGTGACATCCCCGACCACCAGGGGGCGTCAGTGTCTCTGTCTGTCAGTGATCGCAGCATCCTACCTGTATGCCTCTCAGGTTCGGCGACGGCTACACCATCATCCTGCGGGTGGCGGGGCCCGACCCCGACCTGTTGCCCGTCATGAAGTTCATAGAGAGCGAGCTGATCGGCAGCACGCTGAAGGAGAAGCACCGCAACATGCTGCAGTACCAGCTGCCGTCATCGCTCACCTCGCTCGCTCACATCTTCTCCAGCTTCGCCAAGAACAAAGACGCGCTGAAGATCGAGGACTACTCCGTCACTCAAACCACACTAGACCAGGTACACGGTCCAAACACACACCTGGACAGGTACACTGAAAGATAAAACACACCTGGACAGGTACACCGACCGACAAAACACACCTGGACAGGTATACTGAAAGATAAAACACACCTGGACAGGTACACCGACCGACAAAACACACCTGGACAGGTACACCGACCGACAAAACACACCTGGACAGGTATACTGAAAGATAAAACACACCTGGACAGGTATACTGAAAGATAAAACACACCTGGACAGGTATACTGAAAGATAAAACACACCTGGACAGGTACACCGACCGACAAAACACACCTGGACAGGTATACTGAAAGATAAAACACACCTGGACAGGTACACCGACCGACAAAACACACCTGGACAGGTACACTGAAAGATAAAACACACCTGGACAGGTATACTGAAATATAAAACACACCTGGACAGGTATACTGAAAGATAAAACACACCTGGACAGGTATACTGAAAGATAAAACACACCTGGACAGGTACACCGACCGACAAAACACACCTGGACAGGTACACTGAAAGATAAAACACACCTGGACAGGTACACTGAAAGATAAAACACACCTGGACAGGTACACCGACCGACAAAACACACCTGGACAGGTACACCGACCGACAAAACACACCTGGACAGGTACACCGACCGACAAAACACACCTGGACAGGTACACCGACCGACAAAACACACCTGGACAGGTATACTGAAAGATAAAACACACCTGGACAGGTACACCGACCGACAAAACACACCTGGACAGGTACACCGACCGACAAAACACACTGGACAGGTATACTGAAAGATAAAACACACCTGGACAGGTATACTGAAAGATAAAACACACCTGGACAGGTACACCGACCGACAAAACACACCTGGACAGGTACACCGACCGACAAAACACACCTGGACAGGTATACTGAAAGATAAAACACACCTGGACAGGTACACCGACCGACAAAACACACCTGGACAGGTACACTGAAAGATAAAACACACCTGGACAGGTACACCGACCGACAAAACACACCTGGACAGGTATACTGACTGACAAAACACACCTGGACAGGTACACTGAAAGATAAAACACACCTGGACAGGTACACTGAAAGATAAAACACACCTGGACAGGTACACTGAAAGATAAAACACACCTGGACAGGTACACTGACTGACAAAACACACCTGGACAGGTACACTGAAAGATAAAACACACCTGGACAGGTATACTGAAAGATAAAACACACCTGGACAGGTACACCGACCGACAAAACACACCTGGACAGGTACACTGAAAGATAAAACACACCTGGACAGGTATACTGAAAGATAAAACACACCTGGACAGGTACACCGACCGACAAAACTCACCTGGACAGGTACACCGACCGACAAAACACACCTGGACAGGTACACCGACCGACAAAACACACCTGGACAGGTACACCGACCGACAAAACTCACCTGGACAGGAAGTTGATGGGGTTCATGGGAAGTACTTCTTCTGTTTGTGTTTTCAGGTGTTTGTGAACTTTGCGAAGGACCAGAGCGATGACTACGTGTCCAAAGACGCGTCGGTGAGGCGGAAGGACGTGGTCGTGGACGTGGCGGCGCTGAGCTCCACCTGCGGCGCCGCTGAGGGAGAGAGCGTCATGTGACGGCCGGAGGCTGGACTTTAGCCTTGCCTCGACCTGCGGCACAGAGGACACGCCCCCTTCCCACCTGCTATGATGTCGCACTGATTTAATGCGGCGGTAGGCGGAGCTTCCTGCTGCCTGATGCCAGTCAATGCAAATGATTCGCGTGGAAACGGCGAGCGGCTCGGACTGAAACACTTGAGCTACGATGAAGAATCCCAATCATTTCAAGCGGCCGATGGCTCGTCTGCAAAATTCCTGTTTTTATCCAACTTTGATTCCGTTCTTAGTATCCGACTTTATTTATATTTGTAGCCTTTAATCTGCTGTTTTATTTTGGCGGGATCCATGCTGTTTCCTGTCTTAGCAGCCAATCAGAAGCTTGATTTGTTTAATGTTGTAATAGAGGAGCAGATCAGAGTGTGAAGCAGCTAAATACCTCATTAGTCCTGGAAGCACGCTACAGTATTAATCTGTGATCTGATTGGTCGTCTGACTGCAGCACCGTGTTCCAGACTACCATTCTGGTTCGCACTGGTTCTGATCCGTTCATGTTCTGATCATCATGATGTTTTTGTGCTTCTGATGGAAGAAGAGCTGTTACAGCATAACGAATAAACCACCAGCAACCTCCCGCCTCCGTCTGCTGACTCTCATTCTTGTTTTGCTAGTAGTAGTGAGGACCAGTGTTGGGCAACTTACAGAGAAACTGTAATATATTTCACATTACTAGTTACAATGTCAAAAATGTAATATGTTTGCATTACATATTACTGTTTTAAAAAGAGTTACACTACTTTAAGTTACTTTTGGCTAAATATCTTAAATATCTAACACGACTTCTAACCACTGTAACTTATTAATGTACATTTTACACAAGCGTCACACAACAAATACTGTGTTTTTAACTATTTTATTCAAATTCAGTCTCTAGTTCCTTTGCATTCCTTCTGTTTCATGCTAATGTTTGTTAAATCTAACCAATCACAAAGATGGCTGACAAAGATTCGATGTCTGAAGTCTTACAACTGATGGTTAGGAAAACAGCGTGAATAATGTTTAAATATACAGTTGATCTTTTCCTCAGTCGTCCTGATTCTCTGATGTTTTAGTTTGGAGCAACAGGAAGTGGATCTTCTTCTATGGTATCCATCTTGATTTGGTCTGTTGCATTAGATGACCAGAAAAACTATTTAAAATGCATTTGTAACTTGAGTTACTGAAATTGTAACTAGTAATATATTGCTGTATATTTAGTAAGTAATGAATTACATTACTCAGTTACTGAAAACAGTAATCTATTCCTGTAACTCAGTACTTTTGTAATCCATTACTCCCAACACTGGTGAGGACCTTCATTGACTTACATTTTAGAGTCGGTGCTGCATCTCAGCATCATCTAAACTTCCAGAACCGGTACAACGACCAACGGAATAATACATGAAAATGACTATTAAATCTCCCAAACTTAAACATTTATTTCTCAAGGATGTTATTATTTTCACTTCAAATTAAACATAGATATTTGTATATATATATATATATATATAGGACCCTAAATTTCCCAGGCCTCTGGTAGAGAACACGAGGTTGGAATGGGGAAAAACTCCCACGGTGGGAAAGAGGGGAATTTTTTTTATATATACAAAGGGATCTTTATGTGTAAAAGTTCATATCTATATATGAATGTGTGTCTATGAAACAGAGGTTGCATTAACCAAACATTTTCCTTATTTCACTTTTTTTACACGGTGATGGAAAAATTAGAAGGGTGTCGGCCATTTTGATAGATTGAAGAAAGCGGTTCTTCCTCAGCACCAGTCTGGCCCACCTATAAGGTGTTTGGACCTCAAAAATAGGTTCTAGGACAGTGGAAAACCGAAGAACTGGTTCTGAATCGGGCTCTAGCACTGAACCGGGTCAGACACTTTTCCTACCACTAACCGTTACCCAACTATTCCTGACACTAAACCAAAACTTAACCCACATCAGATCTCTAAAACCAACCAGTAGAGCTCAGTGACAAAGTGAGGAATGTCCACACACTTAAACTGTTCTGGTTCTGATCCACACTGAGAAACGTTATATGCCAACATGATCTGGAAAAATATGGAATATGATAAAAGTGAAACCTGGGAAACTCTGAAATGTTTTTATTCCCCATCACGTCGTCTGCAGACGGGATCCTTCCAGGTTCTGGGTTTTACAGTTGGACCCGTACAGAACCAGCAGGATAATTGTGGATATTTCACTGATGGATGATAAACTAATAAATCAATGAGTGAATACTTTATTTCATTGTAACCAGACGTAAAATGAAAAAGTCTTTCAGCTTCCCAGGGAGAAACCATTAGACGTACATTACAGGGGTGTAATAGGCGCTACCATTGTGACAACAGGTCAGGGAGAAGAACATCTATGTTCTCTGTAACTGGGAACATGACTGAGATAATAGGAAAAAAACTCAAAGTAGAAATGCAGATAATCACAATATGGTGGGGGTTCCCATTCACTGGCTGGAAAAACAGGAAAACTTCTATTTTGGATTACAATACTTTTATTAAAGATATATATAATATAATTATGTTCAGAGAGCTGCTCCTAAAAACGCCTCAGAGAGGAACGGTTAAGATGGTCACTAAATAGTTTTAGCCAGGAGACCGTTGGAGGGAATAGTTTGCTGGAGAACACAGAGTAGAGAACAAGTTCTGGGAGTTTCCTGCACAGGAGTAGCATCTTTCTATTTCCACGTCATGCTGTGGGAAGAATGAATGGCATCAGCGAGAGCGTTGAAGATTAATCGCGGCATGATGATGATCCCAAACACGTCGCCATGGTAACCAAGGAGGAGGGGCTTCCTGAGAAGCATTTCAGGGTCCCTGATTGGCCGAGCCGGTCTGCAGATCTCAGCCCCATAGAAAGTGCCAAAACATGGAGGAATGGGCCAAAATGGCAGCAACAGTGGAAACCTGCTGGAGACCTACAGGTGACCTTTGACCTCTGGGAGTTATAACAAAGTACTGAGATGAACTTTTATTGATCAAATAGTGATTTTCTGAACCATCATACATGTAAATTCTTAATAAAAATCATTCGACCTGATTTCGTTCAGGTTCATTCAGGCCTGAAACGGACCGGAGCTGCAGAACCTTGGTTCCGCCCAGATTCCGTTCTGGTTTTGAACCTCGGCTCGCCTGACGAAGCCACAGATCGTGCGTCGTCATAGAAACGTCACACTGTACCCGTACGGAAAGTTTTATTAGAGAAACATTGAAACAGTCTTTATGGATCAGAACCACAGCAGACCTCACAGTGGGCTGGGCTCTGAGCTGGTGCTCAGCTGTGATTGGCTCTTTAAGGGAAGAAGGCGGAGCCTGGCATCAGGTGCTGAATAAGATTTCATCAGTTGCCATGGAGACTGTAGGAGGTCACTTCATTGGGGAGAAAGGACACGGGAACATGAGCTGGTTTCTCTGGGAGTCCAGATGGGCGACGCTGTTCCTGACTGAGACACAGACACAGCAGGAACCCATCAGTTAGTCACCTCTACACCTGCTGGTACACCTGAGTGATGTCACAGAGCAGGGGGCGGAGTCTTACCGGCAGCAACCACTCTGGCATCAGTGTGAGCCCTGTGTCGACATTCAGCTCGTTGGTCGGCGCTCTCGAACCACCAGAGGGCGTGAACTGGGACAGCAGAACATCATGGTCAAAGCCCAAACAATTTCCTCTGAGAACATGCCGAACTTTACGTACGTAACAACCAGAACTCTACGTACGAAACAACCAGAACTCTACGTACGAAACAACCGGAACTCTACGTACCGAACATCCAGAACTCTACGTACAAAACATCCAGAACTCTACGTACGAAACATCCAGAACTCTACGTACGAAACAACCAGAACTCTACGTACGAAACAACCAGAACTCTACGTACGAAACAACCAGAACTCTACGTACGAAACAACCAGAACTCTACGTACGAAACAACCAGAACTCTACGTACGAAACAACCAGAACTCTACGTACGAAACACCAGAACTCTACGTCGAAACAACCAAAACTCTACGTACGAAACAACCAGAACTCTACGTACGAAACAACCAGAACTCTACGTACGAAACAACCAGAACTTACGTACGAAACAACCAGAACTCTACGTACGAAACAACCAGAACTCTACGTACGAAACAACCAGAACTCTACGTAAAGAAACTCACGTACGAAACAACCAGAACTCTACGTACGAAACAACCAGAACTCTACGTCGAAACAACCAGAACTCTACGTACGAAACAACCAGAACTCTACGTAGAAAAACCAGAATCTACGTACGAAACAACCAGAACTCTAGTACGAAACAACAGAACTCTAGTACGAAACAACAGAACTCTACGTAGAAACAACCAGAACTCTACGTACGAAACAACCAGAACTCTACGTACGAAACAACCAGAACTCTACGTACGAAAAACCAGAACTCTAGTACGAAACAACCAGAACTCTACGTACGAAACAACCAGAACTCTACGTACGAAACAACCAGAACTCTACGTACGAAACAACCAGAACTCTACGTACGAAACAACCAGAACTCTACGTACGAAACAACCAGAACTCTACGTACGAAACAACCAGAACTCTACGTACGAAACAACCAGAACTCTACGTACGAAACAACCAGAACTCTACGTACGAAACAACCAGAACTCTACGTACGAAACAACCAGAACTCTACGTACGAAACAACCAGAACTCTACGTACGAAACAACCAGAACTCCTACGTACGAAACACACCAGAACTCTACGTACGAAAACAACCAGAACTCTACGTACGAAACAACCAGAACTCTACGTACGAAACAACCAGAACTCTACGTACGAAACAACCAGAACTCTACGTACGAAACAACCAGAACTCTACGTACGAAACAACCAGAACTCTACGTACGAAACAACCAGAACTCTACGTACGAAACAACCAGAACTCTACGTACGAAACAACCAGAACTCTACGTACGAAACAACCAGAACTCTACGTACGAAACAACCAGAACTCTACGTACGAAAACAACCAGAACTCACGTACGAAACAACCAGAACTCTACGTACGAAACAACCAGAAACTCTACGTACGAAACAACCAGAACTCTACGTACGAAACAACCAGAACTCTACGTACGAAACAACCAGAACTCTACGTACGAAACAACCAGAAACTCTACGTACGAAACAACCAGAACTCTACGTACGAAACAACCAGAACTCTACGTACGAAACAACCAGAATACTCTACGTACGAAACAACCAGAACTCTACGTACGAAACAACCAGAACTCTACGTACGAAACAACCAGAACTCTACGTACGAAACAACCAGAACTCTACGTACGAAACAACCAGAACTCTACGTACGAAACAACCAGAACTCTACGTACGAAACAACCAGAACTCTACGTACGAAACAACCAGAACTCTACGTACGAAACAACCAGAACTCTACGTACGAAACAACCAGAACTCTACGTACGAAACAACCAGAACTCTACGTACGTAAAACAACCAGAAACTCTACGTACGAAACAACCAGAACTCTACGTACGAAACAACCAGAACTCTACGTACGAAACAACCAGAACTCTACGTACGAAACAACCAGAACTCTACGTACGAAACAACCAGAACTCTACGTACGAAACAACCAGAACTCTACGTACGAAACAACCAGAAACTCTACGTACGAAACAACCAGAACTCTACGTACGAAACAACCCAGAACTCTACGTACGAAACAACCAGAACTCTACGTACGAAACAACCAGAACTCTACGTACGAAACAACCAGAACTCTACGTACGAAACAACCAGAACTCTACGTACGAAACAACCAGAACTCTACGTACGAAACAACCAGAACTCTACGTACGAAACAACCAGAACTCTACGTACGAAACAAACCAGAACTCTACGTACGAAACAAACCAGAACTCTACGTACGAAACAACCAGAACTCTACGTACGAAACAACCAGAACTCTACGTACGAAACAACCAGAACTCTACGTACGAAACAACCAGAACTCTACGTACGAAACAACCAGAACTCTACGTACGAAACAACCAGAACTCTACGTACGAAACAACCAGAACTCTACGTACGAAACAACCAGAACTCTACGTACGAAACAACCAGAACTCTACGTACGAAACAACCAGAACTCTACGTACGAAACAACCAGAACTCTACGTACGAAACAACCAGAACTCTACGTACGGAACGTCCAGAACTCTACGTACAAAACAACCAGAACTCTACGTACGAAACAACCAGAACTCTACATATGGAACATAAAAAACTCTGCGTACGGACATCTACTGAAGCAACCAACATCCACAAGTCTATGTACAGAACATCTAAATTTTTACACACCCAGAACTACGTAAATTCAGAACAATCTTCCTAAATGTCCCAAGAACAGCTACAGGTGCTAAAGCGCCACCTTCAGTCCATTGAGACAGTTGGGGTTCCGTTACCTCGGTTCAGCAGTCCAAACTCGCTGTGGAACGCTCCCAGCAGCTTCCCGTATCCCGGAGCGTCATGAGCAGACATAGACGCATGGAAAGCGCTGCCCCAAACCGCCGGACCTCCTGGTCGCATCTGGAACGACGACAACTCGTAGACACCTGAAACATAGAACTCTGTTAGAACGCCGTTAGAACCACCTTAAGAACACTGTTAGAACCCCGTTAGAACCACCTTAAGAACACTGTTAGAACCCCGTTAGAACCACCTTAAGAACACTGTTAGAACCCCGTTAGAACCACCTTAAGAACTCTGTTAGAACCCCGTTAGAACCACCTTAAGAACACTGTAGAACCCATTAGAACCCCGTTAGAACCACCTTAAGAACACTGTTAGAACCCCGTTAGAACCACCTTAAGAACACTGTTAGAACCCCGTTAGAACCACCTTAAGAACACTGTTAGAACCCCGTTAGAACCACCTTAAGAACACTGTTAGAACCCCGTTAGAACCACCTTAAGAACTCTGTTAGAACCCCGTTAGAACCACCTTAAGAACTCTGTTAGAACCCCGTTAGAACCACCTTAAGAACTCTGTTAGAACCCGTTAGAACCACCTTAGAACTCTGTTAGAACCCCGTTAGAACCACCTAAAAAACTCTGTTAGAACCCGTTAGAACACCTTAAGAACCTGTTAGAACCCCGTTAGAACCACCTTAAGAACACTGTTAGAACCCCGTTAGAACCACCTTAAAACTCTGTTAGAACCCCGTTAGAACCACCTTAAGAACTCTGTTAGAACCCCGTAAGAACCCCTTAAGAACACTGTTAAACCCCTTAGAACCCCCTAAGAACACTGTAAACCCCGTTAGAACCACCTTAAACACTGTTAGAACCCCGTTAGAACCACCTTAAGAACTCTGTTAGAACCCCGTTAGAACCACCTTAAGAACTCTGTTAGAACCCCGTTAGAACCACCTTAAGAACACTGTTAGAACCCCGTTAGAACCACCTTAAGAACACTGTTAGAACCCCGTTAGAACCACCTTAAGAACACTGTTAGAACCCCGTTAGAACCACCTTAAGAACACTGTTAGAACCCCGTTAGAACCACCTTAAGAACACTGTTAGAACCCCGTTAGAACCATTAAAACCACTGTTAGAACCCCGTTAGAACCACCTTAAGAACACTGTTAGAACCCGTTAGAACCACCAAAACACTCTTATACCCAAAAAAACCTTAAGAACACTGTTAGAACCCCGTTAGAACCACCTTAAGAACTCTGTTAGAACCCCGTTAGAACCACCTTAAGAACTCTGTTAGAACCCCGTTAGAACCACCTTAAGAACTCTGTTAGAACCACCTTAAGAACACTGTTAGAACCCCGTTAGAACCACCTTAAGAACTCTGTTAGAACCCCGTTAGAACCACCTTAAGAACACTGTTAGAACCCCGTTAGAACCACCTTAAGAACTCTGTTAGAACCCCGTTAGAACCACCTTAAGAACTCTGTTAGAACCCCGTTAGAACCACCTTAAGAACACTGTTAGAACCCCGTTAGAACCACCTTAAGAACTCTGTTAGAACCCCGTTAGAACCACCTTAAGAACTCTGTTAGAACCCCGTTAGAACCACCTTAAGAACTCTGTTAGAACCCCGTTAGAACCACCTTAAGAACTCTGTTAGAACCCCGTTAGAACCACCTTAAGAACACTGTTAGAACCAAATTAGAACCCACTGATGGAACCCACTTTTGGAACCGTATTAGAACTAATATTGTGAGGAGCTGAACAGCCCAATCAGAACCAATCAGAACCTCAGACGCCCCACTGGTGTCAGAACAGGAAGAGAACCTAGTACTGTAGGGGCTTACCTCCCTCCTGGGGGGGGCTCTTCAGGTGGCTCCATGGCACCAGGTATGTGACCTCATTGTCCTGTGATGACATCATGGGGAGGGCCTTGGAGATGTACTCTGAGACCCAGGAGGGGTCCTTAGCCAGGGCTGCCCGCACAGCTGCGCGCTGGGAGTAACTTTCTGGGGGCAGAGGGGGGGGGGGCAGTCAGAGCTCCGATCACTAACAAGAAACCCAAACATTTGGATCTTTCACCAGAACCAGAACCAATCATACAGAGGTCTGCATCATAGAGAGACAGGAAGTCCCCTCACCATACTTCCATATATGGAAGACCTTGTTCAGGCCGCCATACTCCACACTCCAGTATCCAATCAGCTCAGAGTGTGCGGTGCGCAGGTGGATCTTCTCATTGGTCAGCTTGAGGAAGGCAGCGTTCTGATCCGGCTGGATGCGGTAGGTCCGGAGCTCATAGAACGTTCTCTGTTCCTGCTGGGGTCCAGTGGAGAACCAGGTACTTTGCTGCAGAGAATACCAGGAAGGGGGTGGATTTAAGCTTCTCTGGATATGATGTTATGTACTGTTCCTGTAGCCGATGTTCGTAGTCAACGATAATACATCTGCATTATTATTGGATTACTACTGGATTATTACTGCATTATCACTGTATTATTACTGGATTATTACTGCATTATCACTGGATTATTACTGGATTATTACTGCATTATCACTGGATTATTACTGGATTACTGCTGCATTATTGCTGTATTATTACTGGATTATTACTGCATTATTGCTGGATTATTACTGCATTATCACTGGATTATTACTGGATTACTACTGCATTATTGCTGTATTATTACTGGATTATTACTGCATTATTGCTGGATTATTACTGCATTATCACTGGATTATTACTGGATTATTACTGGATTATTACTGCATTATCACTGGATTATTACTGGATTATTGCTGGATTATTACTGGATTATTACTGCATTATCGCTGGATTATTACTGCATTATCACTGTATTATTACTGGATTATTACTGCATTATCACTGGATTATTACTGGATTATTACTGCATTATCACTGTATTATTACTGGATTATTACTGGATTATTACTGAATTATTACTGGATTGTTACTGCATTATCACTGTATTATTACTGGATTATTACTGCATTATCACTGTATTATTACTGGATTATTACTGGATTATTACTGAATTATTACTGGATTATTACTGCATTATCACTGTATTATTACTGGATTATTACTGCATTATCACTGGATTATTACTGGATTATTACTGCATTATCACTGGATTATTACTGGATTATTACTGGATTACTACTGGATTACTACTGCATTATTGCTGTATTATTACTGGATTACTACTGGATTATTACTGCATTACTAATGCAATACTACTGGATTATTATGGCATTATTACTGGATTACTACTGCATTATTGCTGTATATAACTGGATATTATTGATTATAGCTGGATTTTCTGCATAATTAATGCATTACTATGGATTATTACTGCATTATTACTGGATTACTACTGCATTATTGCTGTATTATTACTGGATTATTATTGCATTATTGCTGGATTACTACTGGATTATTACTGCATTACTAATGCATTACTACTGGATTATTATGGCATTACTACTGGATTATTACTGCATTACTAATGCATTACTACTGGATTATTATGGCATTATTACTGGATTAATACTGCATTATTGCTGTATTATTACTGGATTATTATTGCATTATTGCTGGATTACTACTGGATTATTACTGCATTACTAATGCATTACTACTGGATTATTATGGCATTATTACTTCATTTTTTGCTGGATTATTATGGGATTATTACTGCATGATTACTGGATTACTACTGGATTATCACTGTATTATTACTGGATTATTACTGCATTATTGCTGGATTATTACTGCATTATTACGGCATTACTAATGCATTATTACTGGATTATTATGGCATTATTACTTCATTTTTTGCTGGATTATTATGGGATTATTACTGCATGATTATTGGATTACTACTGGATTATTACTGCATTATCACTCTATTATTACTGCATTATTACTGCATTATTACTGGATTGTTACTGCATTATTACTGGATTATTACTGCATTATTACTGGATTACTACTCGATTACTACTGGATTATTAATGCATTATTACTTCATTTTTGCTGGATTATTATGGGATTATTACTGGATTACTAGTGGATTATTACTGGTTTATTACTTCATTGTGGTGTTATTATGGGATGCTTCAGCGTCCCATAATAACACCACATAATACACGTGTTTATTGTAAATTGTTCACTTTATGTTTATACATTGTTTCGCTGCATTGACAATTTCCCAGAGCAGCTTCTAGTTTATGACCATCCCAGCCAAAATTTACAATGAATAAATAAGTTAGGGGTAGGGTCTTTGTAAATAAACAAATAAATAAAAAATAAATGTACAAATAATAATATAAAAGAAATTGGAAATAAATTTGGAAAAATATAAATTAGGGCTATGTTATTTGGCCTAAAAATAAATGTCATACCGTATCCTACTTTAATTGATTTTTTTCTACCTTTTTTCTTAAAAAGAAGTTGCAAGAGACAGAAAATCTTTTCAAATATGTGTTTTTATGTCAATCATCCCATGCAGGAGCTGACCTGAATTCAAAGTCCAACTAAAAATTAAAATTCAAAAACAGAAAACTTGATTAATCGATCACACTGATTTATCACACAGCCCTTCAATGAAATGAGACAAAATAAATGTGTAAATAACTAAATACAGCAATAACATAAATGTGGAAACAATAAACATAGAGGTAAATAAAATTGACAATAAAGTAATAACTACAACAGTTTTCAGGTAGACAATCCATCTGGTTTTTAACCGTAGTTGTCTTTTCAAATCCAACAATCTTTTACCAGAATATTGGCTGCCGGCTGGTTTCACACGGTAATAAACATCTGCTGGTGCTGATGGGGTTTTTGTGGATACGACGTAAACGTAGCGCGACGGGCGTGAATTTTGTTTTTTCCCCAAAGTTTGGGATTTATAGAAAAAAAACGTGGCGGAAAAAAACATATTTAATGTTCTTATTTGTTTCATCTCTTGTGCTGCTGCTTTTATTTATTTATAAGTTTATTTTTTACTCGTCTAACGCATTTTTTTGTAACCATATATTTGTCTTTTTATGTAAATCCTTTGGCTGAGTAAAGCTCTATATGGATCAACACTGATGAATAGAAATAAAGCCTATCGGTTGCCATGGTTACCGTGAAACACCCCATTTTAGCAGTTTTAACTGGATGCAGAATATTCACTAGACGCTTTGCATCGAGCGTTTATGGAGGCAGATATGATTCAGAAACAGCTGAGCACATTTCTACCAAGAGTCTGATTTATAAAGCGGAGATTACCTCCAGCTGTGATACTCCAAGTTTGATAGATCAGAAACTTACTAGGCGTAAGTAAATAAAAAATGCTGAAAAAATACTAAACTATGCGCACAGATTCATAAATCATGTGTGACGGTGTCGGGGATCCTTTCCAACCGATAATGGCCCCTGGCTATTTGTGTTACTCCTTTGGTAGAGAGGTTAACACCAACGCTTAGCATCGATGGACCAGAACCCGTCCTCTGAGCCGGTTCTAATCAGAAATACTTTATTGATCCCAGAAGGAATTTATGTATTTTGTTTTGGGTCCCTGCAAGAAAGAAGCTATAAACGTGTCATATTTATAAATAACAGTTTTTTATGCACATAGAAATGGGCCATAAATCATAAAGTGTTTGCCCACCTTGCCCACTGGAATACAGACACAGTCCTGCGCTTTCTGCATAGATGCATGGAGCAGGTGGTGCAGCATAAACACCTCGCATTAAAGAGATATGAGTTAAGCAGTTACTAGTTGATAAAGTTCCCACTTTGAGTGCAAATCTTTATTGGACGTAACATGAATCTCTGCTAAGAATGCTACAACATTCACACATAAAGAAACTGTTTAATATGGTGGAATATCAGTTTGGATACTGATTATATAAAAAATATCAGTGGGAGCATAAGTGGATGTTAGACCTGCACTGTTAAAATAAATCCACATCTGGGGACAAAACTATAATTCATAAATAATGATGGGGAAATGTTTAAACAACGTTTCTGTTTATATCCTACTTGTGATAAAACACAGACTGATGATTTAACCGGGACTCGAACCACAACGTACCAGTCCTGTATGTAAGCCGCTCTGCCAAAGCAGCACTTTACTTCCTAACAGCAACCAGAGAATGTTATCAAGCAGACAGGACCCCCCACAGTTGGGTCAAAGTAGTTCTGCACATGTCCCCTGCCGGGCTCCGTAGGTTTTTCTCAGGATTCTACGCAAAGTTTTATAAACGCCCCCTGCTGGATCTGGAGAGCGTTGCGCTGCTGAGACGTGACGGTTCACCATGGGGGGCGTGGCATGGTGTGTGTGTGTGGAGGGGGGGGGGGGGGGGGACACGTTCACTACAAACACAGACCTTCACCCCCCCACACACACACACACACACACACACACACAGTTTACAGAACAGCTGAAGGCCATGAGGCGTTCACGGAACCCCCTCCAGTTAAACTGCAGCTTCTGACCTTCATCTCTGACCAGCAATCAGTGCCTCAAAGAACCGAACCGAACCGAACCAGCAGAACTTTCCCCGTTGAGGCAGAGAACAGAAAGTTCTGGAGTTCTGCTGGTTTCTGTCCTGCCTGCTCGGTCTGAGCAGGGCTGCGGTTCTGGTTCTGGTTCTGGGTCGCTACTGGACTCACCTGTACCTGTACCTGTACCTGTGCAGCAGCAGCAGCAGCAGCAGCAGGTCTGAGCAGGGCGGCAGCGGGCCTCAAAGAACCGATCAGCTTCAGCATGTTGACGGAGCAGAACCTGCAGAACCCGGAGAACCCGGAGAAGAGCAGGACCACTAAATGCAGAGCTCTCGCTTCTTCTTCTTCTTCTTCTTCTTCTTCTTCTTCTTCTCTGAAAATGATCGGCAAACAACAATCTGCGCATTACCGCCACCTTTGACTTGGACTCTGATCAAACAACCTGGTTTGTTTTAAATACTGTAATATTGTTTTAATACTTTCACCTTTAGAATTTCTTCTCAGTATTTCCTTTATATGAAGTTTTAACTTATTTTCCTCTAAATTCCTCATCATCAGCATTCTTTCTGCTTGATATTTATCACACTGTTTCATGTTAATATTTAATGCAGCACATCCAAATCTAAAACCAGAAACTATCGTTTCTTCTCTTCTTGATCTTCCAGTTTCTCTCATATTTCCAACTATCTTTTGAATTTCATAAAACCATCTTCTTTTTATCCCCTCCTCCCATCTCCTTTGCCATTTCCCCTCATTTTTATTCTAATTATACTTTTCATTTCAGCTTTACTTATACTAATATTTAAGTCTACTTGCTCTTTTATTGCCGTTGTTTTAGTTATTTTAAATCATTGCCAAACACTCTGATATGTGTTGGAATCCATATAAACATAAATGTCAATCTCATCATATTAGTCCTATAAATAGTTTATAATAACTCCATTAAAATATCTGGTCTTCCTTCTGAAATATGATTATCTATGTTTATTAATGATGAATTTGAATCAGAGCAAATTATTCTTAATGGTTTATGTTTTTCTACCTAATGTGCTGCTAACTAATTAATCCTCTTCCCTAATTTGATTTCAAACTCTGGAATATAAACTGCTACCCGTTTGATTCATTACGTTTTTTGATGCATCTGCAAATATTTGAATATATCCATAGAACTGATTAATATAATCCTGTACTATATGCATATTTAAATAATATTTTTGACTTTTATTTTTATTTTCTAACACTTCTACTTCTGTAATTATCAAAAGAAGTATTACACATAATGGAATTTCAGTACTAATATCAATTTGATCTTTTTCAATTATGTTTGCTTTCCGATCTACTAACCACCCAAAACTTTTTATTTCTCTTTTCTCCTTATCCCAACATGATTTAATTACATCCAGTGTGGGGAAAAAGGCATCACATTTTAATTTCACTGAACTTTTGAAACAATACAACCTTTGACCCCATAAATAAACTCATTATTCAATCAATTACAGATTAAAATGACCCCACATAAAACCACTAAGAGACACCAATCCTTGTTTGGTTCTCTCCTGTCATCCTAATAATAATAATAATAATAATAAAAAAGTGCTTTTAAGGCTTTCATAAAAAAGGTTTAAAAAGGATATGATGAGGAAGAGTCACTATTTGGTTAAGATTAGATCATATGACGTTAAATAAATGTTTTATTAACAGGCATGAAACGGGAATATGTGTGATTGTGATGAGATAATCTGCGGAATTTTTTTATTTATGATTATTATTATTATCATGTTAATATGAATTAATATTATTATTATGATGATGATTATTATTATTAGTGTAATGGCATTTAAGACTCTTAATAAAGATGAGAGAGATTCCTTTAAGAGTTTGGAGGTTTTAATAAAAGTTGAATTGATCATACAGGAGAACAGCACAGATCACAGTGAATGCTGAATGCTGCCCCCCCTCCTAACTACCCCACTACCCAACAAGCTCATATGAAAATAAGTATTTATAAAGTTCAGCAACCTTGCCTCTATCACTTTGAAGACACAACTATTAACCTCAGGGTGGGGATATCTCCGGATGAAGACATCTGGCTCTTTAGCTGTGAATAAGTGACTTTTGACATATACAAAACAATGGCAATAGCTTGGGTTATATGTAACACAATAAGAGAAACTCTCAAAACTAAGTTTGTAAGAAGAATCAATATTTTCTCAGGCAGTGATGTCTTCTCTAACCTCGAACTCAACACCTGTTGTCTGGCTCCTCTGCTCTCAGTGTTAATAATACTAAAGGATTAATCATAATAATACATTTTTCGATCACAATTATGATTATTATGATTATTATTATTATTATTATTATGATTATTATTATTATTATTATGATTATTATTATTATTATTATGATTATTATGATTATTATTATGATTATTATTATTATTATTTAGGTCAGTAGGCTATTCTGGTTAACACTCCGATACAGTAGGGGGCGGTAAATGCAGCCGCCGATGAAGAAAAAGAGGACGACGTCACATCCGTCTATGAAGCGGAGCGTCACGTGGGTCAGCCCTATGGACCAGGTGAGGTCAGCATGCTGAAGGTGCTGCAGGTGTGTTTCCGACGCCAGGTGTGGAGGAGCGTCTGCTCCGCGGCGGCAGGTGAGCGTTCAGCGGGGCGGGCCGCGGCGGTCCGGAGGTCCGGAGTCCGGAGCTGCACGGTGGACCCGAACCTGGAGGAGCGCTTCGTGTTCCTGGACTGTCCAGGTGAGTTAGGGAGGGTCAGAACCGGGTCAAGGATCATTATCTACCGGTTCTGGTTCCGAGTAAATAGGTTTGTTCTGACTATCGGTGCTACCGCCATGTTTACATCCCGAACAACAAGCCGTAGCATAGCAACACTTTTTTTTAATTTTTTTTTTAACTTTATTTACCAAATTATATACATACAATTACAAGATAACATTGTAGTATTACAATGACGAGCAATAAACATGACAGGGATAATGAAATTAAAAGTGAGTACAAAAAAATAAAAAATAAATAATATAAATAAAAATATAAAAATAAATAATAATAATAAATTAGGGGGAACATAGATAAATAAAAGATAGCAAGAGCCAAAATCAAGACAGCAGTTTCAGATAGTTGCAGATGTCAACAGTCTTTAGAGCCTTGGTGTTTTTTGATGAGGAGATTGTCTTTATATATTGTGCAAATTCTAATTTTAATACAATAAATTCCGGTTTTCTGTTGAGGACTTTGGTTTTGTGTATGTGAAATTTTGCCAAAAATAAAAGCAGATTTATAAAGAAGAAAGCATCATTGTCCTTTTTTTTTAAATTATAAAAGCCAAAGATAAAATCCTTGTAGTGTAGCTGAAAGTTAGGGAGAAGAGAGTCTGTAATAAACTTGTGGAAGTCCTTCCAAAATGTACATGTAAATTTACATGACCAAAACAAATGAGTAGCTGTTTCAGGTTGTTCTTGACAGAAGGTACAGTTTACATTTATTTCAGCCATAAATTTGGACAAATATTGTTTGGTAGGGTAATACTTCAATTTAAATGAAAAATGAATGAAATGAAATCTCTTTAACTTTGTTCGTTAAAAAAAATCTCTGTGGTAGAGTCCAAACTTTTTTCCATTCAATATCGGTTACAAAATTGGCCCAATAAAATATGGCTGATGGAACAGAAACCATTGTATCTTGAAAGAAAGATCTTATTTTGGTATTTACAGACTTATGAGAGGAGAAGCAAACACTGCCCAGAAAAGAATGTAACACATCTGGGGGAGTGACCGATAGTGGAGCACTGTGGGAGCACCTGAGTAACATGGAAAGACCAGACGGGATGGCATCGAACACTATTGAGAATTCTTTAGGTGTTATTGGTACTTTGTATCTCGTGAGGAATTCAGAGTAATTATATAAGAGTCTGTCTTCTTTATATAGCTGACTCACCAAAATTATTCCATTATTAAACCAGTTATTTAAAAAAAGAGTTTTATTTTTATAAATAATATTGCAGTTGTTCCAAATAAAACAGTTATGTGGAGAGAAATTGTGTTTGTAAATCAGCGCCCATGCCAAAAGAATTTGTTGATGAAAGTGAGAAAGTTTCAGTGGTATTTTTGGAATACTATAATCGCAGAGCAGTAGGAAGTTAAGGCCGCCTAAATGAGAGAACACGTGGTGTGAGATAAAATTCCAGATAGAAGTGGGATTTTTTAAATAATTTTTAACCCAGTTCATTTTAAAGGTATTGTTAAGAGCACCAAAATCAATAAAATTAATAGGTAGCATAGCAACACAGAATCTCCTACCATGTTAAACATACGTCATCACGCACGCTATGATTCCCTGCAGCTGCTTCTCTGGCTGATCAGGACATCATGCAGGGGGTGTTTAGTTTTACCCAGAATGCCCTGCAGTCTCCTCCTCATCTGCCTCTGCGCCTCACTTCTTACAGGGTCAAAAGACTTTTGGAAAGACATTACTGCTTTGATCTCACTGGATATTAAGCCAGATTTTTTGTTATATTTAAAAAATGTCATTTTTGGCATCACTGAATACAAGCCAAAGGACTCTTCCAGTTTTTATCTTATTAATCTAATTCTGTTCCTGTCCAAGTACCATATTCACAAATGTAAAGTTATTCGTTAAAAACCACAGTACAATCTTTTTGTAGTGGATTTGAATTCATATATGAACACAATTTCCTCTTCAAATAACAAGAAGGCTATAAAAACAAAATGTATTTTTGGTCAATTTCAACTCCTCACTTAATTTATAAGTCTAAACTTGACTTTCTTTCCCTTTTCTTTCTTTTATTTTTGATATTTTCTTTATATGTTCATAAAGCTTCTGTAACTACATTCAATGATGTAAAATTGTTCTTTGTATTGTAAGTAATTATTTGAATAAAGGTTAAAAAAAATAAAAAGTTCTTACAGGGTTCTGGTGCTGATCCAGCACCGCCTTTTGGATCAGTTAGTCCCCCAGCACATCACTGAGGACTGTAGCAGAACATCTGGAGCAGCTTATAGCCGTCTGAGGAAGATAAAGTCACTCTGTCTACTTCCTGTATGCTGTGTTTGTGGCCCAGAGTTGCTGGTTCAAAACCCCCCAGGTACCTGTAGGACTCCAGTCTCTATTTCCCCCCTGAAATAGTATTTGTGGTGTTCAGGAGAAGACAGAAAACAAGCCTGATCTGTACATTATGAAGGTTTTTACCCGCATATAATAAAACTATTCAGAACGTCTAACAGTAGGTCTCTGTAAGAATGAGAGGACCAAACGAGGGGAAACAAAATACATTTATTGTAATTACATAGATAGAACAACAGTACAGATTAACCCTGCAAACATGTTTGTATAAATAAATCGTGTGTCGGTGTCAGAATGTTCACTATGGACCTGAAAAGATCAATTATTTCTGAAAACATCACTGATCTCAGAGAATCTGTAACATTATGATGGTGATTAAAATAATCTACTGTTGTTACAAAGACAAACACTTCAATGGAAACACTTCCTACTACAAATTTAGATCATTTATTGCTTCATTTTTTTTTTTTTATATTAAGAGTTTGAAAACATATAATAATAATAATTTCTGTAAAAGTCAGAGCCAGGCGGCCATGTTTGTGACGAAGCAAATTTATCTGTACAGCAAACTTTCAGCTTTATGTTTCTGTAAGTAGAGAAAAATATTCCCGGTTGATCTGATACAGATTTACCTTCATTAGCGTTCAAACTGGGAAAATGACGACAATAACTTATTAATGCACGGTAATAACAGAACTTGGTTCGTTTGTTTCCCCTTTTTTTCATCCAGGTGAGGAGGAGGAGGAGCCTAATGTAGAGGTGGAGGTCCTCCGTCAGCTCAGAAGCTCCTCAGACCCCGGGTCGGGTTCTGGGTCAGGGTCTGGGTCCGGTTCTGACCCGCAGGTGTCTCCTCAGAAACACCTGCGGACTCTGGAGCATCAGCTGCAGGCGCTGAGAGGCGGAGCCTTGCAGGAGGCGGGGCCAGACTCCTACATAGAGTTCCAGGATGCTGACTTCCCATTGGACGAGAGCATCATACGGTCCAAGAAGAAGAAGAAGAAGCGGGCGGAGCCTAAAGGCGAGCACCGGATCGTGGGCACGGCGGACGCAGACGTGCCGGTCAGCGACACCAGCTGCTCCGGATGCGGCGCCGTTCTGCACTGCGCCGCCGCCGACCTCCCCGGCTTCCTGCCCAGTGAGAAGTTCAAGGTTCTGCTGGCGGACGGGAAACTGGGCGGAGCCACCTGTCAGCGCTGCCACCTGCTCACCCACCACCACAGGGCGCTGAACCTGCAGCTGAGCCGGGACCGGTACCGGGACGCGGTACGGCAGATCCGGAACCGTAAAGGTCTGGTGCTGCTCATCGTGGACCTGCTGGACCTGCCGGACTCCATCGTCCCGGACCTTTCGGACCTGGTGGGAACCAACAAGCACGTGGTGGTTCTGGGGAACAAGGTGGACCTGCTGCCCGCGGACTCGCCCAACTACCTGCAGCGCATCAAGCGGCGCCTGGCCCGGTACTGCCAGGACGCCGGCTTCGGACCGCAGGTCACCGACCTCCACCTGATCAGCGCCAAGACGGGCTACGGCCTGGAGGTTCTGATCTCCAGCCTGCAGCGGTCCTGGAAGTACAAGGGAGACGTCTTCCTGGTGGGCGTGGCCAACGCCGGGAAGTCCACGCTCTTCAACGCGCTGTTGGAGTCCGATTACTGCAAGTCCCGGGCCGCCGAGGTTCTGCAGAAGGCGACCATCTCCCCGTGGCCCGGTCAGTACCAGAACCGCTCATTCAACCCGGTCCGACCCGACTTCAGTTTTCCCTTCTCCGGTCTCACCCGCTGTCTCTTTAACTGTTGGTCATGTGACCGTGGTGCGTTCAGGGACCACTCTGAACCTGCTGAAGTTCCCCATCATCAACCCGACTCCGTACCGCATGTTCCGCCGCCAGAACCGCCTGAAGGAGGCGCTGCAGCAGACAGAGGAGGAGCTGCCGGCCGACGAGCTCAGGAGGCTGCGCCGGCTTGGTCGCCACGGATACCTAGTGGGTAAGGTGAGGGCGGGGCCGGGGGCGGAGCCAGGGGAGTCTCTAATCGCCTGCTCTCCTGTACAGGTCGGGTCGGCCGAACGTTCCGGTCCAGCGGACCTGGAAGGGACGAGATCCAGTTTGATCCGGACAGCTTGGCGTTCGGAGAAAACGAAGACGGAGATTCAACCAAGGAAGGTGAGTACTGACCAGAACCTCAGGACGGGTCCGGTTTGGACCCGACAGGAAGTCGGAGAGGAGATGCTTCGTACTTGTTGGTCCTTTTGCCTTCACTCTGCGGTTCTGCTCACCCCAAATCATCTCCATTGGGTTCAGGTCCGCTGACTCTGCAGGCCTGGTTATTTCACACTTTATTGTAAAAGTTCTACATAACATTGCCCTGACTGGTTTTAATTCTGACAAGCAGTTGGCTGATGAGTTAAACTCTTTCTATTTAAGATTTGATAATCATGAATTCACTGATACAGTGAATACATTAAAGGACACCACCAGAACTCTTCCTACATTAGCGTTGAGTGTAAAAAGTGTGGAAAAACACTTAAAACAGACTAAAAAGAGAAAGAGCCCTGGTCCGGATAATATTTGTGGCCATGTTCTTGCATCTTGTGCTGAACAGCTGTGCAACATCTTCCATTTCATTTTTACACAATAACCTCCAGCAACAAAAGGTCCCCAAGTTATGGAAACATTCCACTATTGTTCCTGTTGCAAAGATAAAAAAGCCTTCAACACTGAATGACATCAGGCCTGTGGCGCTGACATCCTTAGTCATGAAGACGTTGGAGAAGCTTATTAAAAGTGAAGTTTTATCACAGGTAGAGGAATTACTGCATGGATCCCCTACAATTTGCATCCAGGTCTGGTAGAGGTGTGGAGGACGCCACTGTCACACTGTTGCATCTTTTGTACTGCCACCTCCAGGGATCTAAAGCTCAACCTAGATTGTTGTTTATAGATTTTTCATCTGCTTTTAACACCATCCAGCCACATCTGCTAGCAGAGAAGCTAATTAGTCTTTTTAATTTGGATTTTAACCTTGTTGGTTGGATACTGGACTTCTTGACCAATAGGTCCCAGTGTGTGAGGGTAAATGGCCGTTTCTCAAATAAGCTTCAGTCTTCCTCTGGATCGCCTCAAGGATGCTGTCTCTCCCCATTACTCTACATTCTGTACACTAATGACTGTTGCAGCAAATACGCAAATAGACATATTCTTAAATTTGCTGATGACTCTGTTATCGTGAGTCTACTTGAAGGAGATGAGCTGTGTCATGGGCCTGTAGTAGATGACTTTGTATCTTGGTGTGATGAATCCTTCCTCCAACTAAATGTGTCCAAAACAAAAGATATGATGCTCAGTTTTAGGAAGTCCAGTCCTTGCCCTGAATTAACCAGCATTAAAGGTGCATTTATTGAGCTGGTTAACAGCTATAAATACCTGGGAGTGGTCGTGGATGATAAAATATGCTTTGATGCTCACGTTGCCTCCACAACTAAAAAAGTTCAGCAACGGCTCTATTTCTTGCGGAAAATGTCATCCTTTAACGTCCGTTCAGAGATGATGACCCTCTTTTATAGAAGTTTTATTGAATCAGTTTTTATGTTTTGCATTTTTACTTGGTACAGAAACCTGACCCTGGCCAATAAAAACAGGCTTGGCAACCTGGTTAAAGTGGCCGGTAAGGTTACAGGGAGGACTCAAGTCCATCTTACTGACTTGTACAGTAGACAAGTGTTCAGAAAGGCTTCCTTGATCTTGGAATGTGCAGATCACCCTCTCCAGTCTGAATTTGTCCTGCTGCCATCAGGTCGTCGGTGGAAGGTGCCTATTCTCCGGACTAAGAGATTTAAGGTTTCCTTTGTCCCCGCTGCCATTCAGGTGCTGAATGACAGATCACTTGTCAATGGTATATAATTCCTGGTGCTCATGTTTGTTGGTTGCTGATGGTTCAGGCTGTTGGGGCCTGCTTATTATTGGTTCTTTGTTCTACCCATGATGTGATGCTTATATTATGTTATGATATTGTCTGTTGTTGTACATCTGTGTGTTGTATCTGTGTGCTTTTCGTGTGCATCTTCCTGCCTGCAAGACTATTTTCCCTGCTTGGGACAATAAAGTTACCTTATACCTTCCATATGTGTTCATTCATAGTTTGTATTCCTTCAGTGAGAATCTACAATGTAGTCATGAAAATAAAGAAAACGCAGTGAATGAGACGGTGGGTCCAAACGTTTGGGCGTTAAAAAAAATGGATAAATCTGTTCTGAATCGATTTGCATGGTCAAAAATCGATTTCATATTTTAGAATAGTTTGCCCTTTTTACAGCTAAAATAGGAAGAAAAAGTCCAGACGGTCATTTTAAGGGCACGGTTTCTCCCGGTGAACTACTAACTAATACTAACTAATACTAACTACTTACCCACCCAGGGTTAAGTCATTGAATTACAGGCATGTAGTTAAGATAACAGCTCAAAAACACGTTTTTAATAGCACTGATCTGTATCTATATCGGATTGTGATAATAAATTCTAACTTTTTAGAATCAGTCGAAACGATTCTTAACGTTTTATAAAGTTTGATCAACTCTACATCCGGTCTGCATGTTCTGACTCCTCCCCCAGTCGCTGACAGGTCACATGACCAGCTGAGCACCAATGAGCTGAAGGACGCCCAATGGCTGTACGACACGCCCGGAATCCTCCGGGAACGAGACGTAAGGCCTTCGTCCTCTTCTTCATCAGCACTAATAACTTTAATATATTTTATTTACAAAAATTTAAACCAAGAAGCTGAAATTTTAAAACATTTTTAATAGATAGGATATTCTACTACATTTTAAAATCAGTTTAAAGAAAAATTTCCCTAATCATAAAGAACCCTCAATCCTTATTTTCTCAAACATTCATTTTTTTAAATTTTTTTTTATTAGTCCTTGTAATTAATTTAAATGTATTTTAATAACTGGACTCTCTTTAGATCCTCCAGCTGCTGAAGGAGCAGGAGGTCCGCTTGGTGGTTCCGACCCAGGCCATCGTTCCCCGGACCTTCGTGCTAAAGCCCGGAATGAGTCTGTTTGTGGGAGCGCTGGCTAGGATCGACTTCCTGCAGGTGAGGAAGGATGGATGGATGGATGGATGAACTGATGGATGGATGGATGAACTGATGGATGGATAAACTGATGGATGGATGGATGATGGATGGATGGATGGATGAACTGATGGATGGATGGATGAACTGATGGATGGATGGATGAACTGATGGATGGATGGATAAACTGATGGATGGATGAACTGATGGATGGATGGATAAACTGATGGATGGATGGATGAACTGATGGATGGATGGATGAACTGATGGATGGATGAACTGATGGATGGATGGATGAACTGATGGATGGATGGATGAACTGATGGATGGATGGATGAACTGATGGATGGATGGATGAACTGAGATGGATGAACTGTGGATGGATGGATGATGAACTGATTGATGATGGATAAACTGATGGATGGATGGATGAACTGATGGATGGATGGATGAACTGATGGATGGATGAACTGATGGATGGATGGATGAACTGATAGATGATGAAACGATGGATGGATGGATGAACTGATGGATGGATGGATGAACTGATGGATGGATGGATGATGGATGGATGGATGGATGAACTGATGGATGATGAGGATGAACTGATGGATGGATGGATGAACTGATGGATGGATGGATGAACTGATGGATGGATGGATGATGGATGGATGGATGGATGAACTGATGGATGGATGGATGAACTGATGGATGGATGGATGAACTGATGGATGGATGGATAAACTGATGGATGGATGAACTGATGGATGGATGGATAAACTGATGGATGGATGGATGAACTGATGGATGGATGGATGAACAGATGGATGGATGAACTGATGGATGGATGGATGAACTGATGGATGGATGGATAAACGGATGGATGGATGAACTGATGGATGGATGGATAAACGGATGGATGGATGGATGAACTGATGGATGGATGGATGAACTGATGGATGGATGGATGGATGGATGATGGATGAACAGATGGATGGATGAACTGATGGATGGATGGATGGATAATGGATGAACAGATGGATGGATGAACTGATGGATGGATGGATGAACTGATGGATGGATGGATGAACTGATGGATGGATGGATGAACTGATGGATGGATGGATAAACGGATGGATGGATAAACGAGGATGGATGGATGAACTGATGGATGGATGAACGGATGGATGGATGGATGAACTGATGGATGGATGGATAAACTGATAACGGATGGATGGATGAACTGATGGATGGATGGATGGATGAACTGATGGATGGATGGATGGATGAACTGATGGATGGATGGATGAACTGATGGATGGATGGATGAACTGATGGATGGATGGATGAACTGATAGATGGATGGATGAACTGATGGATGGATAAACTGATGGATGGATGAACTGATGGATGGATGGATGAACTGATGGATGGATGGATGGATGGAATGGATGGATAAACTGATGGATGGATGATGGATGAACTGATGGATGGATGGATGATGGATGGATGGATGGATGGAACTGATGATGGATGAAGATGGATGGATGAACTGATGGATGGATAAATGATGGATGGATGGATGATGGATGGATGGATGGATGAACTGATGGATGGATGGGACTGATGGATGGAATAAACATGGATGGATGAAACGGATGGATAAGGATGGATAAACTGATGGATGGATAAACTGATGGATGGATGAACTGATGGATGGATGGATGAACTGATGGATGGATGGATGAACTGATGGATGGATGGATAAACGGATGGATGGATGAACTGATGGATGGATGGATAAACTGATGGATGGATGA
Organism: Apricaphanius iberus; assembly: GCA_028564705.1. Taxonomy (NCBI): domain Eukaryota; kingdom Metazoa; phylum Chordata; class Actinopteri; order Cyprinodontiformes; family Aphaniidae; genus Apricaphanius; species Apricaphanius iberus. Next base: position 50,432 of record JAPXFQ010000905.1, read on the forward strand.
ACTGATGGATGGATCAACTGATGGATGGATGGATGGATGGATGAACTGATGGATGGATGGATGAACTGATGGATGGATGGATGATGGATGGATGGATGGATGAACTGATAGATGGATGGATAAACGGATGGATGGATAAACGGATGGATGGATGGATGGATGAACTGATGGATGGATGGATGAACTGATGGATGGATGGATAAACGGATGGATGGATGGATGAACTGATGGATGGATGGATAAACTGATGGATGGATGGATAAACTGATGGATGGATGGATGAACGGATGGATGGATGGATGAACTGATGGATGGATGGATGAACTGATGGATGGATGGATGAACGATGGATGGATGGATGGATGAACTGATGGATGGATGGATGAACTGATGGATGGATGGATAAACTGATGGATGGATGGATGAACTGATGGATGGATGGATAAACTGATGGATGGATGGATGATGGATGGATGGATGGATGAACTGATGGATGGATGGATGGATGAACTGATGGATGGATGATAAACGGATGGATGGATGGAACTGATGGATGGATGGATGAACTGATGGATGGATGGATGAATGATGGATGGATGGATGAACGGATGGATGGATGGATGAAATGATGGATGGATGGATAAACGATGGATGGATGGATAAATGATGGATGGATGGATGGATGAACTGATGGATGGATGGATGAACTGATGGATGGATGGATGAACTGATGGATGGATGGATGAACTGATGGATGGATGGATGAACAGATGGATGGATGGATGAACTGATGGATGGATGAACTGATGGATGGATGAACAGATGGATGGATGAACTGATGGATGGATGGATGGATGGATGGATGGATGAACTGATGGATGGATGGATGAACTGATGGATGG
>JAPXFQ010000906.1:0-370000 GCA_028564705.1 Apricaphanius iberus
GTGGTTAAGGAAGAGGGTTGGCATCCCAGAGGTACTATGTTCAAATCCAGGAGTGAGCAGCAAATAATTTTTCTTTGCTGAAAGCTGAACTGGGAGACGAGACAACAGATCATATGGCATAAAACTCAATGCTGTATAACTGATGTTGTAGTGTAACTGTTAAGGAACAGAAATACAATGCAAGAGGTAGTGGGTTTGAATCCCAGGGGGAGCAAATTTTTTTTTTTCTTGTTTGAAAGCTGGAACCAAAATCCCTATGTTATACACAGTACTACATTGCACTTGTATGCATTTTAGTTGATTTCAGCTTTTCCAGTATATTTTCATACTAATCCTACTAATACTAATGACAACATGTTAGCTAGCATTAGCATGCTAATTAGCATTATCATGCTAGCTGTTGTTAGCATTTTAGCTAATTTTAGCTTTTTGACTATATTTTTGTACTGAATGGGATTATGGTAATGCCAACATGTTAGCTAGCATTAGCATGATAGTTAGCATTAGCATGCTAGCTGTTGTTAGCATTTTAGCTAATTTTAGCTTTTTGACTATATTTTTTTACTGACTGGGTTTATAGTATTGCCAACATGTTAGCTAGCATTAGCATGCTAGTTAGCATTAGCATGCTAGCTGTTGTTAGCATTTTAGCTAATTTTAGCTTTTTGACTATATTTTGGTACTGAATGGGTTTATAGTAATGCCAAAATGTTAGCTAGCATTAGCATTAGCATGCTAGTTAGCATTAGCATGCACACCGTGGCCGTCCCTTCTCTAAATTTCCTGAAATTTTCTAGTTAAGGGACGGCCAAATGCAATGCATGGAGGCAGTGCAAATCCATTGCAAAGCAATGTATTGCACTGCCTCCATGCAATTGCATGGGCAGTCCCTTATTACTCTTCACTCCTAAACTGGACTCTTATTATTTATTTATTTTTCTTCCGCCACCGTTAATGCGGGTCGTACCGTAGCGTGCACCCCCACAAATTATACATCAAAACGACCGGCTCGCTAACGACATCCGGGCTATTACTTTTATTGGCGATTGGAGTTACCATGGCGACGTAATTAGCGAAAAACCACTCAAAATGAAGCCCAAAATCCCCATAGGAAATGAATGGGAAAAGGAGTCAAAAAACATGAAAATCACCTATTTTTGAAGATTTACTGTGTCACCATACAGTAACCTAGCAACACCATTCGAAATTCAGATTGTAGCCACGTCCGTGCTGTGTTCAGCATTGAAGACCGCATGTCGATAGCTGTTACGGTTTTGTCACAATTTGACTTTGTTCGACCCAAAGTTTGCCCCAAATCGACATTTTTAGAGTGGAGCAGCTCGTTAAGCAGAGTGTGGAGTGATGAACTTTTGGAAGGTCCTCATAAAAATTTAACTCGACGTCACGGCCACATATTTCGCACTAGTGACATGATTTTCGGTCATGAAATAGAGCCACCCTTTGTGATTCTCAGGATCATTTCAAAATTTCCCTATGTCACACGGTTTTCTCTCAGTGAGCTCTAGATCGCTCAAAGTGGAACCCAGTTTTAGGGCTTTTCTCCTAAAATTTATCATTGCGGCTGGTCAGGATTATCTCAGCCAGAGAGATGTTCTTAGTCATTTTTCTCTCGCTCCCTCTCGGACTGTGAATAAGGTAGAGACTTCTGCTTTGGCATGAACGAAGAGAAATGATACATCTTGCTCACACTTCAAGAATTTTTCCGATACCTTGTACGGTTTTCGAATGGGAACGATTTGTTCGGCGCACTTTTGAATGAAAAAGTCTAAATCTAAGCTGTTAATCATTCTAAAGTGTCTGCAGCTGCTGCAGTTTTCACTCACACTTGTTGCTGGGGAAACGGAGCACCTTTGATCAGAGTTCACTAAAGTTCATTCCACAGTCTATCTACATTTAAACCTGTGTTTAACCCCACTTAAACACAGGTTATGCTATGCAGTACTATAGAGAGAAGTACTACAAACAAGTCCATGTGTCAGTCCATCTGTCTTTGTCTTTCTGACCATGTCTGTGTCTTTCTCAGTCCCCCTGTCTGCCTGTACCATTTCATCTGTGAATAAGATAGAGAGTTGTGCTTTGAAATAATTGAACACAAAGGATAAATATCGCTAACACTCCAATAATTTTCCTGATAGCTGCTATAGGTTTCGAATGGGAAAGATTCGTTCGCAGCTGTTTAACACTCTGAACATGGAGAGGAGACAACAGAACATATGGCCTAAAAGTCAATGTTATATGTATGTTCGGATGGCGTAGTGGTTAAGGAAGAGGGTTTGCATCCCAGAGGTACTGGGTTCAAATCCCGGAGCGAGCAGCAAATAATTTTTATTTGCTGAAAGCTGAACTGGGAGACGAGACAACAGATCATATGGCCTCTTTGTCTGTCTTTTTCAGTCTGTCTCAGTCCCCCTGTCTGTCTCTACCGTTTCATCTGCATTCCTTTCTTTACATCTCTCTCTGTGTGTCTGTCTATGAATCAGCATGTGTGGCTTCCAGAACAACTAACTCCATATCCCATAATGATTCAGAACCCACATTCATTTCTATGTATGTTCCTGCCAGGCATAGTGAAACTGACCATTAGATCAGACTAATCTCTGTGTCTGTCTATGAATCAACATGTGTTGCACCTGTGATAAGAGGTCACCAAAGGTCAACCCTCAATATATACATAGAAGCCCTGTTAAAGCCCACTCACACACAGTTAATGCTGTGTTCTATAGAGAGAGATACTACAAAAGGGTCCATGTGTCAGTCCATCTGTCTTTGTCCTTCTGACCATGTCTGTCTGTCTTACTCAGTCTGTCTCAGTCCCCCTGTCTGCCTATACCATTTCATCTGTGAATAAGATAGAGAGTTGTGCTTTGAAATAATTGAACAAAAAAGGATAAAATTCGCTAACACTCCAATAATTTTCCTGATAGCTGCTATAGGTTTCGAATGGGAAAGGTTCGTTCGCAGCTGTGTAACACTCTGAACATGGAGAGGAGACAACAGATCATATCCCCTAAAACTCAATGTTATGTGCATGTCTGTGATGGCATAGTGGTTAAGGAAGAGGGTTTGCATCCCAGCGGTAGTGGGTTCAAATCCAGGAGCGAGCAGCAAATAATTTTTCTTTGCTGAAAGCTGAACTGGGAGACGAGACAACAGATCATATGGCCTAAAACTCAATGCTGTATGACAGATGTTGTAGTGTAACTGTGAACGAACGGGAATACAATGCAAGAGGTAGTGGGTTCAAATCCCAGGGGGAGCAAAATTTTTTTTTTTCTTGTTTGAAAGCTGGAACCAAAATCCCTATGTTATACACAGTACTACATTGCACTTGTATGCATTTTAGTTGATTTTAGCTTTTTCAGTATATTTTCATACTAATCCTATTAATACTAATGCCAAAATCTTAGCTAGCATTAGCATGCTAGTTAGCATTACCATGCTAGCTGTTGCTAGCATTTTAGCTAATTTTAGCTTTTTGACTATATTTTTGTACTGAATGGGATTATAGTAATGCCAACATGTTAGCTAGCATTAGCATGCTAGTTAGCATTAGCATGCTAGATGTTGTTAGCATTTTAGCTAATTTTAGCTTTTTGACTATATTTTGGTACTGAATGGGTTTATAGTATTGCCAACATGTTAGCTAGCATTAGCATGCTAAGTTATGCATTTAGCATGCTAGCTGTTGTTAGCATTTTAGCTAATTGAGCTTTTTGACTTATTTTGGTACTAATGGAGTTTATAGATAATGCCACATGTTAGCTAACATTAGCCATTAGCATGCTAGTTAGCATTTTAGCATGCACACCGTGGCCGTCCCTTCTCTAAATGTCCTGAAATTTTCTAGTTAAGGGACGGCCCAATGCAATGCATGGAGGCAGTGCAAATCCATTGCAAAGCAATGTATTGCACTGCCTCCATGCAATTGCATGGGCAGTCCCTTATTATTCTTCACTCCTAAACGGACTCTTATTCTTCTTATTTATTTTTCTTCCGTCTCCGTTAATGCGGGTCGTACCGCAGCGTGTACCCCCACAATATATACATCAAAACAACCGGCCCGATCCCGAGATGTGTGCTATTACTTTTATTGGCGATTGGAGTTACCATGGCGACGTAATTAGCGAAAAACCACGCCCAAAAAGCCCCATAGGAAATGAATGGAAAAATGAGTCAAAAATCATGAAAAACCACTAATTTCGAGCATTTACTGTGTCACCATACAATAACCTAAAAAATCCATTAAAAATTCTCATTGTAGCCACGTCCGTGCTGTGTTGAGCATTGAAGACCGCATGTCGATAGCTGTTACGGTTTTGTCACAATTTGACTTTGTTCGACCCAAAGTTTGCCAAAAATCGACATTTTTAGAGTGGAGCAGCTCGTTAAGCAGAGTGTGGAGTGATGAACTTTTGGAAGGTCCTCATCAAAATTTAACTCGACGTCACGGCCACATATTTCGCACTAGTGACATGATTTTCGGTCATGAAATAGAGCCGCCCTTTGTGATTCTCAGGAGCATTTCAAATTTTCCCTATATCGCACGGTTTTCTCTCAGCGAGCTCTAGATCGCTCAAAGTGGAACCCAGTTTTAGGGCTTTTGTCCTATAGTTTATCATTGTGGCTGCTCAGGATGATCTCAGCCAGAGAGATGTTCTTAGTCATTTTTCTCTCGCTCCCTCTCGGACTGTGAATAAGGTAGAGACTTCTGCTTTGGCATGAACGAAGAGAAATGATATATCTCGCTCACACTTCAAGAATTGTTCCGATACCTTGTACGGTTTTTGAATGGGAACGATTTGTTCGGCGCACTTTTGAATGAAAAAGTCTAAATCTAAGCTGTTAATCATTCTAAAGTGTCTGCAGCTGCTGCAGTTTTCACTCACACTTGTTGCTGGGGAAACGAAGCACCATTGATCAGAGTTCACTAAAGTTCATTCCACAGTCTATATACATTTAAACCTGTGTTTAACCCCACTTAAACACAGGTTATGCTATGCAGTACTATAGAGAGAAGTACTACAAACAAGTCCATGTGTCAGTCCATCTGTCTTTGATTTTCTCTATCGTTTTCTGGACAGTGATCTGTGTCTTTCTCAGTCCTGTCTGCCTTTACATTTCATTGTGAATAAGATAGGAGAGTTGTGCTTTTGAAAATATTGAACACAAAGGATAAAAATTTCGCTAACACTCCAATAATTTTCCTGATAGCTAGATGAGGGGTTGATGGGGAAAGGTGGAGTGATGCTGCAGCATACTCTGAACATGGAGAGGAGACAACAGAACATATGGCCTAAAAGTCAATGTTATATGTATGTTCGGATGGCGTAGTGGTTAAGGAAGAAGGTTTGCATCCCAGAGGTACTGGGTTCAAATCCCGGAGCGAGCAGTAAATAATTTTTCTTTGCTGAAAGCTGAACTGGGAGACGAGACAACAGATCATATGGCCTCCTTGTCTGTCTTTCTTTTTCAGTCTGTCTCAGTCCCCCTGTCTGTCTCTACCGTGTCATCTGCATTCCTTTCTTTACATCTCTCTCTGTGTGTCTGTCTATGATTCAGCATGTGTGGCTTCCAGAACAACTCCATATCCCATAATGCTTCAGAACCCACATTCATTTCTATGTATGTTCCTGCCAGGCATAGTGAAACTGACCATTAGATCAGACTAATCTCTGTGTCTGTCTATGAATCATGTGTTGCACCTGTGATAAGAGGTCACCAAAGGTCAACCCTCAGTATATACATTGAAGCCCTGTTAAAGCCCACTCACACACAGTTAATGCTGTGTTCTATAGAGAGAGATACTACAAAAGGGTCCATGTGTCAGTCCATCTGTCTTTGTCCTTCTGACCATGTCTGTCTGTCTTACTCAGCCTGTCTCAGTCCCCCTGTCTGCCTATACCATTTCATCTGTGAATAAGATAGAGAGTTGTGCTTTGAAATAATTGAACACAAAGGATAAAATTCGCTAACACTCCAATAATTTTCCTGATAGCTGCTATAGGTTTCGAATGGGAAAGGTTTGTTCGCAGCTGTTTAACACTCTGAACATGGAGAGGAGACAACAGATCATATGGCCTAAAAGTCAATGTTATATGTATGTTCGGATGGCGTAGTGGTTAAGGAAGAGGGTTTGCATCCCAGAGGTACTGGGTTCAAATCCCGGAGCGAGCAGCAAATAATTTTTCTTTGCTGAAAGCTGAACTGGGAGGCGAGACAACAGATCATATGGCCTAAAACTCAATGCTATATAACTGATGTTGTAGTGTAACTGTTAACGAACAGGAATACAATGCAAGAGGTAGTGGGTTCAAATCCCAGGGGGAGCAAAATTTTTTTTTTCTTGTTTGAAAGCTGGAACCAAAATCCCTATGTTATACACAGTAATACATTGCACTTGTATGCATTTTAGTTGATTTCAGCTTTTTCAGTATATTTTCATACTAATCCTATTAATACTAATGCCAACACCTTAGCTAGCATTAGCATGCTAGTTAGCATTACCATGCTAGCTGTTGCTAGCATTTTAGCTAATTTTAGCTTTTTGACTATATTTTTGTACTGAATGGGATTATAGTAATGCCAACATGTTAGCTAGCATTAGCATGCTAGTTAGCATTAGCATGCTAGCTGTTGTTAGCATGTTAGCTAATTTTAGCTTTTTGACTATATTTTGGTACTGAATGGGGTTATAGTATTGCCAACATGTTAGCTAGCATTAGCATGCTAGTTAGCATTAGCATGCTAGCTCTTGTTAGCATTTTAGCTCATTTTAGCTTTTTGACTATATTTTGGTCCTGATCAAGTCGATAGTAATGCCAACATGTTAGCTAAAATTAGCATTAGCATGCTAGCTGTTGTTTAGCATGAACACCGTGGCCGTCCCTTCTCTAAATTTCCTGAAATTTTCTAGTTCTTCTTATTTATTTTTCTTCCCTCTCCGTTAATGCGGGTCGTACCGCAGCGTGTACCCCCACAATATATACATCAAAACGACCGGCTCGATCCCGAGATGTGTGCTATTACTTTTATTGTCGATTGGAGTTACCATGGCGACGTAATTAGCGAAAAACCACGCCCAAAAAGCCCCATAGGAAATGAATGGAAATTGAAAGTCAAAAATCATGATAAACCATAATTTCGAAGCATATTACTGTGTCACCATACAATACCCTAAAAAAAATCATTAAAAATTTGGATTGTAGCAGCCACGCCCGTGCTGTGTTCAGCATTGAAGACCGCATGTCGATAGCTGTTACGGTTTTGTCACAATTTGAATTTGTTCGACCCAGTTTGCCCCAAATCGACATTTCTAGAGTGTAACTGCTCGTTAAGCAGAGTGTGGAGCGATGAAGTTTTGGAAGGTCCTCATAAAAATTTAACTCGACGTCACGGTCACATATTTCGCACTAGTGACATGATTTTCCGTCATTACATAGAGCCGCCCTTTGTGATTCTCAGGATCATTTCAAAATTTCCCTATGTCGCACGGTTTTCTCTCAGCGAGCTCTAGATCGCTCAAAGTGGAACCCAGTTTTAGGACTTTTATCCTATACATTCTCATTGGGGCTTCTCAGGATTTTGTGTAACAGAGAGATGTTCTCAGTCATATTTCTCTCGTTCCCTCTCGGACTGTGAATAAGGTAGAGACTTCTGCTTTGGCATGAACGAAGAGAAATGATAAATCTCGCTCACACTTCAAGAATTTTTCCGATACCTTGTACGGTTTTCAAATGGGAACGATTTGTTCGGAGCACTTTTTGAGGAAATAGTTGAAATTGAAGCTGTTAATCATCTAAAGTGTCTGCACCTGCTGCAGTTTTCACTTACACTTGTTGCTGGGGAAACGGAGGATCTTTGATCAGAGTTCACTAAAGTTCATTCCACAGTCAATATACATTGAAGGCCTATTAAACCCCACTTACACACAGGTAATGCTATGCAGTACTATAGAGAGAGGTACTACAAACAAGTCCATGTGTCAGTCCATCTGTCTTTGTCTTTCTGACCATGTCTCTGTCTTTCTCAGTCCCCTTGTCTGCCTTTACCCTTTCATCTGTGAATAAGATAGAGAGGTGTGCTTTGAAATAATTGAACACAAAGGATAAATCCCTCAACACTCCAAGAATTTTACAGATAGCTTCTATAGTTTTCGAATGGGAAAGGTTCGTTCGGAGCTGTTTAACACTCTGAACATGGAGACGAGACAACAGACGATATGGCCTAAAACTCAATATTGTATGTGTGTCTGTGATGGCGTAATGGTTAAGGAAGAGGGTTTGCATGCCAGAGGTACTGGGTTCAAATCCAGGACTGAGCAGCAAATCATTTTTCTTTGCTGAAAGCTGAATTTGGAGACGAGACAACAGATCATAGTGCCTCAAACTCCATGCTATGTAACTGATGTTGTAGTGTGACTGTGAAGGAACAGGAATACAATGCAAGAGGTAGTGGGTTCGAATCCCAGGGGGAGCAAAATTTTTTTTTTTCTTGTTTGAAAGCTGGAACCAAAATCCCTATGTTATACACAGTACTACATTGCACTTGTATGCATTTTAGTTGATTTTAGCTTTTTCAGTATATTTTCATACTAATCCTATTAATACTAATGCCAACATCTTAGCTAGCATTAGCATGCTAGTTAGCATTACCATGCTAGCTGTTGCTAGCATTTTAGCTAATTTTAGCTTTTTGACTATATTTTTGTACTGAATGGGATTATAGTAATGCCAACATGTTAGCTAGCATTAGCATGCTAGTTAGCATTAGCATGCTAGCTGTTGTTAGCAATTTAGCTAATTTTAGCTTTTTGACTATATTTTGGTACTGAATGGGTTTATAGTATTGCCAACATGTTAGCTAGCATTAGCATGCTAGTTAGCATTAGCATGCTAGCTCTTGTTAGCATTTTAGCTAATTTGAGCTTTTTGACTATATTTTGGTACCTAATGGGTTTATCGTAATGCCAACATGTTAGCTAACATTAGCATTAGCATGCTAGTTAGCATTAGCATGCACACCGTGGCCGTCCCTTCTCTAAATTTCCTGAAATTTTCTAGTTATTTATTTATTATTCTTCCGCCACCCTTAATGCGGCTCGTACCGTAGCGTGCACCCGCACAATATATACATCAAAACGACCGGCTCGATCGCGTGATGTGTGCTATTACTTTTATTGGCGATTGGAGTTACCTTGGCGACGTAATTAGTGAAAAACCACGCAAAAAGAAGCCCAAAATCCCCATAGGAAATGAATGGGAATAGGAGTCAAAAAACATGAAAATCACCTATTTTTGAAGATTTACTGTGTCACCATACAATAACCTAGCAACACCATTCGAAATCCAGATTGTAGCCACGTCCGTGCTGTGTTCAGCATTGAAGACCGCATGTCGATAGCTGTTACGGTTTTGTCACAATTTGACTTTGTTCGACCCAAAGTTTGCCCCAAATCGACATTTTTAGAGTGGAGCAGCACGTTAAGCAGAGTGTGGAGTGATGAACTTTTGGAAGGTCCTCATCAAAATTTAACTCGACGTCACGGCCACATATTTCGCACTAGTGACATGATTTTCGGTCATGAAATAGAGCCGCCCTTTGTGATTCTCAGGATCATTTCAAAATTTTCCTATGTCGCACGGTTTTCTCTCAGCGAGCTCTAGATCGCTCAAAGTGGAACCCAGTTTTAGGGTTTTTCGCCTATAGTTTATCATTGTGGCTGGTCAGGATTATCTCAGCCAGAGAGATGTTCTTAGTCATTTTTCTCTCGCTCCCTCTCGGACTGTGAATAAGGTAGAGACTTCTGCTTTGGCATGAACGAAGACAAATGATACATCTCGCTCACACTTCAAGAATTCTTCCGATACCTTGTACGGTTTTCGAATGGGAACGATTTGTTCGGCGCACTTTTTGGACTTTTTTCTTAAAATTGAAGCTCTTAATCATCTTAAGTGTTTGCAGCTGCTGCAGTTTTCACTCACACTTGTTGCTGGGGAAACGGAGCACCTTTGATCAGAGTTCACTAAAGTTCATTCCACAGTATATACAGATTGAAGGCCTATTAAACCCCACTTAAACACAGGTTATGCTATGCAGTACTATAGAGAGAAGTACTACAAACAAGTCCATGTGTCAGTCCATCTGTCTTTGTCTTTCTGACCATGTCTATGTCTTTCTCAGTCCCCCTGTCTGCCTGTACCATTTCATCTGTGAATAAGATAGAGTTGTGCTTTGAAATAATTGAACACACAGGATAAATATCGCTAACACTCCAATAATTTTCCTGATAGCTGCTATAGTTTTCGAATGGGAAAGGTTCGTTCGCAGCTGTTTAACACTCTGAACATGGAGAGGAGACAACAGATCATATGGCTTAAAACTCAATGTTATATGTATGTCTGTGATGGCGTAGTGGTTAAGAAAGAGGGTTTGCATCCCAGAGATACTGGGTTCAAATCCAGGAGCGAGCAGCAAATAATTTTTCTTTGCTGAAAGCTGAACTGGGAGACGTGACAACAGATCATATGGCCTAAAACTCAATGTTGTATAACTGATGTTGTAGTCAAGAGGTAGTGGGTTCGAATCCCAGGGGGAGCAAAATTTTTTTTTTTCTTGTTTGAAAGCTGGAACCAAAATCCCTATGTTATACACAGTACTACATTGCACTTGTATGCATTTTAGTTGATTTCAGCTTTTTCAGTATATTTTCATACTAATCCTATTAATACTAATGCCAACATCTTAGCTAGCATTAGCATGCTAGTTAGCATTACCATGCTAGCTGTTGCTAGCATTTTAGCTAATTTTAGCTTTTTGACTATATTTTTGTACTGAATGGGATTATAGTAATGCCAACATGTTAGCTAGCATTAGCATGCTAGTTAGCATTAGCATGCTAGCTGTTGTTAGCATTTTAGCTAATTTTAGCTTTTTGACTATATTTTGGTACTGAATGGGTTTATAGTATTGCCAACATGTTAGCTAGCATTAGCATGCTAGTTAGCATTAGCATGCTAGCTCTTGTTAGCATTTTAGCTAATTTGAGCTTTTTGACTATATTTTGGTACTGAATGGGTTTATAGTAATGCCAACATGTTAGCTAACATTAGCATTAGCATGCTAGTTAGCATTAGCATGCACACCGTGGCCGTCCCTTCTCTAAATTTCCTGAAATTTTCTAGTTTGTAAAATACTGTGCTTTGAGTAGTCAGAAAAAAATGTAAATGAATTCTTACCTCTGCATAGATTCTCTTGTTAGTCTGCAATCTGGTTTCAGGGTCTAAAGGTAAATGATATTCTGGGGAGGCGTACAGCTGGATCGTCAGAGGCATATGATTTGGGGCATTAGTTGTTGTGGTAATCATACTCTTTTCTGTTGCAACTTTGTTTGTGAGAGTGGTTTCTAAAAACAAAACAAAAAGATGTACAATGTCTATCAATAGTACAAGACATGTTTTCTAGCATTGTGCATCTATTTTCTGCATTCGTTCATAACCTTTTTTATCTTTAATAAGTAAGAAAACTAAAAGTAATACCTGGTAAATGGTTTTGTTTTCCAATCACCAGAAAAATGGCTGGTGCTTTCAGCGTTATTTCGCTGTAGCTGGTAAAATAACTGACTTTGAAATATTCCAAAGCCATTTTCTGCACATCCTCTGCCCTGTCACCACTCAGTGTACCTGTATATTTAGATGATTTAATTTTACCCGGAAAAAGGGGTAACTGGATGTCGTTGTTAGACTATGAAAAGGAAGACAGATTCAAAATAAAGTATTATCAATACAGTCAAGTGCTAAATACCAAAGGAAATTTCAGAAAGCACTGAAAAACATTGACTAATTGAAGCAATTTGATTGTTTTGAGTCAGAAAAAGAAATGGTTCTTGTATGTATGCGGATTTTTTCTCCTAAAGGAATACTCATAACATAGAAACTTACACCAAGTTTCCAAAAGTCTGTCTTGATGAAGGTCCATGTGGTGCCCTGAGGACCTCTCAGGTACAGAGATGTACCTTGTGTTTCAACAAGCAGGGATACATTGCTGCAATGTGGGGGAGGAAAGAGTATCATGAAAAATGTATTTGCCAAAAAAATAGGAACATAAATCTCTGCGTCTTAAATATTATGATTACCGAACAGCAGAATCGTCTGGGATGTTAATTACATGAATCTCATCATGACCTGTGTCTTGTGGGTTTAGGGTACAAGATTTTATTCCATCTAAAGTGGTTTCGATCTTCATAAAGTGCTTCTGTGAAATATCTTCATAATCAAGTACACAACTCAAAGAACCAGGTTTGGTTCCTGCAAAACAAAACAAAAAACATCAAAGCTCATCTTTGAATGAAATTAGATTTTATTAGATACTAAAGCTCAAAGCACAAACATTGTGCAAAGTAAAGAGCAGGTCAGTGGTCACAACAAACATTACTGGAAAATCAACTTAAATGTCATAGTGTAACTGTTGCAGGGTTTACAGTGTTTCAAATTTGTTTCACATTTAGATGTTAGTGAGAGTTGTACACAGGTAAAATTTTCCAGACAAGGTTGCTAAACTTAAATAATCATATTTCAACCCAGAGAAAGATAAAAATTAAAGGTATTAATCTTATGCTTATTTAAATATTGCAATAAGAAGGAGTAATCATCACAATTTCAGCAGACCAAAAGCTCATCTTTTGGTCTGACTACCTTTAGAAAAAATGTTTTTCGTAAATAATTAATTTTACCAGGAACAACCTATTTTTGTCTCAGATTTTAGGGGAAATTCTTACCATGTGCTTCTGTTAGTTCAAGGTCCTTGAGATTTTTAACAGTAGTGAATGAAGTCACACCCCCGAAGTTCTGCTCTGCCCACTTGATCAGCTCCTCTTTTTCATTTGGAACACCTTTTTTGTAGATATTGTCCGTATTCGTATTGCCAAAAAGATTCAATTGGGAAGAATTTACCTGTAAAGTACATAACAAACACAGCAGTTTATTTATTTAATGTAACTGCAAAAACACATCAGTGCTTTCTTCTCATTATGTCCCGCTGTCATTCTCCTCCACTTCTTTTTCTTATCCTCCACCCAACTCTCCCTCCATTCTCTGAGCGGGGCTCTGAAAAAGAAATGTTTATTATGGTCAAGTGTCCACGAGCCCAGTTGCACAACCATGTTGGAGCCAAGGTCTTTCCTTTGCTTCCTGAAAAGGAAATGGGACCTTTTTTAGCTTTGTGCGTCACCCAGAGTCGCCTGGAATCTGGCTCCATACAAGGTATAAATATATACATCCATCTCATTGACTAGACACTGCTGTTTCCTTGTCTGAGCCAATGGGAAATAATGAAGTTAACAGCAATGCTTTTCTATTCCTATATGTGACTCGTGCATTAAAAAATCTCTTTCAACTAAATAATAAAAATTCAGTGTAGCTTCTCTTTTGTTCAAAGCTTTGAAATGCATAATGAATATTAGAGCCTGCCTCAACAACTATCATATTCCTCAGTCTTGTATTCCACTGATGTTTGGAGAAGGGATTTACCAGGCAAAAATCTTTCTAGCTCTGTGGTAAAAATTTAAACGATGTAAAAAAAAAAAAAAGCACTAGTCATTTCTCTTTATTAATATGAAAGTAATAATGATGTGTATTTACAAAAAAATCCTATCTTGGCATGATGATGTAGGTTTGTGTGCATGCGTTTGCGTCACAAAGCAGAGCAAATGGTGTAAGCGGAATTAGCCAGAGGAAGTCATATCTCTTTCAACATGAATATTTGATTGACATGGTATCAAAAATAGTGTGGAGAGGAGCTGCCAACATTAGAAAAACAGGAGAGTAATTCACTACAGAAACAGGTAGCTTAAGAATTTGTCAGAATTAAGGTATGAAGAAAAAGGTAAAAAGCTTAATGTCATTGAAAGTTAATCACATTAGTGTAAGTAATATTTGATATGCTGCCAGAGATTTTGAAGGCAATAGTTTAAAAAAAGCAGCGTTGTCTAATCGGAATGAGAGGAACAACTGATTTTTTAACTGCTTTCTATTAGTCAGCAGTATAGGTTTGTACAGGTCCAGGTCCTCATGATGGACAACATAAAAGCTGATTAACTTACAACAGTTAAGTGTAGGAGTCCAATCATATTTTCAATAAAATATGAAATGAGAATAACTCAATGTGACAACCACTGCAATATTATATAAAGGAAAAATAAACATGATTACAGGACAACAGATAATGATGCCATACTGATGCTTTCTTAAACATCCTCGTGTGTTAGAGGCAGCCTCAGGAGGCCTGGAGGAGCCGTGACACTGAGACATGCTGTCAAGGTGTTGACGTATTTTCTTGGATGCTGAACAGATGTTTATTCTGTTAAACTGCAATCTGCGGCAAAGCGCTATTATCCCCCAGTGATAGAGCTCATCCCACAAAAACATCCTGCCGTCACAGGGAATGTTGTCCAGGCTCCTGACAGGACATGCTACAGGATGTGGTACTACGCTGCTGTCAGCATATCAGTAATTGTTCGCATGCCTGCAAGTGTGTCATCACATTGATTAGACAGCTGTTATTTCAATTAAATTACACATATGTTTCACTTTAAGGCTTGATGTCTTGAGCACTTTTGCACAGTGTTTACAATACCGAGAAACATGTACAAGCCTAACAGCTTCTGTATGCATAAAGAAAGCAAATGAGGACAAACTGCTGAAACCTCAACTAAAAGTACACTGATTTGTTAGCAAAGCTGATATTCTAATCGTTTTCAAAAGGCTAAAGAGATCATAATAGACATCTATTGAGTCTTCAGGACAACAGGGGATACTTTAATTAAAGTTTAATGGGTTTTCCTTTCATTTTTAACAGATTATGTATTTTTTTACAAACAAACCATTTGCTTTCCTGTTAAACTAACATTTGATTCTTTAGGATTTTGAATATGACATGTTTTATGAGATGATTAGTAGTCAGAAGTTCACTAACTCTCAACTAAATAAAAACATGAATTTGAATGAAAAATTAGGAAACCTGATAAAGAATTCTGTTCTTTTTGAGAAATGTACATAATGATTTCTAATGTCTTTTTGTAACCTCTGAAAAAGAAAGTCAAATAAAAGGTAAACCCAAAAAAGTCAACATATATAAAATTATAAACACAAAGAAATAGAACATATTCTGATCAATAAGAAGTTAAAACACCCTACCCAGTACTAACCAGTTTTTTTTTCCATTTATAAATAAGAAACAACATCATATTGAATATCATTAGTTCCAAATATGTTAGAAAAACAGGAAGCCATTCATATGATGTGATCATTTTCTCACATGACTAAAAATATTTAAGCATACCTGTCATTAACAGATTTGAATTTACCATTAAAAAAACTTTGCTTGCTTTGCATTATTACATCTCTGTGTACACCACAATCTGATTAAAACTTCAAAGGCTCAGTTCATATACTTTTTTTATATGTAATCAGTGCATAAAAGTCTGAAAGTCCCATTTACTGGTACATTAATTTTATAGTCAATACCATCATCTCGTCGTTATTGGCTACTTGTTAGTTTTATAGTGTGGATAATAAAAGCACTTAAACAAAAACTGCTTCTCACAGAGGAAACCATTGGGGAATATCCAGAGAAAATCAAAACGGGACTCTGTCTTTCAAAAGACTCAGAGTGGTACACAGCTGTGTTATTTGTTTTGTATGTAAAACAGCTGGCACCAACAGTTAAACATTGATAGGAATTAATTATCCAGTGTTTCAACAGCAGTTTAATTTTATACAGTGTTCATACCCCTTTAATTTTTTTTTCACATACCATCACATCACAACAAAAAATGTCAATGTACTTCGCTAGGATGTTGTGTGACAGACAGCATAGTGCAAAGGAGTGCATTTTCGGTCTACATACAAAAAGCTATGTAGGGTGTAAAATAAGGCTATTTAGCTCCCTAAATACAGACAAAGCAACAATAGAATGGTTTGGAATCGTGCATATTCATGTGCTACAGTAGCCTTAACAAAACCTAAAGAAAATTGAGAATCTCTGACAAGACTATCTCCAATATGAATGAACTATTTTGCAAAATAGAACACATTTTTTTTTTTTTACAATCTGTAGATGTGATCAGCTACATTTAATGATGCATAAGTAGCTGTTGGAGACATACATCTTATGAAATCAGCTGTAACTGCAGTAAAAAGGGATCCCTCAACAACTTAGTTGGGCTGAATACAAATGTACACCAAAGTTTTTAGTATATTTTCCTTCCACTTTACAAGTGGACACTGCTTTTAGTTGGTTTACTACATAATATAGAAACAGACTAGCATAAGATGTGTAATGCATTAAGCTTTGGTGAAAATAGCTGGTTGGAAAATTGAATTAAATCAAATGCAATTACATGCTTACATTTTAACAAGCTGGAAAAGGAAACAGAAAATACATCTAGAAAAACTCAAAAGTGCTACTTACATAAATATTAACTTCTTTGCTGATTTGGATTCCACCATAAGCCACTTCTGAAGACGTAAGGATAAGGGTCACTGGTTTTGAAATATGCGATACAATCTTGAACATATTAGTACGATCCTGAGAATACAAAAAACAGAAAGTGACACATTTCTGTTAACTGAGTTTCAATGTTTTTAAAATCAATGCACAAATTTAAATACTCAATGTTAAAGTTATTAAAATCAAAGTGAGCTAAACTTAAGAACTAACACATGTTTGAAAGAAATACCACAGGAAAAGAAAGTCTGGAGGTGGTGCACATGTTTAGGTAAAACATAAGTGGGGCCAGGTTAAGAAAACAAAACTATTAAGTATTACATTGCATGTATGTTTTCATACTCATAACCCATGAGAAAATGAGATTAAAATTCATAATGGGTTTTATGGTGTCTTGTGACTTATAAATAAAATAATTTCAAAAATCTCTGAAAATGTTTCAAAAACTGTCATTGGCAAGCTGTGCCATTTTTTCCTTGCACAGATTCTAACATACTGTATGTGTTTTAGAAAACTAAATTAGACTAAATGCATCTTAAAAAATTAAAACATAGGTAATAAATTATCATTTCAGAAACAGTTGTTTTTTGTAAAGTTAAAAAGTATGATTTTTGCTTTTTTTTCCGTTAAATCAGAATGAGCCTTTTTTCCTCTTACACTGTTCGCTCATTAACAAACCTCCCCATCTCCCTCTCTCTTAAGTTACCAGACATCAAGTTGACAGCATCGAGGGAAGATATTGTGCTTACTGCGCCAAGTTTAAAAATATCCCCCAACTGCAGTTTAATCGGTAAAAGTTTGATTTCTTTTCTCTGCGACTACAAATCAGTGAGGGATGTGACAATCTCTCCTGGTTTTTGCAGCTGAGCTCTGAAATGTCACCACATGCTTCTGCACTGAAAAAGCATTGCCAGTCAGTTGAGAAGGGCATATATTTGGAAGGGGGATGAAAGCTTTGTTTCCTGTCTGCTTTTGCATTGATGCAGACGTCAATGAGGTAATGCAGCTTTTCTGCGTTATTACACCTGAGTACTTTGCAGAGGGGAAAAAGGTAACTATTTTCCTCATTGTGCAATGAGCTGTAATTTTTATAATTCATGTAATGTGTAGCTGAAGCATTTGCACAATGGGAGAATTTGCAGAATCCTTCTATGTTTTCACTATCATTTCATAAATTTTAACCAGTCCTCCCATATATGTCTAATCTCATCAGAATTGTGCAGAATATAAAACCACTTAACATAATTTACCGCATAATGTAATGTCTCATCAGCTATATTTTATCTATTGTAACATAATGATGATGTGATTTGCTAATCACCACTACCATCACTCTATGAATCAGCCTTAATTACTATGCTCCACATGTGCGTGGGGTAAAGCTGGAACTGCTGAGTTTTATGGATGCAAATGGCGCTGAGTTGTGGCGGAATAATAAATTGGAGTTTAGAGGACTATATTTCCAATCCAACTTAACACAAATAAATCCAAGTTCTAATTACTTTTACTTCTTTAACGACGAAAAGATAATTGGATTTAGGAGAAGTGACAGAACTGCTGTTTTTTTATTTATTTTCAATTCATTTGTAATCAGGTCAAAATGAAATGCTTTTGAATGTTTGTTTAAATAAAAAAAGAGGGGGACAAGAAAACCCTGAAAAATATCTTTCTTACTTTTTTTAGGTTGTTACTCTCATAAATTCAAATGTCTGCTTTCATGCAAGTTTGATAAATTTTAATACCAATAGTTCCACTTTATGGAAAGATTTAAGACCGAGACTGTTGTGTAGACAATGAATACACTGAGGACACAGCGTGAATCCCTTTTATTTAATATATTTACTCGCTACCTGACATTGCCGGAACAGAAATTTAGACAATTGTTACGAGCCCAAGCTGGAGCTACGCGGATTTTCGGGCGCCTGCTGAGCAAATTAAGCCTAAGGAGACCGAAGTCAAATTGCCAACGAGCCAGACACAGATGCATTTTGAAGGAGCTGTTTGCATGCTGAGTATTAACAGACGGAAGGAGGTGTTATCCAGTATGCATACAGGTCTACACTTACACTGTCTTGTGCAGAGTGGGACTGGAGTAATGAGTGCATCTAATTAATGGATTCAGTTTCTTCTCAGGGAAAAAAAGGCTGTGCATATGTCTGTGTTTGCTCCTGAATTTATGAATGTCTTGGTCACTTAGAAAAGGGGGTTGCGTTTACTGTTTTCATTTTCCCTGAAGATTGTAAAAAGAACAACAAGATTCTGAGAGCACAAGATGTCTGCAGCTGTTAGCTGGAACTGGTAAAGTATGTCCACTGGATGAAAAGACACACTCTTCAACACATTCCTTGACATTGAATTAAACTAACATTTTGCTACTTTAGGTCATGTAGAATAATTACATTATACATAGAATATTTTATTTGACTAATATGGGAATAACAAGATAATTTTCAATTTATTTTTTTATTTTATTATGTAAAATTAAGAATTAATATCAATTATTTTATTATGCTAGTTAGAACAATGAATGAATAATAAAATGCATTTAGAAAAGCCTTGATTAATATGTCATGATTATGCTTCTAATAGATATACTTATAACGTTTGAGTTAGACTGAGCTACACGTGTGGAAGTATTTTAAATATTTTATTGACATCATAGCACAATCCAAAGAAATCAAACAAGATACGAGCAGGAGAAATATAGAAGTCCACATGGTTTATCCTTCGCAACAATCTCTGGATGCCTGCCACATTCATCTGTTTAAATAATTATATGCAAGTTTAAAACACCTTGTTAATGTCCAGCCACCATACAGTTCAGAAAAGAAACAGTTATATTGCCACGGGATTAAGTTTTTTAGTACAGAAAATTTACATTGCAACTCCAGAACCAAACAATTTGTGACATTACTTGCTGAGGCTGATAAGAGAATGTCATTATCCAGAGTAAAACAGCCCTATATTAACACAGACAGAATGCCACATAGAGCGGAGGAAGCCTCTTATATTGTTCTAGAATTTTGTGAACATCTTATTTAAGTGACCTAAACGGGATGAGTTTAGTCTGATTTACTGAGAGAAAAAAATTGTTTTGCCATGAAAGCAAATATCATATTTTATCTGTATATTTAAAGGAAAAGTTCTGTGTTTTACACTTAAAGCCCTGTTTTCAGACTTTTTATGATAAAGTAGAACAGTTTTGCTATACAGTCGAAGGGTCCAAACATGATCCAAATCCAAACATTTTTAAAAGATAGTTTATGTTTGTACACTGGGAAATGGATTCCGAAACAGAGTACAAAGATAAATTATCTTTTTAAAATGATTGGATTTGGATGATGTTTGGACCCCGCGACCCCACGACTGTATAAGACTACAGAAGGACTACAAAGAAAACGATTTCCGTCTCTGCCTGCGGAGTGATGCCGTTCCACACAATACTTTTAATACAAGTCAATGGAGTTGGACAAAAACTACGATAAAACCTGTTGGAAATTATCTTTTGCAGCGAGTTTTCTGTGAGCATATCAGTGAAAACCCCTGACCAATTGGTGAGTTTCACATCTTTTTAAGCAAAAGTTTAATGCGTTTTATGAAGGAATTTATGAGTGCACCTGTGGTCCTATTGTGAGAGAGGGGGTGGGGGGTGGGTGTTAGCAAAGAAACCTAAATTTATCAGTATTTGTCCAAATTTCGATCAAAACCATTATATTTCTTCATATAAAGTCTGAAAACAGGGCTTTAAGTGTAAAATACTGAACTTTTCCTTTAAGTTAATTACAATAATGCATTCATGTTATTTCCTTCTGTATTGAAATATGAAAATCAATACTACAATAAAAAAAAGAATCTCAAATTTCAAGGAAAACAATAAGTTAAGACATTGTAGTGAAATAGCATAATAATAAGAAATGATTGAAAACAACATAATACAGTGTTTGAAATAATGGTTTCACAAACTAATTTGTAGCAATTTTGCAAGCTATCTGGGGCACTAGGGCATAAGGCCATAAAATATAAGATGATGTATATATTTTTCCGTGTTTCTATACCTATACATAATGCATGTGATACAGCAAGAATGTGGTAGAGAGTCACAGGTAATCATGTTTTGATAAGTCCTCCATCTTCTGTGTCGAATATTTATTATAGCCAGAGACGACAGATACATTGGCCTGAAGAGCTACTAAAAAGAAAAACTCAGTTGTTATTCAAACATGAGTCTGAACTAAAGAGTTGTGAGGTGCAGCAGCATATCATCTGCCAAGAAATACCTCTGAGGATTTACTTCATGTTACATCTACATGCTGTAAATTAATGAATGAATGGCATTTCCTGCACATCCACTGCACTTCCTACGGAGACACCTCGGTGGTGTTTTCTTTAAATACTCCTTTCTAATGAGCTTCATTGTTTTGCTACCTAGTTTTGTGACTTTGTTCTTGAACTTTGACCCAGATCACTCACCTTTTGCTGCTTTTGTTCCTAAGACTTCAGGATACAATTGTTTTTCTTGCAATCCTTTCTCCACTTTTTTTTCAAGGGCCTTTGCTGATGCAGTTTCCAGTTATTCTTTTAGATCTCCCTCCCCTAAGTTGTGCCGGCTCCATTGGTCTAGTCTCGGCCTTGTGCCAAGACCCCAAGCCAGTGTGTGACATCAACGGGTCCAGCACACAAGCAACCCAATCCCAGCAAATTCTGCTGGCTTGTGCATCCCCTTGATGCTCCTGCTATAATTCAGAGTGTGGTCAAACTGTGATAGTCAAATGCCCCTGGTGGTTTGTAAATCAGTGAGAAAATAAAAGGATGAGCAAGGATGAGGAAGGAGGTGATAAGAAACTTTAAGGGACAAATAAAGGTGTAGGGAGAGTAAACCTCCCTTCTGACTGGACAGTTTTAGACTTTTCTTTTCATTATGATAGTTTTTTCTGGGTTTTCTGTAGAAAAATCCAATGACTACAAAACATCCACTTCTAAGCCAAATCCATCCGTCCATCCATCCATCCATCCATCCACCATCCATCCATCCATCCGTTAGCGGTTGCCAGGTCCTTGTACATAAACAGATGGAATGTTAATTAGCCTGAGTAGTGCATTTACAACAAATACTCTGCCCCTGCACAGGCTTAGGAGATTGAACCACAAACGTACTCTATGCCTAATCATAGTTGATTAATGATTTAACAATTGCAAATGTAAATTCCCCAATGTGCTCCAGAAAATCTTATTTTTAAAGAAGACTTTACTGTCTAACCACTCAAGAATGACGGGGGTGTAGGGTTAGATTTATTAATAATGGGAAAATCATGGAATAAGATTCAGCCTTAGTCCCGTTTGAGAACGAAATGTGATATCAGTTCATTATGTCCGTTGGACCACTAAGACTTATATTGATCACAGAAACTTGTCAAACCCTACATTAAGATTAACTATTGTAAAAGCAAGCTTTTTCCACAGAGTGTAGTTTTTCTGGTTTCATTTTTACAACATAATAAATAACTGAGAGGACTGATTCTTTCCAAATATGTTTTTAAATCGGTCTTATCGTCAAGAGACACATTTAATTGATTTAGCAGCATTTATAACAAATACTAAGACCCACTTGCAACATCTTGAAAGTAAGTTGATAAATAAACCTTACAGAGACTCAGTAATCATTAATACTTGAAGCCAAAATAGATATTGTAAAGTACAATATTAACCCAGCGGATTTTAAACTGCTGTATTTCTTTTTGTGTGTTTTGTTAAAAATAATCTTTCGAGGTTTCCAAGAAGCATCTGAGGGAAGATCCTTGACATGATTTAACAGATGAACTGGATTGATGGGATTGCAACATATTGCACCATCACATGCAGAGTGAAGACATCTGTTACAATCCACATGAGCTAACAGAAAAAAAATCCTGAAAAACTCAACTTAAAGCACAAAACAGCAGTTTAACAAAGGTTAAATGAAAGTCCCATAAAGAACAAACAACTCGCGGATAAAGGAATGAATAATGAGAGCTGACCGACAGCACTGGGCAGTGAAAAATGTGCTCTTGCTGAGCAGTAACTGCTCATAGATTAAAAGTAAGTAAAGTGAGTTTTCAATGTCATCTTTAAAGAATTGTTAAAAAATAAAATTGCCCCAACATGTCGTCAACACTTTTTTTGTATCCGTGTTATTTTAACATGGAAAACATTAGAAAAATACACAGGCAATTTAAGTTAAACTATCAGTTAAAGAAGCCTGAAAAATAATGGCGTGCTGGAAGATTTTCTTGTATCTGGCAAGTGTATCCGCTATTTGTCTGATAAAGCTGGATATGGAGTCTGATTCTGTGTGTTATATTTTATGATGTTGGAGCATAGTTTGTGGGCTAATTTAAATATAAGGATTAGTTTGTGTGTAGCATATTGAGTCAAGTCACAGTCAAATGTGTTAGAATAACAATCTGTTTCATTATGATTGAACTATTTTTTTAAATCTTAAAGCCTTGATCTATAGTTCAGCTGAAGTGTCTTTTCTCTAATCTAATATGTGAGCATTTCTAACATTAATTTCTTTCCATCTTGGGCAGCATCAAACTGTCAGTGTTGAGTTTATCAGCTTAGTACATCACTTGGCTCAGTTTTTCATTCTGAACTTGAATAAACCTCTGCACATAATACAGAGCACCAGTTTTGACAAAGAAGAGACTAACCCATCCAAAGCTATGTTTGATTACATCTGAGTCATTATGTTATGACAGCGAGCCATAACGCACAGAATCGAGAAGCTGGTATTAATCTTAAAGGTCACTGTTATTTACGGTCTATTGTTTTTTTATGCAATCTGTGTAAGGTTGTCAAATTTGCAATTCATACTGATCACAGTTATATACAGTGGTATGAGAAGCATTTATAAAGTCCAATAAAAAGTAAAACAAAAATTATACGTGCTATCTATTTCAAAATAACCTCTTTTTATTATGCTTAATTTCTCTCAAATGTTTGTATTGTTTTCATGCTTTATGATTTTCATGTTTTTTGATTAATTGTTTCTTTTCAGTTTTCTCTAATTTTGTATTTTTTATGCTTTTTGTGTTTTATTCGTAATTACTGTTTTTACTTTCTATGCTTTTATCAAATGTTTAGTTTCTTTGCCACCAAATCATGTACAGCATCTTGAATTACCTTGTTGTTGAAAGTGTGCTATACAAATAAAATTGCCTTGCCTTCTTAACACCTGGCCTATAGAAGTATTATCCCCCTCATCCCATAGTAAACTAACGCAATAATCAATGCAAAGTGAGGACAAGTTATAGATATATAGATTGACATATCTTTACAAAGTACATAGAAATATATTTTTACAAATCATTTCTCTTTTGGTCTTGTGCAATGTTGCAATCAGAGATTCAGAATTTTAGAACATCATTAGCTAAAAGCCATATTCATCAAAATTATGAGAAATACACTTAAAATAAGCTTCAAATATATCATTCTTTGTGTAATGGATATATCTGAGTTTCAATTTTTGTATGTGATCATTGAAATACATTACGTTTAGAGGATTTTATAATTCATGGAGATATGTCTTTATCAATACAAATTCTTGGATAGCTCTGTTATATACTACGGATACTACTGTTAAATTGTTAAGTGCTTAGCTATTGAGACATTTCTGGATCATTTAAACAGATTAACAATCCCGCATCTCCAACATTATGAATATTTGTGCAATACCTAACCTTTTGGATCAAAGTTTCAAAACCACTGCCACAAGCGTGGGTACTCGTTAAAAAGGAATCTAAAAGATGTGTTGCTTATCCATAATCTGTCTATTTATCAAAGGCTGTCAAAAATACAAACTCCCTTTTGATTTCAAGTGAAATAGATTTATTTTATTTTAAAAATGCAAAAGACAAGAGCTTTAAGAAAACATTTACAAGAAGGTTTACTGAGGAAAAGAAGGGAAAAGGGAATGGTTTTACAGCATATATATATATGTGAGCTGGAACGATGTGTAAGTGTATGCATCTGCCTCTTGTTCACTGACCGCTGACACACTGGCAAAAAAGTTTGCCCATTTACTCATATTCTGACACCCTCGACAGCTCCACTTGTAAAAGCCAAGTTTATGCCTTACCCATGAAATCACTGCCTAAGGCAAATCCATTAGAGATCGAGCTCACACAAGTGACAAAAGGTTTGACCTAAAAAAAAAAAGTTATTCTGATCCACACCCAAAGTTTTACATGTGTATTTACTTTATTTGAATATTTATTCTGTAGTGAAAAATGTAAATGGGACATAACATTTGAGGTAAACAGAATAAATCCTACCTTTCATATAATGGCTGCAGAATTAGGTGGCTATATTGAAATGAGGGAGGGATCATAGTTCTTGTTTACTTTGCCAGCCATTTTGTTTTTATTTTAATCCCAAGAAGCTGTTTTGTTTTATTAACAGTTAGCATTACAAGTTAGTATTTCCTTGTCATTAGCAATAAAAATCTTGTATTCACCCGCTGATGGAATTTTAAATCTTTTATAAGGATTGACCTGTCATTTACAACTTTCTGCCATAGTGCTGAAAGGGTGTATGTACATTTTCATTATGCTAAGGTGATGGGTAACTTGTTAGGATTTGGTCTTCTCTCATGTCAGCTTTGTACAACTCAGAAATTCTTACCCCTTCCCACTGCAGGTTAAGGATGTGGACCTCTGCATTGTCTTCTCTGACAAAATCGGTCCAGCAGCCCATCTGCATCTCTCTCACGTAGATTGCCTGTTGTTGCGGCTGGCATGTCTGATTTGATGCTGAAAGACATCAAATGTAAATTATTATGCAGTGTCAGCAATATTTTCTTTTGGTATTACAAATAGGCATAGAACTCATTGTATTCTGTTGTTAAGATTTTCATTCCATCTACAACAGTGCCATCATATTTTGTCGTACCGACTGAATGAAAACCTCTGGGTATGAAAGCCAGAAAGCTATCATTTAACAGATAGATCAACCCCTATGTATTACCGATCCCCTGCCTGGAAAGGGCTAAAATTGTTATTAATCATCCTGAAAGCTTTTCCCTGGTTTCAGCGTATGGATGTTAAATGTGTGGGTAGGAGTACATTGTTTAAAAACATATCAGCCGCTCTACGTTTATCAGACACGTCAGGACTCTGAGCCGTAGTCATCCATCAAGACCGCTCACTTGGCTCTCTGCTATGAGCCTGCTGTTTAACCCGAGGATCCATGTCTCTGGAGGCTGAATTAATCGGGTCGAGGCTGTGCGGTCATGGGTGAGGTTGGTTATAAATGCCTTCTGTTTGACCTGGGTGATGTGTGTGTGTATTCTACTGTGTTAAATTAGAGTAGGTGAGTGTGCTCCAACCTGTCTGAGGTTTTCAGGGACAAAATATTCTCTAGCAAACTTTTTTTTTCTTTTCAGAGTTTGGTGTAAAAGACCAGTGTGTTTTTCTTTGGTGTTTTTTATGTGACTTAACCAACAACACAGTGCTGTTTTGCCCTGCTTAAATTGCTTACCAGGGATTGTAGGAGTAGTTTAAACTGAGCATTAAGAGAAACATAAAATACTAAAATGTAGGTAATAAATTTGTATGCAACGTCGTTTACTCAAATGCACCTAAAAAATACATTGGAACAAGATGCCTTTAGAAGACACATATTTTGTATCTAGAGACCACTTATATGAAAACAAATTCTCAAGCTCTAAACGTCATATAAATCACTATTCAGACCCAAAAATAGATGAGCGTATTCAAACCACAAACTTAACAAGAGTTGGATGTCCATCTAAAGGAAAAAGGAAGGGTTGGTGAGGGGGAGTATAGTAATTTTGGAAGAGCTGCTGATATTCACTGGTCAGGTGGAAAAATATGCAAACAATGAATGCAGCTTAATTTACACACAGCACTGTTAAGCCATATTTGTGTGGGTTTACGTGTTTGTTTTTATTTTGGTTTAAAATTTAGAGAGAGAAACAAGGGGTGCAGACCATGATTTTTATGACCGACTGCTAGTGGCATGAAAATAGCTTAATTAAATAAAGATTGATTTAATTTGATTTGATTTTAAAAAAAACTATATGTTAGAAGCTGAAAAGGAAACTTGAGACTCCAAAAATATTTTTTTATATTTGTAAAAATGTAAACTTATTTTGTGTTGGACTAGCTCATAAAACCCCACAAAAATATATGAACGTTTTTATTTATAATCTCAAAAACCTCTCAAAATATTTTTTTTCAATTGGTATCATTGCTTTTGCAAAGCACTGAGTGACAAAATAAAATAAACATCAGATATAATGGATTGTAGCCGGCCTAAGTCACACAGACCCCAAACATTCCTCTGTCGTTGAAATTCCAAATCACAGCAGAAACAGATAATTTAGTTAGAAATGTCGCATGACAGACCTCTTCACTGCCTTGCATGATATATCTGGACTTTTAACCCAGAGAGCCACCATCCATCAGGGAGAGAGGATGCAGAGAAAAGTAAAGGACTTTGTTAATGGTAACTAAAAAAGATTGTAAAGCAAATCATATGTTGCTTTTTTAGAAGATGTTAATGAGAAGACTCTCTTCAGGCAATATAATCACAATCAGCAGGAGATAGATTGAGACAAAATGGGACTGAAAGCAATAAACATAAGTTGTTGTTCAATCAGCGACTTATGTTGCCATAAAAATGATGCTTTAAATTTGATTTGATAATATTTAGTTATTTAATTTGACAGTCATTTCTGCTTTTCAAAAGAATCCAATGTGCCTTGATTTTAATTGAGTAAAGATACTATAGTGAGTAATTTGCTTAAAGAAAAGATGTTTGTATAGTTTGTATAAAATGTTGCTGGAAACAAATATGTGCTATCAATATTGAACACAGCCAGTAATAAAGCACTATTTAATGAAAGGAAAAAACTAAGGAAAATAAAGAAAACACCAAAAAAAAAAACACTAATATAAACAAAATACTACATCAACTAACTTTTGATGAACTCCATTAAAATTCCTTGATTTTTTAAGGTTAGCAACGGTACAAGAGTCCACGTTTCTATATATTTCCAGATGTTTCTTCTAAGATATAAATATTACTTCCATTTCAGCATTTTTTATCCTCCTTTAAACCATTATTAGTCAATCATCATTCTTTTATGGTACTGGGCATTGCAGTACAGAAATTCTTGGTTTGTTGCACTGTATGTTGGAAAAAAGTGCATGATGGCAGCATTTTTTAAAGGTCATAGCAGTAAAAACATATCTCATCGATAAATAAAAGAAGAGATACAACAGACAACTCCCTTTTCTTGGAGGTCTACCAAAGCATAATCCTGAAATGTAACACTCAACACTTTGCAAGAGAGGTGATCAACTATTTAATAATTTGGTCACAGTTATGTTTTAACATAACTATAAGCTGTTTATGTTTAGCCACTGGAGTTGCTTTTTAAAAAAATTGTCTGTTAAACTTTATTGAAAACAATAGACCCTTATCATTAGACTACCATTAAAAAAGAACAGCTTTAAATTTGATATTTCACATTATTGATGGGATTTTCAAAGTTATGAGTTTCCTGTATATCTCTCATGAAATTATTTCCCCCTTTATATAGTAAATGTATTTACTGTTTAAATTAACTCATATCATCCACCACTTAAATGGTTAGGGGTAGGAACAAGGGTGTCCTGTATCAGTTATTGAACTATGGGTTAGTACTGTGAATAGCACTTGTTCTAAATCAAGATTGAGGATCGTCCATGGCCATTTGCCTTCTGTCCATGCACTTTCCACTGAGGTCAAGGCTCGCTTCCTGTTATTCTGGCCTTCTGCATTAATGTCTGTTACTCAATATCCACATCCATTAAGTTATTTCTCTCTTGTTCTGCTGTGACAGAGTCAACGGCCCATGACTGTCACCCGAGGTCTTGGTATAAATCACACTGACTGAGTAACAACGTTTCTGTGTGTGTGTTTGTCTGTGTGTGTCACTGTTGCCTTTTAACAAGTCACCATAGGATATGAAGAACATTCATTTAGCTCCCTTGACCCCGGAAATGCCAATGGCTTTGCTAAGCGGTTTGCTGGTAAATGAGGTATAGAAGAGCCATTCCATCCTCTGGCCTCTTTATCTACTTATATCAGTCCCCACCATTTCCCATTTCATGAGAAGATGTGTTTATGGATGTCAGTGGTTTCCATTTAGATGCTAAGTATCATGAGTAAATGTGAGTTAAATATAACATTGAGGACAGAAAATGAACTCATTTCATAAAATGAGGTTGGATCCAAACCATAGATTTAACTCTTAAAGATACTCCCTCTTTATTAGATATGGACAATAACCGTCCACATATTGTACCCTGCTTATACTTGCAGGGTTGCGGGGGGCTATGTCCATCGGTCATTGGAAGAGAGGACAATAACCACTGGATACAAAATAAAGTTCTCACAGTCAAGTGACTGAAAATCCATAAAACTGTGTAAAAAGAATATGAAGCATGTCACCGAAGTGCTCGATTTTCTGGAGCACCACAAATCCATTAATAAAAAAGGGAAGAATCACATCTGGTCATATGCTTGTTCAAGAGTGTCATCTTATGCTTTTCTAACCTCCAATATATTCCTAAAGGACACAGACGACTGCTTTACAAAATGACAAACATCTGTTTTCTGTTTTTGAACAATCATGCGCAATACCATTAGGCTATTAGTGCAACCATGGCCATTGTAGGACATCTTCGGATCAACTTGTCATTAACTAGGTTCTGCTCTGTTCAGTCTGTAAGTCTTTGTTTTGTTTAGTAAATGTGCTGTGTTATATTTGGTCATACTTTGTCTGATTAATGAGCTGGATGTGTGCGGAGAAAAGCCTTGTAAAGTGAAGATCAAAAGATTACCAAAAGTGCAATCATGTCTTAATCTCAACCACAATAAATAACAATTAATATTCATGAAAAATGACTTATTTAATAGATTGTAACTAACTACAAAGTCTGAGTAGTAAATCTTCTATTACTGTGTATATGAAGTATTTCCACTGTGTCTAGATTCAAACGTAATCTGTGAAAAAGATGTTAATCTAAAATGCCAGTTGGAACCTTTTAAATGATGTTGCACAGTCTAGGTGGTTCCCAAAGACTTATAAGGAATGCAATTCGGCTGAATGGAGACCAGTGGCTGTGCTTGTGAAAAAGACTAGAAATATGTTTGACAGAGCATTAAGGTGCTCCTCACATTATTGTCAAGTCATTGCCAATCTCATTTAACAACTGCCAATTAAGGACTCATCATTCTGGGACTTTCCAGATAATATGAGATTTTTTTGTTGTTGTTGTTGTTTTCGGCATTTTAAGTAGAACAGGAAAGCTTTGTGATCAAGTCAATCTGTATTCTGCTAATATAGCCTATGAAATTGCATGATATGAAAAATTATGAACAAAATTAATAGCCGGTTGTGAAGCTTTGTCAATAATGTATATCAATTTTTAATATCTCTTTTGTAAATTGTTTTTCTTGACAACTACAATTCAGTGTACTAGTTTTGCATAGCTAATTGTTTTATATGTGTGCTTTATAGAACAAAGGAAGTGTGATGTGTAATTTAGAAGAACTTTAATAAATCAACAAAACAAAAGTGAAGCCTCATCTTTAACCCGATGCCTCCATATTTCCTCAAAAAGTAACCAGTATTTAGTTCAGTGCTGGTGTTTCCGTTTAGGGTGATTTATCATCAAACTCCTTTGGCATACATTACTTTTTTTGAATGCAACAGGTATGTAAAATGTTATCCATCATTACCCTGAATACTTTAAGAAATACCGATGAAAATAAAAAAAAAATCGATTATCGTGCAAACCTTATTTGAGTAATTCAACATAAAAGGTGAAACTAATATATGATATAGACTCATTACATGCAAAGCAGGAGATTTTAAGTCCATATTTGTTATAATATTGATGATTATGGCTTACAGTTTATGATAACTCCACATCCAAAATAAAATAAAAAAATCCCCCCAAAAAATTGAATATGACACAAAATCAATAACAAAATGATTTTAAATAGAGAAATGCCACACACCTGAAAAACATATAATCATGCATATCTACTCTCTACTTGGTTTGACCCCCTTGTGCATTAATGACTTCGTCAATTCAGACGAGCATGGATAGTATCACCCTGTAACACTGCTGAGATGTTGTGTAAGACCCGGATGCTTCAATAGCGACCTTCAGCCCTTCTCCATTGTTCTGTCTCATGTCTCTTTTCTTTCCACTGTCAATACTCCATAGATTCTCCATGGTGTTTAGATCAGGCGAGTTTGCTGGCCAATCAAGCATAGTAATCCCATGGTCATTGAACCAGGTTTTGGTACTTTTGGCAGTGTGGGCAGTTGCCAAAGCCTGACGGAAAATAAAGTCTGCTTTTCCATGAAGTTTGTCAGCAGAAGGAAGCAGGAAGTGCTCCAAAATGTCCTGGTAGATGGCTGTATTGACTCTCGACTTAATAAAGCCCAGTGGACCAACACTAACAGATGATATGGCTCCCCAAATCAACAGAGAATTTGGAAACCTCACAATGGACTTCATGTATGTTGGATTGTGTGCATCTACATTCTTCATACCAGACTCTGGGACTGTGGTTTCCAAATGAAATGGAAAATTTGCAGTTTTTTTATGTGTTTTTTTTGTTTGTTTTTTTTTTCCCAGGTACAGTAAGATGCATCTGCTATTTGTTGTTTGGAAGTAGCTTGACAAGAAGAATACAACATCTGAAGCCTATGTCCAGGATCCTCCAGCCTAAGGCCACTACTTGTGAATGTCCCCAACAGTTTTTAAAGGTATTTTCCTAACAATGCTCTCTAGGCTGTGATCATCGATGCTACTTTTGCACCTTTTTCTTCTATGCTTTTGCCTTCCATATAACGTTTTATTTATGTGCTTTTATACAGCACTTTGGGAACATTTAACCTCTTCTTCCAATTAACTTTTGAGGTTTTCCCTCCTTACGGAAGGTGTCAATGATGTTGTTCTGCACAACTGTCGGCAGCCGTCCCCATGATTGAAATTCCTAATGAACTAGACTGAGATACAATTTAAAGGCTAATGAACCCCTTTTAGGTGTTTTGGATTGTTTAGCTGATTAGAGTGTGACACTATCAGCATAAAATATTGAACCTTTTCACAATATTCAATTTTTCTGAGATTTTGAATATGGAGTTTTCATAAACTGTAAGCCATAATCAACAAAATTATAACAAATAAAGGCTTGAAATATCTCACTTTGAATGTAATGAGTCTATGTTATATATTAGTTTCCCCATTAAAATTTAACTACTGAAATAAATTAACTTTTACCAGTCGTTGATCGAAGAATAGGTCAGGAACTCAGTAATTTATTACTTTATGAGTTAAAGCTATTATATTGAACTTCCAAAACACGCTAAGTTTTATTTTCTTCTCATGCACCTTAACAACATTTTAACACAGCATACCTATAAATATTTTGTGGAGATTAAAAAGAAAAATGAAAAAAATAATTATGTTGTTCTGCCGCATTTTTCTTAAAACCTCAGTCAATAACATGGTTCGGTCTGAATCCAACGATTGGACCATCTGGGTGTCTGGCCTACTCCCTGTTGAGTACCACTCCCTGCTGAGATGGAGTGCATCTGATCTACTGTGCGGGAACTTGCTTGTATGCAGCTCTTACAGGCATGGTGGCAGTGATCCTTTGAGACACCTGCTTCTCGAGGGCTTAACGGGCTTTCTCCGACAGTTCTTACACAGCTTTCTGTGGACAAACAGACGTCCATATTTATGTGGCTCCTCAACCAATTACATGCTGCTGCATTCTCCAACAGAGCACCACTGGTGAGAGAGGTTCTCCGCTCATTAATGTCAGGAAAGTAGAAACAGCTGGCTGGTACCACTTTAAATTCAGGAAAAACTACCTTGAATCCCTGAATGAAAAACAAAAGACAGATGCGTGAATTGATACTGGTGTTTTGTGCTCTATTATCTGCTGTGGCAAGCAGCGGGACATGGCCTTGAGGCGATAATCGATAGTATGGTTATGTATTCTTTGACTGTGTGTATGGTTTAAGCTTGGTTGTTAAAAAAATCAGTATAGCAGATTTAATTATTGATAGTCATTGTAGCTGGGTGCTACCAGGTCATGCTAGCATCAGGGATCTTCAGTTTAAAAGTTGTTACCACAGGAATAAGTTAGCTTCAGTATCTTCAGTGTCAGTGAGGTGTGTAAGAATGAAGTTACAGAAAATAGGATGGTTTAATATGTGTTTTAAAATGAACTGTATTTTCTTCGTAGAAATATCGGTCAATCTTTCAGACTACTAAAGTAGTAAACTTGAATTTGGCTGCTGCTTGTTGTTGTGCAGCTTTGTCTTTTCACAGTGGGCCTGACTTCAGCAGTCAACTTAGAGAATTAACAGAGCAAAACAAAGTTACTGTGTTTTATTCCTCTGAGCTTTCATTTTCTGCTATACACACAATTCACTCACAATTTGACTTTTTTTTTCTTTTTAAATGTCAAAGTTAAGACCTTGAAATAAATTTCAGTTGCGAACATGAGCTTGTTGGACGTCGCAGAGAAGAGACCAAATTTTTGCTATTTTTAGCTCATCTGAAGAACAACCTTCCCATTAAAGATGCACAGTTTTCACAACAATCCCTTAGGAGATGGCAATGTACTGGCCAGAAAATATCTAAAATACAGGAAAAATTCATGTTTGTATGCTGCTCATAACATGACCTGTCATTGCTATTGTCTGCTGTGTTTGACACCACACTCTGAGTGAGAAGATTATTGTCTCAGCATTATGACCTAATGATACAATTCTCAACACATCAGAATCGCAGTAAAGCAGACATTATAGTGTACTGAGAAGTATGAATTAAGCATTAAGGTAAGGGTCTACATTCTATAGAGGAGACTAACCCTATTCACAGTAAGGAATTGTAACCAAGCTAGTCATGCTAATGCTATTTTATGATGCCTAGGAAAGTTTTAAAATATCAGCTTATTTCATTTCTATTTTTTTGTCAAAAATAAAAATAAAACCCAGCTTTACTCTCTCACACATGGTGTAACATTAACTTTATTCGCAATATAAAAAACGCATAAATAATAAATATTTTGAATTTAGTTAATAACTACCTAAAGAAAAGTTTAAATTGACTAAAATCATTATCAACAGGTCAGAGCTTTAAAAAAAATGAAGAGTGAATTTAAGATAATCTCTGACAAGTGCATGACTACTTGCAGCTTGTTTTTTTTATCTCCTCACTTATTGAAAATCCCTACAAAAAAAATGAGAGAGAAGAAGAAATGAGGGGGAAGCCCTGATAGCGAACAACGTCAAGACCAACTGTCTCCCATGGTCTCTGGGGACAGAGTAAACTGTTTGTGTCCAAAGTCGGCAGTCCTATCAGAGTTAGTTGAAGAGGAAAAGGGGAGCTTCAAGGCTGGCTCAAATTTCTCTCTTGACTCCACACACGCATATACACACCCACATACACACACCTATTGTCCCAACGTTTCCGCAGCTGTAGATTGAGGTCTGACCATCCACAGGAAGGTAAACAAGCTCTTATCAGTGCTCTGCAGGGGCATAAACTGTCCCCTGGCCTATAACCCCTACATACTACACATTACACACTCCATACAACACACAAGCTTCCTGACCGTGTCACCGTCATATTCTTATTCCTGAAGCTCTGTCAGAAAAAAAGAAGAAATGCTTATTAGTCTTGTCAGTTTAATGGCTTATGCTGATTGTGCATAGATCTTTGGGCCAAGTCCTGCTACCAGTGTTTACTGGAGAGAAACTAAGGATGTGAGAGCTGTTCTGGAGACAGGCCGTCTTCACACTCGCACTATTTACACCTCTGGGAGCCATTTGTCCATCGACTCATCGTTGAACTCCAGCAACTGGCATTGTTGGCCTCACTTTACGTCTTGTCTAGTGCTACTATTTAGCCCTTTCAGCTTTATTGAATGAAAATATCAGTGTGGTTATTTTAAAGAAAGAAAAGGCATTAGGCACAAAAAAATACATAAGTTCCTGTGGTACTGACCATAAATTATCTCAAGACCAAATAAAGTCTGGGCACCATCAGTTACTGGGGAAAGTGAATCTCCTGCATTGACTTATGCTGTAAATTTTTTCCACAATATGGTGAAAGAGCACAAGAAAAACACTATTAATCATCTTAAGATTTAAGTGGTGAGAAGACAGACTAATTTAGAAAGTTTGATGCTAAATGTGTGCAGCCGAAGCAGACTGAGGCATTTAAAAAAAATCCCAACGCACATTGGCTGCTCCCAATCATTTGAGATTGATGTAGCTTTCGCTTAACATATGCTTCATGTAGAGCCTACAGAGATTACCTTGTTTTCCATGACTGATTTCTGCCAGCAAACATTAATGATTTCCCATATGAAGGAGGCTTTATAATGAAGGCTTCAAGAAAGTGACAGCACACACCAATGCGTACCACATAGAACTTTCTCTGCTGTCATGAGCATAAAGGTTTCTGAATTATCTTACAGTAAGATTTATGAGACAGCTTCATGTTCATGATGTCATTTTTACTGTTTAACTAATGAAAGTGTCTGGACAAGAGGTAGAGTTCCAGCAAAACTGTTACTTTATTCCCTCAAGCATCTGTAAAAGTATTATTCAGTACCCAGAGTTTGACTGTTTGATATTATGTAGTAATAGAGCATGGGCTGATATTAGAATAATCTGTCAAGTCTCTCTTGCAGGTTAAGAAATTCAAAGCAATGTATGTGGATAAAGAAGATACACACATTAATCATAGTATTCCTATACAAACATTGTAAGAAGAATCACATACTACAGGGAGAGACTTCTCAGATCTTTAAAAGCAGAAAGACTAGTGTGGCACCTGAATCAACAGGAACTACCGACCCAGAGCTTGCATACAGCGGCACTCCCATTACAGTGTTTTCCTGGTTATTTAAATGGAAAACGAAATGTGTAATTGTAAAGTCTTAACATTTAGGGAGCGTTGGAAGTATGTTTCCTGATGGAATTTGGGGGAAAAGCAATTTAAATATTAGTTTTGTTCAGTTTTGAGTTTACATTCCAGTTTTGTTGTTGGGTTTTCAGTGAGAAGAGAAACAATTTAAATTCAATCTAATTATCATCTTTTCTCAAATCAAACCAGTTTACGTTATCCCTACAACTCTGCAATACCTTTGTCACAAAAACCTTCAACTGATGTGGACTTCAAGGTCATAGAAAGTCAATATAGCATGCCAAATACGTGGCTGCTATGTAGAGCATAAAAGTACACCAACTTATGCATAGTTCAGAATCAGAATCAGAATCAGAATCAGAATAGAATCAGAATCAGAATCAGAATCAGAATATGTTTTATTGCCATTGTTTGAGAACAAGTTCACAAACTAGGAATTTTTCTCGGTACAATCGTGCAACATAAAACATTTAACATAAATAAAAATAAAATAGATAAAAATAAAAAGAATGAGCTATAAGGCTAAAGTCTTTATAAATATTATAATCTATATGTATATAAAAGTTACAGTTAGACCCACAAAACTTCATACTACAGACTGATTTGGGTTTACAATAGCATTTTAATCCTGACTCAATTCTGATTGAGAATTTGTAAAAGGAGGTGAAGGTTAGGGTGCAGCCTTGGAGGCTTTCCAGCCTGAAAGACTTGAATTGTATCACTAAAGACAAACTATCAAATTACCTATGCAAATTTGGAAAGGATTTGATTGCCAAAAAGTCAATAAAGGCTTGTAATAAAAACAGCCAATAAACATCATAATTTAATCAAAAGTAAATCAAAACAAATGAACATATTATTTCTG
Source organism: Apricaphanius iberus (assembly GCA_028564705.1). Taxonomy (NCBI): domain Eukaryota; kingdom Metazoa; phylum Chordata; class Actinopteri; order Cyprinodontiformes; family Aphaniidae; genus Apricaphanius; species Apricaphanius iberus. The sequence continues at coordinate 36,406 of JAPXFQ010000906.1, forward strand.
AAATTGAATCTGTCTTAGTATTGTCATAGTGTGAACTGCAGGCTTTCAGATAGCCAAAAGGATAGCAAACATTAATTCTATAAAGAATGGAACAGCAAAAGGGCATTTCATTCTCTGCAATAAACATGCTTATTTAACTATTGCTGGTTTAGTTTCCTTTAGTGTTAGTTTTTAGCTTTTGGTTGGTAGAACCATGTGTGTGTCCTTTCCCAGATACCTTTAATGTGCTTGCTTGTCCTTTTTTGCTTCTTTTGTGTAGTGTATTCAGCCATGTGAAAAGCCATGCAATTCTCTTCTCAACCTGGCTTTTTCAAAAAGGTTGCCTTAGGCTGCATTCACTATGGTGGCAAAGAAACAACTTAATTGTTATTGCTTAATGACCAAATATATTACTTGCATAGAAAGCATCATGCATGGTATTTATAGCAAGTATATATTGCAGCCCAAGCTGTTTCTTATGGTGTCATTGCACTGATAATGCATAGTGATGCTGCGATAACAATAGATTTGTTATTATGATAACATTCATAACTCATCCACTTTTCCCAACAGTAGTTTATATGTTGTGTGTTTTAAATAAAAGTTATTAAATCATCTTATACATTTTTGTTTTCTTGTGTAAATAATACAAACTGTGTGATTTTGTTCTAAAGGTTTTCGTAAAACACAATATCTATACTAGTCCATGTCTACAGTAAACCGAAGTGTTTGATTAAAACTACATACCTGGTTGAGACATAATCTCTCTAATGTAACCAAACCATGCACACAAGGTCAAAAATGAAATGGGATGCACAAACTAAAGTTCAAATTAAAAAATGAAAAATCTGATGGACTCAGTGGACTGAGGACAGGTATTTAGAACCGATATTTATGCATTATTCATTATTCTTTTGGCTTTTTGAAACCCAACATCACTAGTGAATTTGTGAGCAGGTAAGTAATCAATCTTTCCAAAAATTCCGCTTAAATTACTGTAATGTAATGTAACTGTCTCTAATAGGAAATCAGTGATTTGTAAAATCAATGAATATTTTGAGGAATTTTAAACATTTTACCAAATACTAATCCTACTTTAATTTTGATCAAGTGGAAAAAGAGGAAAAGGACTCTTTATCCATGCAAACTCTTGACTCTGCCTTTAAGAACACCTACACTTGAAACTTTGTTTATTGAATTAGCTAACCCAGCAGCATGCACTTTAAATGTGTGTTCTTATATACATATGCTGCGCATTTCCAGGGTTTGTGTGTATCACCAGGTTTGAACAGGTCAGATGGACATTCAGATAAGAATACATAACTCTATGCCTTATCTTCACAGACAGCAGGCATGTTGACATGGGCACAAGTGGTCGCCATGCAGACGAGGTATTTATCTCAACCGCTCCTAATGAGGCATTCAATTCACATGCAGCAGCATAATAAAAAGCCCAACACCCGAGGCTCCAAGATATGCACATTAACACATTAATTGGATCAAGGTGAAATCAAACAATACAACAAACTAAGGGTCAGCATGTTAGCTTTTCATAAACTAAATAGGAAAGTCTTTTAGTGCCTAAGGTCTAAGAAGTGTTGATGTTAAATTCATTTTGTGCAACTTACTTGTTAAACAGTTGTATATCGCATACTTTACTATATTTTTCCTTTCCATGTTTCTGCTGTCTGGGAAACGTACCCCCCCCACCCCCACCCCACCCCAAACATTTTTTTTTTATCTTTAATTGGCACAATTAGAATCAATACCCAGCCAGCCGTGTATGAATGTTGGAATTATCTTTAAAAAAAGGTTTATCTCTCAAAAACATTTGCAATAAAAAAGCAGAGAATGTTGGTGAGGCTTCCCTCCACTGCTTTTTTTGTATTCAAACATTCAAACAGGGAAAAGAAAGGCAGTTAGATATGGATTGTTATTTGGGAGGGGCATAACATTGTAGGAGATTGAAATCGGTCTGAGGCAGCGACAAGTGGTCGCGTCTCCCTGCCACCCAGTCTGACTGCAGGCTGAGCTGGCTCACTACAGTAAAACAGGGGAAGTGGACTGTTTTGACTCTCAAAGCCATTTTTAACAAGACATTTTGCTTTAGGCTCCAACATTTTTTTTTTTTACTTCAGCTAAACTTCTTAGAAACCTATCTAATTTTCTTTATCTTTCTTTCCTTCAAAATTCATGGTCCATTTTAGAAAACCAAAAATTCTGTTTTTTTTACAGTTATTTTCTTTCATCGTTTCTCAGATTACTTTATAATTTTCACTTTTTATGATATATGACTTCATTTGGCCCTAATATTTAATACTCTTTTATCCCTCATCTTGTCCTGCTTCCTAGTTTTGTTTTTTCTCCCTCTATTTCCTTCTCTCCTCTTAAATCGTTCCTCTGAACCACTTATCTAGTCATGACAGTCACAAAGATTTGACCCCCCACTCCCTCACTGTCTCCATGAATCAGCCTTTATGAACTCTCTTATCTCTGTTTGTGCGTCTGTCTAGCTCCGCATCTCTCTCTCAGATCCATTTTCAGACCTAAATCCCCCACCCCTCCAGCGGCAGACTAATCACTTTTGTACTTTTCCCTCAGTCCGTGGCAGGAGACTTAGGGGTTGGCAAAAGTGCAGCAGGAGGTCTGGCAGTTAACATCATGCAGCCTGAGTCCCTCTGGGAAAGCTGCTGCGGCAGGGGGTATGTTCAACACTATTTCCCAGCCAGGAAATGCTGCACACATAGTGCATAATCACAAAGACTTCAGTCAGACGCAAAGATAATTGTAAATCTGTCCGACTACCACAGCTAGCTTTTGTGATAGTGATTATTGTGCTTGGTCTGAAAAACATAATCGGAAAATTGTCTGCAAAGGAGGTGGCACGCGGCTGGTTTCCATGTAACAACAAGCCAAGAAAAACAGAATATTGCCCAATACTCTGCATTGGTAGAGTAAACACAACTATACCAAAAATATTAAGACTTTAAGTTCTCGTGATGAACTATAATGATTTACATGGCACTCTGGGTTTGTAGAATCCTTGTGCCACATCCTTTTGACATATTAAAAGGGTTATTTTACTTTACCTTTTTATATCACATTTAATTATTTAAAGTGTAGTATTTTTTTAACTACATAAAGGCAACTAAAAAACATTTGAGGAACTTTTCTACATAGATTTTCAGCATTATTGATTGGGTTGTTTTCCAAACTCAAGTAAAAAAAATTAATTCATAAGCTTTCTATACAAGCTTATCTTTATATAAAGGTTACTATACATTATACTTTTACATTACATTTTAATTTCGGAATCTAATTTCCACATTTTTTATTAGTTTTTTTTTTTTTTGTCCATTTAAATATAGAACTTGACTTTTAATTTTGTGAACATATTCTCACTCTACAGAGGGTAGAGTTTAGATATGTAACTTCCAAAAACCAAATGGGAAAAGTGGATGGATGGATAGATGGATGCATGGATGGTTGGATGGTCTGAATTATATATTTCATTGTTGATCATGTCAACGAAGTGGTCCCCCTCCACTGTTCTGCCAGAAAATGGCATATAGAAACTACAACTTTGTATGGGCCTAACTGAGCAGGCACTTCCTCTGGTCACCTGAAACCTTCCTGGTAAAAAGAACGGTTCAAGTAAGTGGTTGTGTCAGGGCAGAGAAAATGAATTTAGGATAAAACATTTTAAATGCCATTCTTTTAATTGTGTTTTTCCTTACAATTGTGTAATTTTAATACGGCATTGCAAGGTCACTCTGTTTTTCAGGAGTTCTTCTTTCCTCTCTTCTCACTTAACCGTAGGTCTGCATAGTCCTTAAAACATGCTTAATCATGTCCATTTTCTCAGCTGCTATTATTAAAAGCTGAAACAACAAGTATTTCTTAATTTTGTCTGAAATTTTATTAGTTTAAATCTAATTGGATCTACATTCAATTTCCTTAAAATAAACCTTGTTTTTTAAACATAATTTTCACTTACTGGTTGACTTAAGTCTTACTAACTTTGTGAGTTTGTTGAAGCATTCTTTTGAAAGTTGAGGTATTTTGTCTCAAAATATTATATTTTGAAGAGAAGCTGCCTGTTTATTCTATATATGTATACACACCATGCTGTTTTAGAATGTAAGTGCTAATTTATAAAGAACATTTGAGAGTGAAAACTATTTGGTCACTGTTTCCTGATAATCAGGTGGTAATTTTGATATAGATTGCCAATTTTGTTATTAATTTCGTTCAGCACTTATTAATAGTTGTTCATAGCCAAACCAAGCCTACTGTTGCACACACAGTGTGTAGATGACATTAAGATCACACCTTAACCCATATTTTCCTAAAAATATTGCATACCAAATCAGCTGCTAAGGTGTAGGAAGAACACACATTTCTGCTGAAATGTGATCTCTGTCTGTGTAACCTATTACTTATAAAAATGTGTTGGCTGAAGATATCAGATGAAGTCGTTACAATAAGTGTTCTTAGAAAACAAACTTTTGGGCTAAAGCCTGAAAGACTTTTGAAAACAGGAACACTTTTGATAAAATTAGCCCCACCGGGATGCAGCGTAGGTAACTGAGACCTACTGTACCTGATATTGTCTGTTTTATAGAAGCCTTAAAAAATTCTGCTCAGAGATTATGAATAAATTGTTAACAAGAAGAGAGAAACCTGACTGATTTGAGAATACCGTCACTTTCAACTATCCAGGTTTAAAATGAAAAAAAGAAAGTGTATTTTCTAGATTAAAAAATACATGAGCTAGGGTTTACTTGTGGTTGTCAGTTTACAGTTAGAGATCAAAAAATAAAAATAAAATCTCTCAAGATTATACCAGGCAGAATAACTGATGGAAAAATGTGTCATTCACCCAGTCAATTTATTAATGTTTTAACTGGAGTTTTAAATAAGTGCCTTTATGTGAAAGACACTCCAAGGATGGATATAATATAGGAATTAGTATTTTACTAGCAGTACATTTCAGCAGCACACTGATTAACTTGAAGGACACAAAAAGGATCAGGCTTTACTCTGTCCCATCATGAGGACTATGAATTTAATCTTAGTTCTTACTTTCATTTTTCAGTTGAAAATATTGGTTAAACAGTTGTGTTCCTTGAAAAAATATGTGTTCCTCAATAAATCTCAGTTGTCAGACTAAAATTACGATTAGAAAATTACCTTTTGGCAAGTATTTAAACATACTTTTCATTAAGCCCACCCTTTTGTATTAAATATAGTTTATTATTGGTATGATGTAATATTCTACTCTTAAATGTCTATTGTAGCTGTAAGCGGAAAATCCTTATAATTAGCTGAAATAAAGACTTAAGAACATTAGTTTTTATGTATTTAATCTACACGCATTGCATTTCAGGAATTGATTCGCTCAAATAAATTAACTTTTCGATAGTATATATGTTTTTTGAGTATGACACATTTAAGAGTTGCTGTTGCTTAAACTAATGCGTGATAGCTGACAGCATGGTCGAACATATATCAACATTAAATAAAGCTAAAGCAGGACTGTGCTGAAGGAAAACATAATACAGCCCTGCTTTTGCCAAGTGTGTCATGGGATTTGTGGTGGGCTGCAGGCTATTTTTGATTTACTTTAAGTTTTTTTTTCTGTGTTTACTTCTTTTTAAGCTGCTTTTCACAACATCTGTTTCAAGTAACTTACAGTTGACCAGGTTTTTATAAAAATAAAAAAATAAAAACTTAAAATCTGTTGTGCATGCTCAGAATGAATTTCCATATTCATGAACAGTGTTGAAAAGCAACATTTTGAGAGATTGTGAAGGCTGCAGTGTGACACATCTCATGTTTGTGAAACTCAAAAGAAGCAGTCTTAAGCCCATGGGACAGTGTTTGAAAAAAAATGACATTCATTTGACACAAAAAAGATGAATACACAATGAATGAGATACGGAAACTCATGTATGTCTCATCAATGTTTTGATTAATGTCCCAGAAATCCAGAGCACAATATCAGAATTTACCGCTGTAACAATGTTCCAGCTCCCCCTGGGTCTTCACCTAAAGCTGCTCCGGCAGATGCACAAATAAGAGGAAAAGAAAAATCCCCAGAGCCTCATTTAAGAAAAGAAAAAAAACTGATTCTGGGTTCAAAACTATGTGTCATACAGGCAATTAGGAGTGAACTAAACAGCTTCTTACAAACTGCAGGCCAGAAAGCGAGACTGATCCCTTGCAGTGAAACTACATAAGGTCAAACTCTCGACAGGTTTGTAAGTCGGCCAAAATACAACACTGTATCCATGCCACCAGCACTCATGCTGAGACGCTGCTTAGTACCTGAGGAAATACTGTGATTTGTAATACAGCAGGTTAGTAGTGGAGTCAGATTTGGTATGCAGCCTTGGTTTTCTAGCTCAAAGTTTTAACAGTGTTGTGCTTACTTTGACTTTTTCCAAGAGAAAGATGAAAGTGTAACTTCTTCTTTTTTTATCTGGTTCAAAGATGTTTGAATAAATGAACAAAATACTAAGGAAATTTAAAAAGAAGGGTCTCTAACAGAAAGAATGGACATCTTTATTCTTTTAATAATTTAAGACAATTAGATGCAATTTGTCAAGGACTAAAACGATTATTCATTTGCTTTATACGTTTTACCATTTTATCACATGACTACCTGTCATATATTTATGTATAATATATTGTATTGTATATGTATTATACAATACATATATTTCTGAAAATATTGCCTCTTTATTACCTATTTTACAATTTTGTTATGTTAAGAAAATAGCAATCTTCATCAATAGATTTTTTTTTTAAATTAAGATTAAGAACTGAACTGGGAGGGAAAGCTTCTGGGTTTTCAGCATCTGATGCTGAGGTGTAATCTTCAACATAAATTTCATCCACAAATATTAGTATATCTCACTGAATTAAAATCCCAAGAAAAAACTTTGAAGATCACATTAACATGGTACTTCTGATTTTATTGTTGATATAGCTGTAAATGATGGAAATTAATCTCACTGCTCAAAATACTTTGAAGCATGATTCATAGCATCAGTGAGGAGTTAGAAGCTGGATTTTGGCTCTCTGGGTAAAACAGGGTTTCGTTATCTTCAAAACCTTGCAGGGATTACTGCTTTGTATCTGTTACGGTCAGTCAGCCAGAGCATGCTGACTGATGGATGAGGGGCAACTGGGAAAGATTACATAAAATCAGTATCCACATGTTTTCTTGTGTCCTGGGACAAATTTTCAAGAACATTTTTTCCTAGCACTAAAACCTGAAAACCTACTCTTAAAAATGTTTCCCCAAGTGACCTAACAGTAGTAAATCATATTTGAAACAATATTAACTCTACTGAGATGTCTTTCATATGTCATTTTTCACAATGAACTATTTTGTACATTGTCTCCCTCTGCAAATTCATGGTTAGTCACAGAAGGCACTTTCATATGCTAAGAATAAAATTCCGTTGAAGGAGGGGACAAATCAAGATTAATATCTGCCTTTGAACTTTAGTTTGACAGAACTATCATTCGTAGGTTCAAAATTGACTAAATATGCTCGCCTTTTGTCTAATGTTTCAGGCGAAAGAGGTGAAAAAAACCAGCTGGTGAGACTTACATGAAGCTGGATGTGCGATGAACAGAAGGAGGGTGAATCTTATCAGATATCCCTCCATCACTTGAAGTTTTCTGTAAAAGCGGGATCTCAGTCTCAGCAGTGGGAAGATGCTCAGTCAGTGGTTCAAGTGTCCTTGTCCGGTGGCAGAAAGGCAATGACTATGGTAGTAAAAGAACAGATAATTGCAGTCTTAGAAGGTGAATAAGGTCAGGTCAGAAATAAAATGGGGGGAACCAGCAGGGAAATGTGGTCATTTCTAAGAATCACATCCAGATGTCTCCAAGTGTCACTGTCCCATTGTATCAGGAATGTGTCACACTACTACTCTGCTGCTAATAAAACATTATTTATAATTAATAAAAACAATAGAAGTGTACATTTTTCTCTTTGAAAAAATTTCAACAATGTGTTCAACAAAAACAAAAACAAATTTGAACAATGAAACTATAAAAATAGATGGGTCACTGGTCAATTAAACAACGTGGCCGACAGGAATTTACTCATAAGACAGAGATGCAATATTTCTTCCGATCTTCCCCATGCCCAATCAGGGTCTGAACCCAGAGGTTATCTGCTGGTCACTGAACGTCTGGCAGACTGTTTCAGGAAGCTCTGCGGCATCGTTTTCTTTAAATAATACCACAATGCCGAAATCAGATAAGAAGGAGAGTTCTTGTTATATAATTCATATAGAGGGGAAAGGAAGAGTCTGTGTAAACTGTTTATGCAGCTCCAAGGAAAACAGAGAGTCTTGTTACTTCCCTGAACATCACACTGCAAGAAGAGAAGAAAAGAAAAAAAAACAGCTTCTTGAGTCTGTGGGAGAATTAATCAACTGCTAATACAAAAACAATTTAAAGGAGCTTTTGTTGGTTGAACTAAGCTCTGATGGTAAAGCTTTAGAGCTGCAACTGGGACCGGCAGCGAATATCTGACAAATATAAATTCCCACCTTTTTTATCTACACATTTCTGTTTTCACAAGAAACATATCTGCCAACTTCAAGGCATAATCTGCAGATTCTCAACCTCAGTAAATTGTTTTGAAATATAATAAAATGGACTGGCACAGAGTCAAGGAAAAAATATTGGCTTTTGCCCTCTAAGCTTTCAGGATAAAAAAAAAAAAAACAACAGCAAAGAGACAATAAAAGCAAACAAATCAAAACTCACTGTTTTGAAATAGGTGGCTCTCTTGAATAATAGGTAGGGTTTGTAATCCACAGGCGGGAATGTGGCTGCATTCAGCAATGTGACGATGTGTGGACTTTCCAAAGTTTTTGTTTCTGCCGGGGCGGTGCAGACTGACTTCTGTACCCCTCCCACAGGATCCTCTTTTTTTTTTTTTTTGTCTAACTGTTCTGAGAACAGAAGCACATGCCGCAGCCTTGTGAAGAGAAGGGAATGTTTAAAGGAGAGAGAGAAGAAAACAAATTCCCTTCTATTTGTATTATGATTAAGAGAAAGACAGTAAGAAAAAGGATCATATCGTTACCTTTGAATACATTCAAGTTTTAAAGAATGGGTTATTTGGTTTCAAAACAATTAAATCTCTTGGGTGGTTTTAACAGGAATAAAAAAGATCAGTGACTCACAGAGGTTTCATCTGGCAAGAGCTGGACATCCGTCCTCTATATTACTAATAGTCATTGTTGTTCCAAATTTCTCATTTATTTTCTATTTAAGTGCATAAAAAATTATTTTGCTAAAAATAAATCAAGGGTGCTCTTGTATTTTTTTCATCACTGAAACATATATATATATATATATAAATACATATTTAACATTTTTTTTGTGTTGAAACACAATGTCAGATGTCTTGTTTTAGATTCCATTGCCATGATCTGTTGCATATTGCAATAGTTTAAAAAAGTTTATTTTGAAAAAAACGGAAGCCAACAAAAATTGCTTCACATGGTATCTTATATGTTCCATATTTAATTAAAATTTGACATTGCTGTGCATTAAAGATTCAGGTGAATAATACAAATCTTTAAATAGAAGACAAAAAAGACCCTTTTATGTTTTTTGTCACAACACATTCTGCAACAATCACTACCATTAAACCAATGAGAACCTCAGATTTGCCAGAACTCAATCCACTTTTACTGTCTTAGGTTTAAAGTGTGGCATCTCTACACTGCAATTTTCAAGTCTTTCTGGTTGAATACCTATATGATACGAGCTTATAAAGGGCATTCTTGAGTGATCAGATATTACTGATCATTAATCAGACAAATGGCCATCGACTGACACTGAACTTTCTGACACTAGGCAATAATTTTAGCTCCGTCGTGCCTTTGTAGGCTTAAGACTTTGTGTCCAGCATACATTTACCGTTGATCCAGGAAAACAGCCCAAAAAACAGCAGGACTTTTATTTCTTCTCTTTGAAATCTTCAGTTTTCCTTTTGAAAGCATATATACGATGTGACTGGCCAAAAAGTTCTGTTTTTCTTTTATCAACTCAAACAGTATTCTTCTAGATCTTTCAGCATGCCTTTTTTTCCTGTCTCCACTGTCATGTTATGCTTTTTTGTCAGTAGGGGAGCCCTCCTGGATCTTGAACTTGTTCCATGGACCTGGTATGGTTTGAAATGTATTGGATGTTGCAATCAAAGCATTAAATACTTTGGCCTTGGAGTTCAGCATGAATGATTTTAGAGAGTAATTTTTTTTATGAACTGTACTGTCCATCTGATCAACCAGGGTTGCATTTGCTTTTTGGAGATGGTTATTTAGTATTTACCTGAATCATGAACATTTATAATCTACTTTCTTAGTTCTTCAGAGCTTTTTGTCTCTGCTGTCTCTAGTCCAGGAACACTCCTAAAATGCAAGATTAATAGTTTCTTTTGGTGTAACACTAATCTGTCCATGCTGTTCCACCACATTGTTGTACAATAAACAGTGAAAGATTGTAACTCTGTTTACTCTATGAAAGTAATATATTAGCAAATTAGACAATTGCTTTTATCTGCATCCCTTTTCAAGACATTAACTTTTTTTTATATATAAGCAGTCAAGGTACCAAGCAATGTACTGTATATGCATCTATAGGTTTTAAAAAATATTGGGGAATTTCTGCTACACCACAAGAAAACTGGCTTACATTTCACTGTAGGTCATAACAATAATGATGACAGCTACAGCCTCATTTAACAGCCTGTGGCTAGTTTGTGTTATAATGATCTCCTGTTGCCACCCCTCATGTTACAGTGTGAAATTATTGGTTAGTCATTGACTAAAAGGGTTGAGCTTTTCTTTTTGTCTACATTCTGTTTCTTAAAATAATTCCTACCATCTTCTGCCCCCAGCAGCTATGATTTGATTATGCCAAAATCTTGGCTATTTTCTGTGGTCTGTTCTTTTATTGCCTCTGTTCCATCAGTTCTCATTTCTGGCACTCTATTGTCCTCAGACCCACATAATTTCTTGTAATTCTGAAGTGAGTTTTTGTATCCCTCAGGCAAGCATTTTCTGTGTAATTACAAAGCTATTATAGAAAATTACACACCTATTATCAGTTAAAGGTCAATGCCATATTTTATGGTCTATACTTGCAATTCATAAGCCAGAGATATTAGTGAGCCCATTAGTGAAAATGGGTTAGCAGGTATTGCGGCTGCTTTTAGTACATACAAAAATATCTACGGGTGTATGGTCTCACACTTTTCAGTTTTGGACAAAAATAAAATGAAAAAAATATATATATATTCTGCAGTGACACAACTGTGTGTCTAGATTTGCAGGAGACACTTAAGACTCGGTCGATCAGACAGAAAATTATAGTTTTTTTCTTTTTAACACAGATCAAATTAGAAACAGTATAAAACTGATAGCATTGGAAGAGGTTAAGGTTTTTTTTTTTCCAGAACGGATAATTTCATTGTAGAAAAGTATTGTCTCTTCTTTCTCTCTTTAAGTCTCCAGGAGCTCTTAGGAACATCAGCACTTATCACGTTTTATATCTTCCTAAAATATTGAAATGTAATAAATAACATTAATTCACTAATCAGTTTCGAGTTTTATAAAATGGAAAAATAGCAACATAAAAAAATAACAAATTCATAAATTAAAGATTTAAAAATATATATATCTGTTTCTTGAACTTTTTTAACATAAAAGGCAGATTTCATGTTCATGTAAGCTATCAATTTCAGAAACAGTGTATACCCATGCAAGATTCTCAGTCTATTGCAGTTCAAAAGACAACCATGACACAAGACAACCCTGCACTCGCACATTCACCATTAACCTAACAAGAATGTTTTTTGGGTTTTGAAAGGACGGCAGTGACCAGAGAGAACCTATGCATGCAGAGGGAAAAAAATGAAAACTCCCTGCAAAAAGATTGTCCGGCTGGAATGTATACACAGGGTCTCACAGCAAGGCAATGGCGCTATCAACTGCACTTGCTTTAGAGTGTACTTATTTATTGTCAATTTTGAACTTGTAATTCTAACTATACTTTGAAAAAACTCGATTTTACGGCCTTAAAAATCTGTTTATGCAAGACCTAAAGCTCCCAAATAAGCAGAATTCTGTCAATATATATATATATATATATTTGGTGAGGACCAACCTTTGACAGGCCACCAGCACTGTGTGGACATTAAGTAGTTGTGAGGACATTTTGCTGGGCCTCACAATGTACAACAAGTGATTGTGCTCTACTACTTAGGTTTGGAGGTATGGTGTGAATGACGTTTTAGTTAAGGTTAGAGTTAGGCATGTGAAACTACTGATTAGGGTTAGGGAAAGTGTCTGGGTTTGGCATAGTAAAATCAGTGGAAGTCAATACAATGCTCACACAAGTATAGCAAGAAAGGAATGTGTGTGTGTAACCAGTATCCTTCAGAAGTCATATAGCTACTAAAGAGTGTCAACCTCTGTGTATTTTAATCTCATTATCAATAGAGCTGGGCTGTGAAAGCCTCAGATACTTTTAAAATACATTAGTGCATGAACAGCTTCATATATAATTTCTGCTTTGTAAGATACACTGCAATCAGGGACATTTCATCTGAGGTGCTCACAGGTAAAGACATCCTAAACGTCTTGCAGCAGTTATTCCAGCAAGAGGTGGTCCTACAGAGTAATGACTTTAAGGGCATGAATACAATCAGAGACCACACATTTTAGATTTTTATTTATGAAAAAAAAATGTGGAAACTAAAAGCCCTTTTTCTTTCGCTTTACATCGCTGCACAATGTTGTGTTGTTCTCGAACAACAAAATAATCAAGGTTCTGGTTGTGACAAAATGTGTACAGTTTAGGAGAATGGATATGTTTTCTAGGCCCTGTATATTTGATTTGTACCAGATTTGAGTTTGATGTATTTAATGTAACAAAATGTTAAAATTCTCAGGGAGCAATGCTGTTCTTTGTTTGCTTCACCATCATTACGAAAGAGCTGCAGACGTGTAGACAAAACATCCTTTCCACTATGAAAGGACCCAGAGAAGTCATATTCCCATTGAGTCAGCTCCCCACACAAAGCCCTTTGGTTGAGGAGAAAACTGAATAAAAGATAAACACAGACATACTGGTCTCCAAGACTATTTATAATATATATGGGTCTCCCTCTTTTAGGTGCAAGAGGAGGTAGTGACAAAGCTGAGAACTGCCATGTTTGAGCACATCTCTGTAGACACCAATCTTGTTATCACAACTTTGGTTGTGTCATTATGAAGCACAACCCGATACAGCACTGGGCCAAATCTTTGTCAGTATGCATTCAGTAAAGAACAGCAGTAATCTAAGAGCATCCCCTTTGCTGAGCTGAAGCATGGTGTAGACAGTAAAATGTTACAAAAAGGAACCTAAAGTTATCCATAAAGTCTTTTATTTTTTTCAGCCCGGATAATATTTAATGTCTTAACTCCAAAAATCTGACCTCATTCTGTCAAGGAGCATGGTATATCAAATACACATGGGAACTAACCCTGTGAGGCGGCGTTTGTGTTCCACTTGTATTCCTGTGCAAATAATCGAGTACATAAATGTTTACGGTTTTCACGTAGCTCGCTGGGCTTACATTTGGCCGATGAGGAACATATCAGCATTGGAATTCACCTCTGTGCCTCACCAAAGGACATTTCTGAAGCAACTCAGTACTTCAGTGACATTCCCTTCTCACTGGAGCCCCCTCCATCTCAGCCTCCCCTGCCCAGTAGTACTTTTTCAATAACAGGAAACAATCGACCGTCATCTTTCATCACAAGCTGACGTTGGTTCCCGCACGGTGCCACTAGGTCTCTTTGCTGCCAGCCAGCCAGCCAGCCAGCGCACAGCCAGTCTACAGTAGAGCTGGGAGAGAATAAAGAGTCTGTGCTGGCTTCCTCATTTCCTTATAGTCCTCTCAGGCGGGTGGGGGTAAAGGGGTCTCACGCTTTGGCTTTCACTGAAAATGTTCCAGACTGATGCAAGTGGAAAGGAGCCCATCATCATTACAAAGTCATTTAATGTAGCCTACGTCTCCGGTCCAGTAAGGGAATTTAATGGCAACGTGCTTGTTGCAAAGTAGTTTTATTTGCAAATTTATATCTCATTTTTGAAAGGAGTTGACAGTTTTCTTTAGCTGGGATTAAAGTAAAGCTTTTCGCTAAGTGATGGGTGGCGGCAGTCAATCAGAGAAAATGACAGACTGATGATGTTAGATCAGCACAGTGATGATGGATAAACAGTGGCCCCAGATGAAAACCCTGAGAAACCGAGTCTTTAAGTTATGATCAACTAAAAGCTTTTATTTTAAATAGACTATGTGGGTGGTTCTTTTCTAACGTGTCCTGGGTTTTTTTACATCCACAGCTACTTGACTGCATATCAAAACAAATGCTGAACAATGCTCATGCTTACAGTGAAACACAATGACTTTTACAAAATACTCACCTGCAGCAAATTACGATTAAACTATGCAGATCAATAATAAGTACCTCTACATTTAAAGTGAATGTTAGAAATTTACTGTTCTTGAAGTATATTTCCAAAGTTGAAATATGAAGCTTTGAATAGGCTTCATATTTCTACTACTACTACTGATGTCCATAACAGTAAGTATATCTTTTTGATTAAATTTAAATGTAGATTACTGGAGCACTTACTCATCTTTAAGAGTTGGATTTCTCTGGGATATATGCCTCATCAAACTGCACCCAGGCTTTAATAAATTCAACACATAAATATTCAATATGTTCAATGTTTAAAGTATGCCAAAAAAATATTATTTGAGTGTTTCATCTTGAATAACCTTAAGGTTTTTAATTGGGAGATTGGGCAATCTAAAATTGTATCCGTGAATGGATGATACAAAACATCTGTAACCTTTTTACATGTCTGGTTAAATTAAAAAATGAACGTAGTCTAATAAAGCACATAATAAAAACTATTACTCCTCTTTTCTACTAAAAAGGATATCAGAACTTTACCACTCTAAATTTATTTCTAACATACAGAAAAGGCCAATGTCTTTACTATTAATTAGTGATAAACAATGTTTTTCAAAGGATCTTTTTCTGTTGTCTGATTAATTCAAACATGAAAAAATGTTGTTCCCCATTTTCCCTTTGTTTTTTTATTTATTTATTTGCATTTCTTTTCACCTCTCTGGCTTGCACAATTACCTGATAAATTGTGCAAGCCAGAGAGTTTAAATCAAATAAGGGTTTGAGCGTTGTTGACAAAAGCAAAACAGAAGTCTGATATTCAGCAATTGAATCTTTTTGCTTTTCTTTCTTGGTTCACAGCCTCCTGTGACGTGACAAATGTTTTCCAGATAATAAAAACATAGAGGAAAAAAAAAACATTTCAAATAGGATGATATCATCCATCAGTTGGCATTCTAAGCCCTTTAGGTTTTTTTTACAGATTTAGAGAAGTATTCAAACCCCTGGCAGATTCAGATTTAAAATAATAGTTTAATGTTCCAAGCAGGTTTCTTCTGAATGGAAGAAATAGTAATGTTCTTAATTATGGGGTGTGAACTATAGATTAGGGTGCTTGCAAAGAGACCTCCCGACCTCAAAGGTTTTTAGCTCATTGCCACATCACAAAAGTTTGCATCATAAAAAAGGATTTGATTGCTGTAAAGACAGTAAATATTTTTCCATTGTTTATTGAGAAGGTAATGGCAATATTCATAGCATTTAAAATATGAAAATAAAAACAATATTTCCCCTTCTCCCTTTTCTTTATCAAGATTGCTTTTTATCATTTGAGACATATCTGCCTCCTTTTCTTTTAGACATTTCAGCATGTATTCAGAAGAATAATCTCTGTTTTGAAGCCTCAAGCGGCTATTTAAGGAACTGCAATTTAATTCTTCCTTGTTAATACAACTTTTTAGGCCTGCAGGTTGCAGACTTTTCTATTCAAACATTATGAATCTATTGTATCCTATTGAAAAGCAGAGTTCTTGTCTCACTTAAGCTGCAATTGGGTCAGTAAAATACTGGTAAGAAATAATGTTTCACTTGTATAATTGCAGAAACATTTACATGAAAAAAACTGAAATTATTAGCCCTGACCAAATACATCTTCTGCGTTACGTGTAGTTCCTTTATGCTGTTTGTCTTATTTCAATGAATAAATGAATTATTTTGTGATTGCACAATAAACATCTTTTGCAATTACAGTCAGTTGCAATTTATAATCAAAGCATGCATTTAAAAATAATGCAAGGCAAAGACTATAAATCATCAGATGTTATGGTTTTACACATGTTTAGTTTTTTTTTTCTTTTACTGCATAAATGCAGTTGTCTTATCTTTCTTTGAGATCAATAGGCTGCAGGTCAATTTGGACACCAAATTTGTTTCAGTGTTGTACGTGGTGAATTCCACTGCAAGCTCAACATATCCTTTGTTTTCTACCTTTATGAAGTAAGACCAACATTCTTGGCATTCAAACGGCGTCCTCAGTGACTTCATGAAAGCATTTCAGACGCCTTCTCTTGATTGACTTTCCGACGATCACATCCTGTCCACCTTCAGAAGCCATTTTCCCTTTCCTCATCCCAACAGAGCAGAGTCATGATCAGAGTTGTCCTTGGAGAAAAGTCCGGATACCTGCAGTAATGTTGGCTCAGGTACGGCTGGAAATACGTGTGTTTGCGCGAGAGAAAGATGTAGGAGGTGAGAGGCATAGGAAGAGCAGCTGGTCATTGGGGCCTCAAAGGAGTTATTGGAATAACACTGGAGAACTGCGGCTGCTGCTGGCTGTCCTGTATCCTGTTGTGTCTGCATTCTCCAGTGTCCTCCTTGTGATTTATTATTAGAAAGCATTTCCCTTGTTGACTCCTTTTTAGGTGTTTGTCCAGAATTACCAACAACGTCAGTATGGGGGATGTTAAAATAATACAAAATGGGCTGTAGGATTGTAGTCACACACATGTACCATGGCAAAATTAAATTAATATGAATATTTTTATATTTTACAAGTTTATAGGGATCTCTTTCATGTGTCTACATGCTGTCACAATGAAAACAGTGCAAAATGTCTGTGCTTTAAAAACTGTTTTTACAACAAAGTTAATAATGGTTAAAAAAGGGAATTAAAAGGTTTTACCTCTGTAAACAGTAACCTCATTGCATCACTTTTTGTCTCTATTAAAGGATGGAAGGAGTCATGTTGTAGTGCGAAAGAGGTTGTTTTTATACTCCAAACTTTTTCTCATTTTAAGTGTGTTCAGCACCTCTATGTTTCTTTAAGAGATGTTTGATCTGCAATGAAAAAGATCAAATGCTTTAACCACAGGAAGGACTAGATTGATGGAAGTCTTGAGAGAGCCAATGACCTGAACACATTCTTCAATAGGTCCAGTTCAGGAACAAGCTCTGCATCTTCCTCTCCTTTTTCTAGCCAATAACACATGCCCCTTTCCTCTGACCCACACCTGTCCTGTCACACCTCAGATGTTTTATCTCCCACCTCAGTCATGAACTCTTCTACTACCACAAGTTTGTCTTCGAACAAGTAACAATATGCTGCTACCTTCTTTATCTCACTCTCCCATCTGTGTGTCTCTAAAAGTCAGGTGAAGAGGCAGTTGGAGAAACTGAACCGGAAAAAAGCTGCAGGTCTAGATGGTGTCAGTCCCAGAGTCCTGAAGACCTGTGCAGAGCAGCTCTGTGGAATTCTGCAACACCTCTTCAACCTTAGCCTGACCCAGGAGAAGGTTCCAGTGTTGTGTAAGACATCCTGCATTGTTCCAGTACCAAAGAAAACTCACCCATCAGTCTTCAATGACTACAGACCTGTTGCCCTGACATCCCACATCATGAAGGTCCTGGAGAGACTGTTGCCCCACCTGAGTAAGTAAACTAGAACCTATCAGGACCCCCTGCAGTTGGCTTATCACCATGGAGTTGGCGTTGAAGATGCCATCGTCAACCTGTTTCAACCAACTCATTGTCATCTGGACAAAGCAGGCAGCACTGTGAGAATCATGTTCTTTGATTTCTCCAGTGCTTTTAACACAATTCAGCCTGATTTATTTTGTCAGAATCTCCTGAAGACACAGGTGGAGGCCTCACCAATCAGCTGGATCAATGACTACCTGACAAACAGACCAAAGTTTTTGAGATTAAAGGATCGTGTTTCAAACCAGCTGGTCAGCAGCATAGGAGCACCACAAGGGACTGTACTCTCACCATTCCTTTTCACTCTTTTCACCTCAGACTTTCAGTATAGGAGAGACCTGTTATGTACAGAAATACTCAGATGACTTCGCAATTTTTAGGTGTATCAGAGATGGAGAAGAAGCTGAATACAGAGAGCTGGTGGACCACTTTGTGGCATGGTGTGGAAACAATCATCTTACTTTGAATGTGAACAAAACAGATGATTGTAGATTTCAGAAGAAACAGGGATAAGTCAAAGACGGTCTCCATAATGGGAGAAGAAGTGGAGGTGGTTGAGGAGTACAGATACCTCGGAGTTCACCTGGACAACAGAATGGACTGGAGAATCAACAGTGAAGCCATCTACAAAAAGGGACAGAGCAGACTGTACTTTTTGAGGAAGATGAGGTCCTTTAAGGTTTTTTTAGAAAGATGCTGCAAATCTGTTGCAAGCAGTGCAAGTCTTTTGGAGAGTGCCATCTCTTCATCCAACATCTGTTGGGGTAGCAGCTTCAGAGCCAGGGACTTAAAACGGCTCAACAACCTGATAAAGAAAGCTGGTTCTGTTCTGGGAACACCTGTGGAACAACTGGAGATAATGATGCAAATAAGGATTCTTCATAAAATTAAAAAGATTATGGACAACCCTGAACATCCTCTTCATGAGACTATCCTACAGCAACAGAGTATCTTCAGTCGGAGGCTTCATCAGTTTCATTGGAACACAGACCGCTAGAGGAAATTCTTCCTCCCCACAGCAATCATAGTCTACAACAACTCCTTGAAAAATTAATTAGCAGTGAGCTACAACACTTAATTTCACTCTGGGATCAATAAAGTATTTTTGAATTGAACTGAATAAAAGCTAAGTAAAATTGCAAAGTCTTTCTCAAAGTAAGATTTTGTTCAGTACTTATTATTATTATTACAGATTACATAATCACAGCATCTCAGTGTGGTACTCAAGCTGCAATATGGCACACAAAGGGCCCTGAAGAAGATGGTGAGCTAAGCTAAGTTGGTTCAGGTGTCCCTCTCCGATGTCCAAGGCCTATTTTAGAGGCGCTGCAGTGCAGTAATAGTGTGATGAACATCACCAGAGACCCCTAAAATATTCAGTATCTGCTTACTAAACTATTAACAGGCAAATAGTGCAACAACAACAACAGAATTACCAGACAGGCATACAGTTTTCGTCTCAAACTGTTAAAATGTTGAACTACTGCTTATTTATGCTCTCAATATTAAGGCAGTTATTTTTTATGCTTTAGATGCTTTTGGATCCCTCTGACTGTATATTTGCATTTAATTATTTTGCACAATGAACTGTTGAATGATTCTGGATAAACAAATTCCCAGACTTTTATAAACTAATTTTGTTACACTGAAACAACAGTGAAGTTTTTAAATTGGACATTTTTTTTTTTTTTTTTTTTTTTTTTAATTGAGTAGTCTGTTTTCCAGTCATGTTTAGTCTTTTAAAATCCACAAATAGATTCAAAAGAAAACAACATCCAGACAAAGCTCATCCAGTTATGTTGTTTTACTACAGTGCATCAATAGCCTTAGAAACCTGGACAAAGACTTCATCCACCGGCAGCTCAGAGTCCACCTGCAGGTTAAATAGAGACACACCATTATAAGATGTCGACGTTTTATTCTACTTATGCTACATTTTGTTAGTCAACAGTGTGGGTGTCGTACACACCTTCTTTACAATACCACGGCTCTCATAGAAAGCAATGACTGGCTCTGTTGCCTTATAATACAAGTCCAGACGCTTCTTGATGGTCTCTTCATTGTCGTCGGAGCGGCCGCTGGTCTCGCCGCGCTTTAAGAGCCTCTTGACCATGGTTTCTGCTTTTGCGTCGACGTACAGCAGCAGG
This sequence comes from Apricaphanius iberus, assembly GCA_028564705.1. NCBI lineage: Eukaryota > Metazoa > Chordata > Actinopteri > Cyprinodontiformes > Aphaniidae > Apricaphanius > Apricaphanius iberus. The sequence goes on from JAPXFQ010000906.1 coordinate 56,516, forward strand.
CAGGGTTTGCCAATCTGAGATCAAAATTAGTTTGCAAAATGGGGAGGGGGTGGGTTAGGTTTAGTGCTGCAGAAATAAATCTTAAATCCAATAAATTTTCCCACCTTCTTCTCGAACTCCTCTCCCTGTTTAACCTCACGAGGATAGCCATCAATAAGAAACCCCTTGGAGACATCAGCCTTGGCGATCATGGCATCCTTAATCATGTCCAAGACTGTATCCTAGAAAGCAGACATCAAAGGATGGTCAAGCTTTTACTCTGACATAGAAGTTCTAACAGAACTTGCACAAGGCATTAACTTTAAACTGTTGGTCACTTCCTTACCAGGGGTACAAGCTCCCCCTTCTGCATGATGGCCTGGAGCTGCTTGCCCCTGTCAGAGCCAGAGGCCACTTCGGCACGTAGCAGGTCTCCAGAAGACAAGTGGGTGTAGCCGTACTTTGCAACTATCTTCTCACACTGGGTACCCTTTCCAGAGCCAGGTCCACCTAAAGATATTAAAACAAAGACCTACATAGTAACATGTAAGAAAAGAAAAGGAGTTGAACATTTGGCTAGTGACGTGTTAGGACTGGCTCGGAGTACTCACCCACAACAAAGATGATTTTGGCGTCCTTGATTTTGTCTGCAACAAGTATCAGAAACAGATGTTAACATGTACAGAAACCTGGCAGCTTTTATTCAAATCTCAATTTAAATCCACAAAGAGAGATTAAGTTAACAAACCATTTTGTGAAGGGAATGTGGTTGTATTTGCCATTTTTTGTTGTTACAGAACAAAGAGTCTCCTTGTGTAACAGGCTGTTTTGGCTCTACTTGCCTTGAAGTGGGTTTGTGCTATTACTCAAACTGCGTTGACATGGCAACTGTTGCTACCTAATCATATTATGCAGCCAAAGGGTTAAGAGACAACTGAAGGTAAAGTCATAATATTAACCACTTCAGAGGAAAACCTTAACTCAGATTTATTGCTTAGATCGTAGCAAATTGTTCATTGCATAGCAAAAATGTTTATTGAATTAGAATATACAATTTTTAACAAAATGATTATTCATTTCTGTATTTGCAACTAAATATAGAAAATAAGTGGGAGATTTCACTCAATGTAAGGACTTCCTTTGCAATCTATGAGCATACCAGAAGAGGGCAGTAGAGACCTTTGAAAAAACTGCTGTCTGTCTGCTTTATCTATGCACTGTTAGATTACTAATGGAAGTATAAATTAACAAGTTTGATTACATGCAGTACAGAATTTATCAATTTACTGAAACAGATGTATTGATTACCTGCCATTGTGTTGTGTGTGCTGAGTGTTTTTCTTCAGCTGAAAAAAAAAGAAGACATTATGCAAATGTGAAAATGTAATACATTTTAAGTAGCCAAAGACCCAAGACATAGTGCTGCTTGACAATTGGAAAATGACACGTAGGAAAGCAAAGTCCATCTACTTCATTTTTTTTTTTTCACATTTTTGCTACTACTTGCTGTAAATATAGAATAAAATGCAACACGTGATTAATATATAGATTTATAGTCTATCAAATGGCAGACAATACTTTTCTCATTGATTTTTCAACTGTTTCCAAAATCCATTCAGAATCGCTCTTTGTATTGAAGCAGCAGAACAATAAAGATAATATGATTTTTTCCCCCTAAAGTGTTAAAACTATTTTATGACTGAACTGAAAACATGCTTTGTTATTAATTTTGTTTTATAATATTTTGTTTTTGTCTTTTTTTTGTTAGCTTTTTCTCTAAAGAAATCATGTTTGCTCTTATGCTCTTTTCTCAAACATTCCTGAAAATATCAAAAATACCTAGATTGTAACATAAAATGATCATATAAAGTTCAAGGTCTTACTTCATCCCTAAGAGGAGAAGGTTTGTTCTAGCAGTAAACTCTGTTTGCAAACCAGGACCAGTGCCAAAAGACAGTTGACATGTAAAACATGATTGGATATTTAAAAGCCATATAGTGGGAAATAGCAGGGTTTTCTCCTCCATGAGTCATGCATTTTGGCTCCATAAGATATATAATAAATAAAACCTAAATAATAATATACTAGTGTAAAACCAACGTGGACTCTTAGTTTACACTGTCAACAATGGGATTTATGTTGTGCTGTTTTGTGATCGTTTACAGTTTGGTGCGTTTGTTTTGATTTGGCTTTTGATAAGCAGACATATTGTATGATGGCTGCAATTTTCACATTTCTTTTTTTGAGATGTTGCTTTTCTCATATTTTTTGGCAATATTGCTCAAAAAGTGACAAAGTTTGATGGATGTCATCTGTGAAAATCAATGTTCAAATCCCCACATAGACATAATCGGACAATGTCCATTTTACTACATAAATTTGTCTGGATTTAGGCCTTTCCATTCCAGCTCTGTCTGTAGGTCATTCTAAAGGTTTTAGTCAAGTTTTTTTTTTTTGCAGACGGTTGCACGTATTCTTCCAGAATTGCTCTTTATTTATCTTCATCTTTCCATCAACTCAGATCAGCATCCCTCTTCCTGCTGAAGAAAATCTCCACAGCATGACACTGGCACCATTAGGTTTCATCATGGTAATAGTATCAATAGTGATGTGCAGTGTTAATTTTCAGTCCTTTCAGTTGTGGCTCTCATCTTGCCACTCTTCAGTAAAGACTAAATTTGTGGAGAGCACAAATAATACTCCAGTCAACAGATTGTCCCACCCGAATTGAGAATCTCTGCAGTTCATCAATAACTACCACGTGCATCTTGATTACCTCTCAGATCAATGCTCTACCTGTCCATACAATCAGTTTAGGTGGACGGGAAAATCTTGGGATATTGCTCAGTAACTTAACCCTGCTTTATTCTTCAATATTTTTTTTCTTTTGTCCAACTGTCTGATTTTACTGTTATTCTGTTTACATACATAGTTCTCTAATAAATATCTGACTCAGAGTGGATGTGTATATGTATGTTGGTAACTGCTAAAGGCAACTGTCATACTATTTTTAGGAAAATAGTTACGAATGCAACTGCTTGACACACTTGGCCAATGTATTTCATTAATAAATAATGTTTGATCTATGTTTAGTTTTTCTTATTTCATTTACAATTATGCAGTACTTTGTGGTGGGTGATTACAGAAAACTCCAATCAAACACATTAAGGTTTGTTTATATATAAACCACAATGTTTAAATGGTTGACATTTTTCCATTTTTGCCGTCTTTTTTTACTTTTTTTTATTCTGCAAGTTCAGCTCACAGGTCTGGGGGACAGAATTTAAAACAAATGCAGAAAATCAAAGTGGAGGGTTTTTAAATAATTTCCATTTTATTGCATGACATAAGTATTTGAACTCTACAGAACTCAATATTCAGTTCAGAAACCTGTGTTTGCAATTACAGAGATGTTTTCTGTAGTTCTTCACCAGGTTGGCACACACTGCAGCAGGAATTTTGGCCCACTCCTCCATACAGATCTTCTCCAGAGCTTTCAGGTTTCGAGGCTGCCACTTGGCAGCACAAACTTTCAGCTCTTTCCAAAGATTTTCTGTTGAATTCGGGTCTTGAGGCTGGCTTGGCCACTCCAGAACCTTGAGATGCTTCCTACAGTCACTCCTTAGTTGCCCTGGCTGTGTGTTTTGGGTCTTTGTCATGTTGGAAGACCCAGCCACAACTCATCTTCAATGTACTTACTGAGGGAAGGAGATTGTTGGCCAAGATCTTACGATAGATTGCCGTATCCATCCTCTCCTTGATACAGTGCAGTCGTGTCATCCTGTTTGCACAAAATCATTCCTAAAGAATGAGGTTTCCACCTCCAAGCTTCGCAGTTGGGATGGTGTTCTTGAGGTTTTACTTATCCATCTTGTTTCCCCAAACACGGTGAGTGGAGTTTAAGCCAAAAAGCTCCACTTTTGTCTCATCAGACCACATGACCTTCTCCCATTCCTCCTCTGGATCATCCAGATGGTCATTGGAAAACTTTTGACATGCGCTGGCTTTAGCAGGGGGACCTTGCATTCACTGCAGGATTTAAATCCACGACTGCAGAGTGTGTTACTGATGGTTTTCTTCAACACTGTTGTCCCAGCTCTATTCAGTTCATTGACCAGGTCCTGTCATGTAGTTCTCGGCTCATTTCTCACTGTTTTCATGATCATTGGTGACCTACGAGCAGAGATCTTGCATTGCACTCCAGCCGGAGGGAGATTGACCATGATCTTGAACTTCTTCCATTTTCTAATTATTGCTGCAATAGTTGTTGCCTTCTCACCAAGGTGCTTGCCTATTGTCCTGTAGCCCATCCCAGCCTTGTGCAGCTCTACAATTTAATCTCTGATGTCCTTGCACAGCTTTCTGGACTTGGCCATTGTGGAGAGGCTGGAGTTTGAGTGTGTGGACAGGTTTCTTTTATACGAATACAAGTTCAAAAAGGTGCAGTTTTTACTGGTAATAAGTGGAGAACAGGAGGGCTTTTTAAAGAAGAAATAACAGGTCTGTGGGAGCCTGTTATCTTTATTGTTGATAGGCAAACAAATTCTTTTGTCATTCAATAAAATGGACATTACTTAAAAATCATCCACTGTGATTTTCTGCATTTTTTGTTTTAGATTCTGTCCCCCAAAGTTGAAGAGTACCTTTAATAAAAATTACAGAGTTCTACATGCTTTGAAAGTAGGAAAACTTCAAACATTTGCAGAGTGTTAAATACCCCACTGTATATACTCAGTATTTCTAAAGAGAGTACTAACCACAAGAGTTTTTGACATTATTTTTCAGCGCTGACCGATAACAGAAGAATGAGGAAGTAGATTGGATGTCAGCAGATATCTTTATATACCAGCTTGCCCCATGCCTACAGTTTAAAAAAAGCTTGAAAGAGCTTCACTAGTTCCTGAAACTTTTTGCACATTTTTAAAGTTTTTTTTTCTTCCCCTTTGCATAATTTTAGTGCATTATAACAATAATTTTAGTTTTATGATGTACACATGTGGTATTAGTCATCACACAGTTATCTTTTAGGTAAATATTTTATATTCTAAAGATTTTTTGTTTGCTTTATTGTTGCATTATAGAATTGTTAATTCATATATATCGACAAAAGAATCAAGAAAGGTATTTTTTTGTTAAACAGTATTTCTTTCTTTGATGAATGTTTGCCTATTTGAAATTCAAATCAGTCTGGTCTGATAACTCAACATGTCTCTGTATAGTCACACAGATAAACCAGAGATGCTCCAATGAGCCATAAATTGAGAAGGATGTGCCTGGGGGTAAAGCCAGTTTTGGTGCCCAACCCAAACTTATTTTACACATGCAAATTGCAATAATTTGATAAGAAGGTGCTCTCAATTTCATGGATCAACATGAACTTTTTTTTTCATAAGCCTTATCATTTGTCCCTAAATAGTCAGCTTCTTCATTGAGTTTTTCTTAATTCATGTAAAAGTGGATTGACAGTGTTAAAGTAAGTGTGCAGGGTTTTATTTGGTTGATGCAACACAGTCACTAAATCACCACCAAAAACAAAGGATGAGGGAGGGAAAATAAAGTTTAAAAAAAATGTTTTTAGGTTTTGACATGCTTGGAGTTGAGGATAAACTTGAGCTAAGACATTGATGTCATAGTTTTAAAAAAATATGCACTTTGGTTACTGAAACACAAATCCAAGTAACTAAACACGATCAACTAATACAGGCTTTTAGATTTTCTCTGTGAAACTGTGGTTGCAAAAAAAATTCAGGGTGCCAACCCACTGCCAAGACAAGCCTGTGCAAAGCTCGGTCTAGGGTTGTGGCTTACAAAAACACGTTTGAAAACTTTTTAAGTTTGATTACATAAAAGAGAATAAGACTTAGAGAAAGCATGGCTATACAGTTTGATTAAATTGATGAAAACGAGAATTTAAAACACTTCACATGCTTTTTTTAAATTCGTCTTTGGGTATGAGTTTGTACAATTATTAACTATATTCCTTTTTTAAAGTTTTGCTTAACATGAGTTCAAAGGAAAATGGGGACTTTGGGTTAGATTTAACAACACTTCACTTTTGGGTATTTGGCTCACTAGTTGCTGCTTTCCATTGTCCACAGTTCTGCATTGCATCAGTTTAAACTTCTACCCAGTTACAGTGTTCAGTGTTACAATGCTGTTAAATGTTTAGGCAGTATGTCGACTGTAAAGCATAACCAAAAAAAAACAAAGTAATTATGCACTAATTTGATTTGCCGTGCACCTCAAGTGCAGTTGTGCTAGTGTTCTCAGGTGTCCGGTTTAATGACAGCACACATCGACCCCGTGGTCAGAGTAAATGTCACTGGTGGGCTGCTATCTGAGTCAGCACCGTGCCTCTTTGGGAATCCCAGTCTGGCCTATTATGGTGCCTTCCTTCAGGACCCTTGGTACTTTGGTATCTTAGACCAGTCTAATAAATTTCTCCTATAAAATACTCTCCTGTTCTGTGGAATCACACATAAGCTAATATCTGTACCAGCATGACGCTTTCTAAACCATTATTTACAGTTGCTGTCAAAATTATTAAAAACCTTGACTGTAACAAAGTTAAATGCAAAATGTAAAACAGTTTTAGATGTAACATGAGTTATCCTTGATAATGGAGGCAGTAAAATTACATTTTTGGACACTCCAAAACTCCCTTGTTCCACCCACATGTCTTATTGTTGCTTTTTAACATGCAGTCAGGCCTGCTAAAAAAAGACCCATCAAGTCTGCAGCTGTTAAAGGATTCAATGACACCCATTAGGCACATGGAGGTCCAGCCCTGACCGACTGCTCTTCAAGCAACTGGACGTGAAAGAATGGTTGAACGGTTTTTCAGAGCACCCACTCCAGTGCACGATTTGGTTAAGCTTTCTCCAAGTTAAATTAGGCGTCATGCCCCTTTAAACAACCCTTTGACGTCAGTGCACTTGGAGACATTCCATGGTGTTTGTGAATGGATGGAGTGAGAAAAATGTTGGTAGTGATTCGGTTGTAAAGTGGTAGCTCGATTGTACAGCAGAATCAATAATGAACTGACACTAATCAGTTGGGAATGACCTTTATAGGGGGTTAGAAGCAGGAAAGTGGAATTAAATGGCTGCATAGAGTTCTATGTAAATTACCTTTATTGGTAGCAGTTCTAAATATTGTCTACACATAGGGGGTGGGTCTTTACAAAAGCAAGTCACGGCAAAACAAGAATGTGTTTGTGATGTGTTTTTATATAGAAGGTACTTACATAATCCCCATCATAGTACATCACTATGACCAGACCTACATGCCTATGCACTAAAGAAATATCTAATTCTCTCTCAATGACAATTTCAAATGATTTATAAACATCTGTAGACTTCAAAAGGCAGTTGACAACCTCACACTCAGCCTGTTATTCAATTCAAATCCCAATAAACAGCTCTGCCCACTCTTGTCTGCCTTCAGTCACTGCCTCTCATAAAAAGAAAATTACTGTTGCCAGACATTGCTGCTCGATCTTGCTTTTCTGAGCCTTTCGTCCCTCGTACTGACCTCTCTTTCGCGCTGTGGTTTTAGATCCCTCTGCAAAGGGGCTGCCTTTTCCCGGATCCCCGCGTACGTACGTCTGCACAGTTCCTGCTGCACGGCACCCCTCCCTTCCCCATTCAGTGCCTTTTTATAGCTCAGCTGAGCCTGCTCAGCCTGCACTGCATTCTGGGTAAGAGGGAGGAAGAATAGACTAGGAAAGGGAGGGAGGGAATGGTTGATGAACTGAAGGAAGCAGGGGTGAGACTGACTTGAGAGGAGCTGAATAGTGTATCCAAACAAATGGTTAATAAGTCTTTGCAGGATTGATCTATTCAGAATTTGTTCTGAAGCAGGAACATGTGTAGTAAAGAAACTGCAAAGATGATTTATGAGGAAGTAAACTGCAAAAGGAGGAATTACTCCCCAAGTTGAACGTCACATATTCTAATACTAAAACATGATATCCAAGAAATTTGCTATGTAATTATTCCTAGCTTTGATTCATCTTTAAGCAGTTTTGAAAAACCAAAACACAACACACAGGAATGCGTTCTTACGTACATTTCATTCACACTAATCTCGGTTATGCAATAATTGTAGAAGTTAGGAAACAGGCTTGGTTAGTGCTTTTGTGCCATTCCAAGATTACAGTGCGAGAAACTCCACCCAACCCTGTGTTGTTGCTGAATAAGTTTTTAACATAATGTGTGGAGTATCTCATTCCTCTTGAACCTAAAAGGAGGAAGTAATTCATTTCAAATAAACATTCAAAACATTTTATTAAAAGCATGAGGCAACATATTCATGTCCTTAAAAGGAACATAAATACAAAATATATTTTTTATGTACAAATTATGGCAAAGACAAAAGCATTACAGATATTTTTCTAAAAATGTTAATTTACAAAAAAGACAAAAAAGGAATATATTAACTGCAGCTCCCAAAAGGTTTAATATCAATGAAAATTGGAATAAATATTCCAATGTGATCCACAATTTCCATTAGATCATATGGTATAAACTTTGAGGTTCAAATATGAGGTATGCACTGCTGCTGAATACAAAGGAAAGCCTACAGTTAAAGGGCCTATATCATGCAAAATCAAGTTTTTGGAGTTTTCAATCATCTGGTAATCTAACATTCTCATAAAAAAACCTGCCATTGTGGTTTTTGGCTTAATTCACGCATGTCTGAGTAATCCTCCTGAATCCTTCTCTCTTAGCAGCTGCAAATTGTGATGTATTTTACGTCACTAAGTGAAAAAAAGGAAGTGCTAGAGGTGTCTGCATCCCCCCGCAGAGAGAACAGCTTACCTCTGGCAGAGTTGCAAACACAACCGCCACCCTTCTCAAAGCTCATAGCGGCTCCGGTTTTAGCAGCTGAAACCACTTATTTTGTTTGAATCTTACTTTATAGAGAAATAAGCCGTTTTACTTTGTGGTCCAACATTAACTACAGGATACAAGTTAAATTTGAGGACAAATTAATGCTATACAACAGCAATGGTAAAATTGTATCATATATATATGTCTATCCCAGAAGTTGAAAGCTGTAAAATTAGCATGATATAGTCCCTTTAATGATATATGATCCCAGACCATCAAAAGATGCTGTGTAGCAGATCTTAATTTCAAGCTCTTGACAAATTCAAGCTTTTTATGTATAGTTTATACAAGACATGGACTGCTTATAACCAAGAACAAGGCATATCATCGTTTTTTTAAATGCTTTGAAAATGGCAAAGAATTCCATCGTATAATTCCTGTGGTTTAAAGTCCTTAACTAAATCAGAATTCATGGAGTATTCAGGAAATGTAGTGAGACATACAGAAAATTGAAGCTGGCCTTCTTACACTTGCACACTGTCAGTCACCTACTGTAGCAGCAAGAGGACTTTTTTTGTTTGTTTGTTTTTTCACCATTTACACGCTATATTATTTTTACGATTCCCAGACAAAAAAAGAAGAGAAAAAAAACTCAAAACAAGCAGTCATAATGTAGACTCAAGACGACAAAAAAATAACCTAATATTCTGCACAAAGTGGCTTCTTTTTACCTGTTAAATAAAACATTTAAAAGGGCATTTTAGATTGATAACATAGTACAATATAATAAAAAAATATGTTAGACTGTTTTAGAGCAGTATGAATAAATGCAATTAGATCAAGTTAGCATTTTTATGTTGATATCGTACTGCAAACCTATAGTATCATTACTCATGGTTATTATACCCTGAGATTCATTCACCAGCCCATGGCTAGTCTACTAGTCATTTACTTTTTAACCTACAAACTAATAAATGCACTTGTTTGCAATAGAATATTCTAAAGCATTAATATTGATAGACCAATAATTAGACCGACCAAAAGACTCATGCAGAACTGTGATGTTGGAACACAATGTCATTCATACTGAAAGAATGCACCCTTTAGTTCACAGACAGGTTTTGACCACTGAGAGGCACTGTGCTAGAAATACGTATTAGAAGTACAATATATCAGTCTGCTTTTACCAAAAATAATAGCTGCAAAATGTAGTTTGTTGCTAGATGTTCTAAACGTCACAGGCAACTGAAAGAATCACTTAAAAAACAAAAATTCATTAAAATTTTAAAGAATCTAAGAATAATTTAGCAACCAACTCTGGTCTTTACTCCTAAAGAAGCTATTTGTTTCATTTGCCCCATTACCTTGGTTTAAAGAGATTTGAATTAGTATTTTAATGTAAAAAATGGATAAAACTATTCTCCCCGAGTTCATGAGATGCTAGAACGTAAAAATAATCACTAAAATGCAAAAAGACCAAATGGGTTTGTTGAAGGCCAACATCAATACTGTTAATGCACAAACAACACTAAGTGGTAGAAACCACAAACTGATGAAGGATAAAAGCAGCATTAATCAGAGCACATTGGAATTCAATTCGTCTAAACTTAACCTTATAGCTCATGTTAACAAACGTCAGTGAACACCCCCAGCTGTAACAAAACAGTCTTAAAAAACTTTTGCTTTCCATATCAAACTGTATGCCAATCCTGTGCATTCAAACAAGCATTTGACACTGGGGATAACAATCTCAGGTCTGAAAAATCATCCCATTAAGGCATTAGATTGAGTATAAACACTTTTTCTATCCTTGTTACATCATCCCAAACAGTTATTTCCTGCAGATGCTCCGAGGCTCCCATTTTGCTAGTTTTAACGTCATATTTACACGTTTAATACATAATACATCAAGTAACATTTAACAGGGCATTAACTATTGCACATAGATTTTCTTTCATTAATTTACTGGTTAGTTACTCTTTAGTACCATCTTTTACTGCCTGCTCATCCTTTCTCCTCCAACATATATTTTTCTAAATGACATGACAAGTTGTGCAGCATTATTCACCAAGTTCTAGCTTGGAAAGCCACCAGCTGGCTCTTCGTCAGGAGAGTTAGAGCTGTCTTGGTCATCTGAAGGTAGCTCGACTCGCTGCTCATCCATACGTTTGGCCTGTACCCTCTGGATTAGGCTGAAGAAGTCTTCATCAGGCACTGTGGGGGCATGAGGGCCTCCTTCTGGTGGGGAGCACCGTTGATCGTCAATCCTTGAGGACTAGAGCGAACAAAATTAAGACAGTAAGGGGAATGAACTTAATAAGAACAAATTTGCCAACCAATACTACTTGCATGCATTGCAATAAAGTTGCACAATATCAGAACAAAAATATGTATATACAGTACAGACCAAAAGTTTGGACACACCTTCTCATTCAATGTGTTTTCTTTATTTTCATGACTACATTGCAGATTCTCAATTAAGGGCATCAAAACTATGAATTCCTGCATGATGTATGGAATTACTGTATGTAATTAAAAGGGGTGAAATAACTGAATACATGCGTTATATTTTAGATTCCTCAAAGTAGCCACGCTTTGCTCTGATTACTGCTTTGCATTCTCTTGAGCTTCAAGAGGTAGTCACCCTAAATGGTTTTCCAACAGTATTGAAGGAGTTCCCAGAGATGCTTAGTACTTGTTGGTCCTTTTGCCTTCACTCTGCGCTACAGCTCATCCCAAATCATCTTGTTTGGGTTCAGGTCCAGTGACTTTGGAGGCCAGGTTATTTGACAATTTTTTGTAAAAGTACCACATAATTCCATATGTGTTCATTCATAGTTTTGATGCCTTCAGTGACAATCTATAATGTAAATAGTCATGAAAATACAGAAAATACATTATCAGAAAATAACGGACGACGCGGAGGCGTAATAATACTTTAATGTGTTTTAGAGTTAAAATCACAAGTTTTTTTTTTTATATAAGTCGAGCGCACTATTTAATATCTCCTGTATACAGGTGTTGCCAAGCAACGTGGCCAGAGCGAGCCGACCGCAGCGATTTATCAGTGATGGGAAGCGAGATGATGGCTTTACCTTACGTTATGTGATACAAAATATCATTTCAGAAGGCCAGTACACTACTTACTGCTTGTGTGTGTCCAGAGGATGATGCAAATAACGTTGAGACTCCGTTGCCATTTGAGCCAGCGCAATAATTTAGAACTATCAGCCAATTTGACGGGACGCCTTTCCAAGGTGTACATTATCACTTTTTAATGTACACCCTCCAGCCATCTAGAATCGAGTATTCACCCCAACCATGGTATGTATATCAGATCAATGTGACCTTATTTAAAGATGCACTAATCAATAGGCAATATGAAGGTATATTATACATCTTTTGTGTGACCTCGCAAGTCCTTTATTTGATGTTCGATTTAAAATCTGTACTTCTATGAAACAACCTTCAGTATGTGTTTTTGGTTATTTTTTGTGCAATATAATACTTACAAAAAAAATAAACATAAAACAACCAAACTGTATTTGTCAGACCTCAGTAGGGCAAGTGGAAAAGCTGGCTTCAAATTTAGCAGTGTAATAAAAAGGCTTTTTGTTATGGATCTGAACAAACTTAATAGCATTCATATCTATAATATTTAAAAAATTTACATTTGAAAATATTTCAACAGAATTATCAAAGAAGGAAAATAAAACTATGAATCAAATTTAAGGATTAAACATACATTTGTTTCACAACATGATAAAGTCCAAAATTGAATCATTTGTGTGGCATCGAAACCAGGGACAGTTCAAGAACCTTCGGTCCAATTTAAAACCCAGAAGTAAAAGGATCTTAAAAAAATAAAAATTAAATAATAATAATAATAATAATAAATTATTATTACTATTATTACCATTATAAGTTTCTATTTTCTTGAGTTATAAGTGCACAAAAATTATGAAGCCTTTAAAGCATTACAGTATGACAATTTAACTTTGTATGTTTGGATAGGATGGGGTGTTCTCACCTGGCACTTTATAAGCATGTTGAAAAAGTCGTCGCTGGGCTCTTGATGATCTCCCTCACCAACCAGATGTCCCAGGTTGTTGTGGGTAATTCTAAGGCCAGGGAGGTTTCCAACACTAACGCGCTGATCATCAAGGCGGCGGCTCTGAGAGCTAGCAATCAAGTCAAACAGCTCCTCAGTCTGGGGGGATGTGGTAATTGCAGGATCTATTGGGGAAAATATGACGGAACAATTTTCTGGTGTGACGTTTTACAGAATGATTTACTCCCCCACCACCCCCCACCCCCCCCACCCCCCACCCCCCCACCCCCCAGGTGCAAGAGGATCCTAAAACGAAAAAATAATAATTACAATAATCAACCAACCTATCATCTCAGTTAGGGATGTGTTGGCAGCACCTTCTCTGTTGTCTCCATTCTGTGGCTCATCAAGATGGCAGCGCTGATCGTCCATGCGGCTGCTCTGGAACTTGCTGAGAAGGTCAAAGAAGCAGTCTTCATCGGAGGGGTCGCGGCCCAATTTCTGAAAGGAAAATGACTAAACCCTTAATTATTTGGGTTCATATTCTTGACCACCAAATGACAGTGAACTGCATTTGATCTCACAAAACACCATTTTATAATTAACCAAGTAAAAATAATAAGTGTTTCTAATAATAGTAAAATGAACTAATCTCCCAATGATAGGATTTCGTGATGAAAATGGCTAGCCTAGACAGTGACTGTGAGAGAATGAAAAACAGAATATACTCATGATTTCAAGAGATTTACAATATATGACCGCAAGCTTAAATGTGGAATTATCTTCACAATGTCAAGTAGTATAATCCTAATATTCCTGTTATAAAACTCTTCTTACAGCAGTCCTATTTTTGTTTATTGTCGAATATTGGTATGGACTTGTACAAGAATGTCACTTCAGAAAAATCTTTATTAAAAATACCAGTTTCTCCATACTAAGGCATTTAAAAAAAAAACAAAAAAAACATGCAAAATACTTCACTAACTCACATTCTGCTCTTGGCTTGCCAACTCTACTTTTAAAACATTGTTGTATTAATATTGGTGATAGGTAGCACTAATATTTAGATTATGACTATCCATATTTTTAATGGCTGAAAAATGTAATAATAATAATTAAAAAATACTAATACCTGTAGATATGGTATAATGGAAAAGCTTAGTAGTTTTAAATCACAACTTTACAAACCTTGGTAAATGTTTATACTGTTAACTGCTATGGATTTAATGTCCAGGTGCAGTAATTTGTATTTGCTAAAAATTCAAAAACCGAGAAACATCCGCTTAAGTTGGTTTACAAATACCTTTTGCATAAACGTGACACACATTTTATTAGTTTTTAGATTATTATTTTTAAATAAAGATTCCTTTGGCAAAACCTTTGTGAATAATGTATTAAATAGTTAATGTATACTTCCAGCAGTACGTGCTTCTAACACAGGATGGACACTTAAAAAAAAAAAAAAAAAACAGTTCCTGGTGAACTGAATGTTGCCGTTCTACATGCTTCTGTAACCTGCAGCTCAATGTCGTGAAAATTCTCTGATGCTCGTTTGGTTTGGTAAGCTACAAATGTGTCACATACCAACTTTTTAGTCATAAATCCAGTCTTGGAGCAGCTGTCGTCATCAACACAGCTAATGAGATGCACGACCTAAATTACATGCTGACTACAATAAATAGCTGTTCCACAAACATTATGGTGGTGGTAGTAAATAAAGATAGACTACCCAGACAGATTAATTCTTTAACTTAAATACATAACATATTCTTTAAAAAAAGCGAATCAGGAGTTGAATACAAAAACAGCATAAATTCTATTGTTTTATCGTAATTAAATTTTTTGCAAAAGCACTGGAGAATCTGTCAGTTATTTGTATGCATGTGTGTAATGATGATGGCATAAGTGTTTATCATAAAAAAAAAAATAAACAGCCCATGGGTTGGTTTCTTCACCTCAGAATTTACACATTTGATCGGTAATATGTTCTATAACGCTTTTGCGATTGTGTAGTCTTAAACGTATTCGTGTCCTTTGGTTTCCTGTGGTTTCCAACTTAAATGGCCCATTTTGGTGATTCTGAAGATATAGATTACTCACGGTTACATCCACACATATGTTTAAAAAAGAAAAATATACATATGTTCTTGTTCTGACGATGTATAAAAGCTCCAAGTAAAATAAAACATCTTACCAGCTGCAGTACTTGTTTATCCTTTATCTAGCATTCCTCTTAGAGCACTCTTTCTGGATCACTCTGTACACACGCCAGGCTCACACCTCCTCCTCTTCTGCCATTGCCCAAAACTCAATACTCCTCTCTTTGCTGAACACGACCACCACCCTCTGATTTCTCCGACTCTTCTGGCTCCTCTATTCCAGGCCTCTTTTAAACTGCATACTACCTTGTCCTTTCTGTTCCTCTTGGTCTCTCAGTTTCACTCTAACTCTCTCTCTCTCTATGTAGCTCTCTGGCAGGCCATTTTTGTCCTGTTCGCCCACTGTGGGAAAACAACTCATTATGGGAAGCTAAGCGTTTGACCCTGTGGGGAGGGTACCAGTTCTGCGATCAAGGTCACATTATCAGCTGAGAGGAAGAGCTGTGGTGAACAAACGGGGGAGGAGGGGATATGGAGAGTAGAAAGACGTATGCAGGGGGAGTACTTAGAACAATGCTTGCCAAACGGTTATTCCAGTAGATATCAATTGCGCTCAACTGATGCGGAACCACGTTTTTTTTTTTTTTTGCTTTATAAAGAAAACCTCTAATCTGGTGTGACTTCTAGCAATTTTTGTCCTGTGTCCTTGGCCCAATGGACTCTCTGTGGATCTCGTCACTTCCCACTTAGTGATGTCCAATTAGTCAAGTAGGCCGCGATGACAGAACAAGAGAAATGAACATGTGATGAGAGAGAAAAGGGGGACAGAGAAAAGTAGGGAAAGAACGCTGTAGGAACAAGGATTTGACAGAGAATGTGAATGAGTTTAGAAAGCAACGCGGGACGGAACAGAGGCTTCGTCTACTCCACCCTCACAGCTCATGGGTAGGATATGTTGCGGCCGTGAGAGCTTACAATACTTTAAATATTCTATTCACACACTGCTCAATATAAAACCTTCAACTTAAGCACTACATAAAAAACTATATTGAGGTCCCAACTCCCCTCCTTGAGATTCTCCAACTTTTGGATGAATACATTCTCCAACACACCTAAATGGTATCATTCCTGGGTCTCTGCAGAAGTGAGTGACAAACGGATGGGGGAATTCAGCCATTAGCTTTAGGTGTGTTTGAGAAGGGATACAACCAAGAACTGAAGAATAGCAGCTCTTAAGGACCAGAGTTGGGAACCATGAAACTACATAGTGGTTCGTTTTAGGCATGGGGCAATTAACAATATTATGGTTTACCAAGGTTTTATATTTGTCTAGCTTCGAAACAGCTAAAATTTCCCTAACCTCATCTGTACACTTAAAAGTATTTTCAATGAGAAGAAAGTTTTCTTTATCTGTATGGAGCTTAATAGTAAAGTTTCACCTCTCCCATTTGTTTCTGCACACTGCTTGTCAGCTTTGGTGTGAAAACAAAAAAAATGGTCTCCCATCAAATCAACACCAATTTAAAATTGCAGTAAAAGGTTTAAGATTTTTTTTTACCAATATAATTTTACTTATGGTGACCATTTTAGTTTGCACAATTAATAAATAGAGAACATATTGTAGGTTTTTGTGTGTCTACCTTTCGATAATTTTAAACCGTAAAACATTAATATGTCTTCTCAAAGTTATACTATAATAATCTAACACTCACCATTCCTAGAGAAAAAAAATACTGATTTAGTATCAAATTGATTGTTGCTAAACACAATCACTGTTTATGTTTTCTTCTTCTGATATTACTAAAAGGAACCTAACTTTTTTAATTTGAGAAGCGAAGAACCGAATTCTAATGTAATATTCAATTGATTTACACAATATTGAGACTTAATCCCTTGTACAGAAGGAAAGAACTAGTATATTGGTTCTTTGCAAAACTCAACTCCAGTGAAATGGCGCATTGTAGTTTCTCTACTTTTGTCATTTACTGATGTTTAAAAAACAAAAAACAAAAAAAAAACTGTTTTACTTCCAAAACTATACTGCCAATGATCATAAACAAATTTGTTAATTGGGGGAGAAAAAAAAAAAGAAAAAAAATCAGCAATATAAAACAAAATTTTCCCCAACATGCATGACTTTTCCTTTACAAAAATACTGACAGTGAAAGATAAAATGCATCAGGCACTACAGTGCAAACATATTTTATGATGATCAAATCAGAAGACTAAATGTGTAAAACGGGAAAAAAAAAACACTAAACATTGACAGGTACTACATTGATATGTTACGAGCCATATGATCAACAAGGCATATGAAAACAGAAAAGAAGCATACTAGCATTAGCTTAGCATTTCAGATGCTTAAAAATGTCTTAAAAACAAGGCAAATACCATGCTCAGTGATTTAAAAGTCCCAAAAATCTATAGCAGTCCATACTTTTTTGAAAGACTGTCAATGCCAAAAATGTCTTGTAATTGTGTCTTTTAAGAAGACTTTTTATATATAAACATCCTTTACAGAAATAACAAAAATAAAATAAAAAAAACTATTAAAAACATTGTGTAATACTACTTTAAAAATTGTTTAAAGTAAAAAAAACAATCTAAAGATTTTAATGTGTTTTTAGACTGTATGACATCTCAGTGCATGACACACCTAACGACTGTCAAATCTAATAAGAAGTACTCTTCAATATCATTAGGGGCAAGATTTAAATACAAATGCATTTTCTGCTCAATTAAGATGAACACTTTTAAAACCCACTAGTAATTTTCAGGATTTTCAGTCCTGTCAGCCAACTGATAAATAATATCATTACATTGGTACATGATTAGATGTAGCTGCAGGGCCTGCGAAGCTACAAGGATCCAACAGCTGTGACGGAGCATATTCATTAAACATTCTGATTCACAGCAAACTGCTAGATGCTCTTAAATGACAAGCCACTGTTACAATGTAGTCGGCATGTTCATTTCCTAATTTCATAAATCACACTCTTAATGAAAATTAACTTTCATAAGGTTTATGACTATAATAATCATATTTAATTTTAAAGTGGAACAAAGTGATACAGTCAAGGTTGCTAAGGTCTGTTTGGTATAATTTAACAAGAGATCTAAAGCCTGTGTTTGCCAAGTTAGGCCCTCAGTGACTGCATTGATGGTGTGGTATATATTAGAAGGTGAACTAAAAACCAAGTGTTACACATTCAAAAGCACCAGAAATCTCCCTTAGAGGTGTATTGATTTAAATTAACCTTCCCCCTGCTCTCAGCAAGAACACAAAAGAAAAAAGTATTTTTGCTGTGATTCTAAAGTACCAAAGTTTTAAAACTGTTGTTGAAAAGGCAAAGAAAGATCAAAACATTAAAATGCAACCTTAAGCTAGCGCCTGATTTTATGTCTTAGAGGCTCTAATCTGTGATCAGTCGGTAGAAAACTAAAGATCCAATCTTTTTTCTTTTTTTCAATTTGCAAACACTCAAAACTTAAGAGATATCTGGATACGCCAACATTATTTAATGTGGGAGTCATCACCAGAAAAAGACTTTGTTGGCTATTTTCCATATCTTTTGTATCACTGAGTTGTTTATAAATAACAACACTCAGATCTTTCCACCTCTGACCGCATTCTCAACCTACAGCAGAAAACTGACTCTTAAAAATAGTCTAATAACTAAACAATGTGTTCTAAGCAAATTAAAAGCATAAAACACATCAGATAAATATTGAAACAAATTTGAATCCCTTCTCCTTCCATAAGAACAGAGTCTAAGATCCACCTAGATATGTTAGTCTATGTATTCAGAGTAATTTTCTTCAGGTCATCATCCCAATCTTTTACAGATTTATATTATCCCTTTTAAGGTAAAATGTATATTCTCATGTGTTCCATACTTATATACCCTTTTTAATGATCACTACAGAAAGGCTCCATAAGGCGTTTTATAGCTACAATAAATTTAGGAATAAAAAAAAACCACAAAAGACAACTAGAGATTTCACTCTAAGTATTGACTTGAACACAGCCGATATCTTCTTTAAAAAATAAAAAAAAACGGAAGAGAATTTTCTATCATATGTGGGGCATTTAAACATTTTAAGGTGCAGCTAAAAAGATTAAAGGAAAAGCTAACTGCTTTATCAGGAAATAATTAATATTTGCAATTTCATTTTCTTACACATAACCTCAATAATTTTACTGTAATTGAAGATTTTCTGCAAAGCGGATACAGAATTAAAAGCTTTATAAATGTGAATTTTTTGGGAAAAATTATTGTCCTACTTTAGCGCAAGTGTTTTTACATTATCACATTTGATAATAATAGAATAATGGAAATGGTAGGGGGTAAAGTACACAGTCATTGTTTTTAAACAGATCAGAATCAGATAAAATCTAAATCAGCAGATCAGAGCTTTACAAAATTGGCTTTCAGAAACCAACCACAAAATCTCTGAATGTGATATGCGTTACTAGCTTAGCGAATGTGGTTTTTAAGTATAATAAGATAATAGAGTAAAAGCGTTATTACTTACAGACGCTGGAGTTGTAACTTGAACGGTGATATCATCAGTGTCTACAGGGGAGTCCAACCAGGGCCTTTCATCAGACGACTGACTGTCTGTGTAGCCTTTTCTTTTACCAGATTGCGACAGCTGATTCTTAGATCTTCTCTGTATATTTTCCAAGTTTTGGTCGTCACCGTTCTGTTGTGGTAGAGACCATTATGAGACGATTAAATGGGCAAGAGAAAAGAAGAAAAAAAAAAGAAAGCATATTGCAGCAGCAAAGCATGTGAGATTAGAAATATCACCTTATCTGTAGAGTACTTCCATAGTTCCACGCTGTCCATGCTGTTTCTCTTGGTGATTTTAGGTCTTGCCCCTAGAAAAAAAAAGTAAATAAATGTGACGTAACAGTTCAGATGTGATATCTTCCAACTTAAAACACTCGCACAGTCTTCATCTGACTTGTACTGAAAGCTGCCATCTGCTTTTTTCCACCCCATTAGATGGTAATTTTAGCAGTGGTCTCATGATGATCTACGTGCGTATGAGCCACACAACCAGACAAACAAACTGAAGAAAAACATTATTTGCTGAGCTATGATCCCAAAGCTAGAAATGTCGGACGTGGGTGTGAGTCTCTACCCTGAGGGGGGATCATGAATAGACCCTATACAGACCAGGAAGACTAATGAGATTTCCCAGCCTCCGCATATTTTTTAGGGAGCTCGAAAGCCCAAATTTGTTAACTTTTGGATCACTTGAATTCATATGAAAAGTTATTATTAGCCTCAGTCCAGACATAACACAGACACCATCTTACCTCAAGTTAGTTTTACATTTCATATAACCAATTTGTGTACATATACAACAAAGTGGTTAACTGTGCAAACAGCAAAATTAAAAAGGGGATGACATAAAATATAGAGAAAAACATGTTTTTATCAACATCAGCAAAGTTTTAATGTCTGTTAAATGTATTTTTTACCTAATTTTATTTGGTTTGCCTGAAAA
This sequence comes from Apricaphanius iberus, assembly GCA_028564705.1. Lineage (NCBI taxonomy): Eukaryota > Metazoa > Chordata > Actinopteri > Cyprinodontiformes > Aphaniidae > Apricaphanius > Apricaphanius iberus. The sequence goes on from JAPXFQ010000906.1 coordinate 76,999, forward strand.
ACTTTATAATTATAATGAAAGTTTTCTCAACTACATACTAAAGACGCCTAAGTGCTTATTTTTCCTAATACACTTTCAATAACACATAACCAGTAGCTTTTAAAACTGAAAGTAAGTTTGTCATATGCTTTCCAACTTCAGAAGATTGCTTTATCCCTGCTTCAAAGTGAGAAAAACATAGGTGCATCGAGAAGTCAGTTGTTGAACAGAATCCAAGGATTTTCAGCTTGACCCCTTACTGCTAAACGGTCAGTCAGAAATAATAAAGAAATGTCATATTTCCTTGATTACTATGGCATGCCAAAAGTGACAGGGTGGAGACTAACCAGACAAAGGATGGACTTCATGTGACGCCAAAATTGTTTGGGTAGTAAATGAACCTAATGAATGCTACAAATAAAGTCCATATTGCAAAAAAAAAGAAGAAAAAAAAGTACTTCCCCTTTAAATAAGTGAAATTACCACTGGAAATAGCAACAGTAATCCATATTTCTTAAAAAAATAAATAAAAAAAGGATGTTACCTTGCATCTCAAACTCTGAACTTGAGGGAGACAGATCACTCTCATTAACTCCCAAAGCCTCCATCAGCTGCTCCACATTCATCCTAGCTGTTAGCTCTCCATTTCTGTCTCCAATCTGAGAACAACAAAGATGCAAGAAGAAATTGGATAACAGATGGGGTAAGAGAACAGGAACTCAACAATTAATTCTCCTTGGATTGTTGAGGTTTCTAAAATGTCCCACTTCTTTGGAGATGTCCAGGTGTTTGCGGGCATAGTGGAGGGCTTGTTTGTGGTTTCCTAAAGACACATATGCATTTCCCAGGCTCCAACAGGCACGACCCTCGCCAACCCTGTTTAAAACAAAAGCAAATAACAAAAGTAATGATGGATTGCATTTATACAGCACTTTTAAAGACACCCAAAGCACTTTAAAATTCCAGTATTCATTCACTTTCACATTTACACACTGGTGAAAGCAAGCCATCGGACACAGTGACTGAGACAGATGGATCTGGGGCTCGAACTGCCAACCCTCTGGTTACAAGGCGAACTCCGAACCCCTGAGCCCCAGTTGCAACCAAATAAAAAATAAATAAAAACAGATACACCTCAGTCATAGGCACCTTAAGCAATTGTTAATAATCATAATTTTTTGTTGTTGTTAGAGTACATCAAAAACACAATATTATTTCTTCAAGCAAAATAAATAAATAAAAATTGCTAGTATCTGACAGGTCACGTCATTGTTTCCAAATTAAAAGAAGAACTGAGACATCATCAAGTTTGTGTGAGTATTTATAACAACATGCTATTGTTATGTTAGTGTAGCATGTGTGGATCTTTGCGTTTTTGTTTTCGTTACTGAACATGATATTATGACTGCCTGCTATCGTCCATCCTTTCTAAATAGACGCCACATAAATGTATTCATGATGCCTGATATCACTACATTTACTCTACCTGTCATTGAGCTCCTGGGCTATACACAGATGTTTCAGGTGGTAGTCTATAGCCCTCTCATACTGTTGCAGTAGTGTGTAGGTGTTTCCCAAACTATAGCAAGCCTGAGCCTCCATCACCTGGTCCCTCAGCTGCCGAGACAGCTGCAGAGTTTTTCTGAGAGGGGAAACAAGGCAATAGGTGAGGGGGGGGGGATCTTCAGGATAAGTAAACTACAACTGATGAGACAGATAAAAGCAAATCCTTCAGCTTTTATTGGGTTGGTACAAGCATCTGAATTAACCCAGGTTCACTTCAACATTCATCCACTAGATGTCAGACTAAACTCTTCACCTGTAGTGTTCAGTGGCCGAGTTGAACTGTCCTCGGAATATCATGGCATTGCCAAGGTTACTGTAAGCTCGGCGTTCAGCTGCTTTGTCCCCAAACTCTTTGGCAATTGATAACCGCTGTAAGAGACAGAATAACAGGCTCAAAAACCATTATTTCAATACTTCTCCCATTTCATCTAATCGATACTAAAACGTTTAGACCCAATGTTAAATTTACTTGACGCCCTAATGTTAAATTTACTTGACCGAGTTTCGTTTGATCGAACACATTTAAGGAAAACTAGCTCAAGCATTAAACTCTGTTGGGCCCGTCTTTTACAAAATAAAAAAGGGTTTTCTGTGGAACTAGCGCATTAAATCACTCCTTTCTTTCCTTTTACAGGCATCTTGTTTCGCTCTGTTGCACACTGATAGATTTATAATAGGACAGGGAACAGAGATTGGCTTCTCACAAAAGGGAAAGAAAAGGTTTAAAATGATGAGTGACGTGAAAACACAAGGCACGAGTTACTGAGTTAAGACTTTTCAATGAATCATCACAAAACCAATTTTCTTCTTTTTTCAGTAAGTGGAGCACTTACTGCAAAGGCAGTTTGATTCACAGAAAAAAATGCATTCAGATACAATTCTGCCTCTATATTTAATTTAAAAAAGCTAACCTTTTCCTCTATTCGCTTCAAAGAAAAAACATGTTAATACTAACTTTAAGAAAATGTTTTTTTTTTTTTTAAATCAACCCCCCTCTCCTTTTTATACAAATTGACGAGCCAATGTACTTTGCAAGATAAATTTTACCCAAATTGACATTCAAACAAGACAGACTATAATGAAGATCTTCTAGCAGCAAGAAGTAAACTCATTCTGCATTGTTCATCTGAGTAACATCTGTACCACGTGTAAAAGAACCAAATAAATTCCTGCAACATAAACAGCTTCGATACCAACAAAAGCTTGGAACAGCTGTAATTTTCAAACTACTCTTTTTCGACTGTAACTAATTTTGTTTCAGGGTATGTGGCAGACAACTCATGGTAGCTCTTATGAGTTGACTATAGGACCACTCACCTGGCGATGAAACGTAATCGCTTCAACAAAGTTTCCCAGCAGGTAGTGGGTATTTCCCAGGTTTCCATAGGCTCTCCCCTGAGCTGCTCGATCACCAAGTTCTTTCACCAAACACAAGTTCATCCTGCAGTGATGAATAAAACCATAATTTAAATTCTTTATACCATATTTTTTAATGCACGATATTAAAAAGTCAATACTTACAGTTGAAAATAGATATTTACATACATGGAATAGAAAAAACAGACCCCATCCCTCACAGTCAGACAAAAAAACAAACTAAAGCTTTCCTGGTTTTAGATCATTTAGGAGGACGATGATCCATCCGTCCACCTCTGCCTAGCACCTGTCCCCACCATCAATCGGGCGAGAGGCGGGGTATACATTGGAAAGGTCGGCAGTCCATCACAGGAAATTAAGATAATCATTTCTATTTACTGAATGCCAGAGCAACGAGTGAACAACATTTTTTAGATTCTTCCTCACTGTAATTTTTTTCAAATTCAGAAATTTATATTGCTTAACTTAGTTTTTGATTCAGTTAGTTTGCATGAAATGTTTTGGATAACCAGAAGTAGGGGTTTGCCATATTGTGTGCTTCATGGTTTAGATTTAATTTTGATTCAGTTGCTACAATTTGATTTTAAAAATTATTATTTTATTTTTTTACCCCATTTAGACATTTCAAATTTCTTACATGGCCACTTCATTTACACTTTTAAATCCATTCAGTTTACTTTAATTGAAGTGTCCAAAGAAATGTATGTCGTGGCCTTTTTTCCAGAAGCACAAATAACACCAAGACATGTCCAAAAAGGGTTTTATAATCATATCAAGGTCATATTTTCCATGAAAGCTAAAGGAAATATGTGTTGGGACTAGAAGTAGGGTAATCTTATTTTAGTTCCATAAAAGAGGACACTAAAATAGGACACAATCTTTAACACTTCCTTCATGTGATATGTACTGAAATACGATTCTTGATTTTAGCATTTAAAGGATTCCTAGTTTGTGATTAAAAAGATTAATTATTAAGATATTAAGATTAATTAAGTTTAAATAAACTCTGTTAAAAGTCAACCATTACTGACATGCCTAAAATCTAAAAAGAAATTAATTATCTTCTGTTTTAGAAAATAAACCTATAACTATTATGGCTCCTTTTTATAGCTCATACAGTAAAAATAAATAAAAAATACACAAAAATCAGAAGTTATATTCTGAGGAAACAATTATTTTAATTCAAAGTACTATAAAATAAAAACCAGCACTCTCCCAGAGACACTTACAGTTTATACTTCAGTCTTTGGTTTTTCCCTGTCAATTCAATACATAAACTTTAACTTTGCATAGTCTTTTCATAGTTTTTGTTTCAGTGTGATAGCAGGATGATTGGCTCCTGTCAGATACAGAAACTAATCTGCAGCTATGAGCACGTTGCACTCCATCAATCAGTCGTGAACACGATAGTATGAAGCTTTACTTGGGCAAACGTCTGGTAAACATGAGCTGCCCTGTGCTGCAGTTCGCAGATGACAAGGACATCACTGCTAACATAATACACAACACAGATGCGCCTTTTAAAACTAAAGCGCAAACTATTTTCTATAAACTAGCTTTGTAAAAGGCATGTCCAAAGCTTTGATTTTGTTTTTTGATCATGTTTCAACTTTAAGGCCAAGCACTTTTGGTTTCGGACTACAGGAAGGCTCTTAAAAAAACTTCTGACTTTAACTAATAATTATACATATATATATATATATATATATATATATATATATATATATATATATATATATATATATATTAACATTTTACTCATTCTGCTTTAAAGGAAATTACGATTTTTTTTTTTAATCATCATTTTTTTCGAGAAAAAAAAAAACTTTATTTGGGAAAATCAAAAACAAGTTTCAATTGTGCATCCTCCATTTAATAATCATTACCAATCTATTTGCTATAGCCATTAAGAAAAAAATAAGCGTAAAAAGTGGTGTAAAAAGGCTGTTGTGTGGCATTTAAAGATACTCTACAAATGTCTTAATGTGTACAGTAGTTGTGACTACAATTGTCACTGTTGTTGTAGGCTTTTTCATTTTATTACAAAAAATACATATTTTCAGCAAATATATCAACACAGGACAAAAAATGAAGGGGGTTAAGGGGATTATCAGGACAATTCTCTTCTTCACCATGAAGCCAAGCAATAAGTACTTTAGGGAATCCTAGCAAGCTTTTGGGGTTTTTACTGCAGTGTAGTAATAAGGATTGAGATGATCTTTGTCCTTACTTCTGCCACAGCACATCTATTAGGTTAGATGTTGTTTTTCAAGTTATTTATTCATTTATTTAAGATAGGACACTGCACATTAATAAATGTTTTAACATGGCATCTGTTGTCTCAAGGCAAGTAAAAAGATAACAAACAACAGTGAACAGAGGTATAAACCTACTGCAAAGCTGACAATATACTACAGCATAGGTAAGACATGTGGATAAAAACACAAACTTTCACAGTAAACACAATACAGAACAAAAGCACCCCAAAACAAAGTTTTATGCACCTGGAGCATTATGTTCAGTGTGATTGCATGACTGATTTGCTTTCAGCCACAGCTTTAGAATGGTTTTGAACTCTGTATAATTTTCACGGTTCTGACATAAACTGGCAGTGTGTTCCAAAATGTTGTGCCTCTAATGGAGACCACCATTTGACTAAAATTAGTTCTGCATCTTTGCACTTCACAGCCTCCTCTTGTTAAGGCTCTGGTGAAAAACCCTACATTGTTTTTCCTGTGTATAAAATTCAATAAAGGTGTGGATGCAAGCCCATGTAACACTTTAAAGATGAGACATGCATCTAAAAACAGCTGTTAGTTTTCAAAAACGAATATATTATACTTATTTAAAATGATATAATAGTAATATAGCAAAGGCTGTTTATCAAGGATTTTCAAAGTTTATTTAAATAGTGACTTAAGGGGCTTTAAATTTGTCTCATTTGTTTGAGACCAAGTAGTGAGACAATACGTTAAATGAGTAAAAACCACTGAGTGCATACCTAATTTAGCTGCCTCAGTGGTTAGGGTCTTATGTGTCTAAAACTTGACACATTCAATTGAATAATTTTAGAAACGTGTTTTACATGATCTTTAAAAGTTATATTTGATTAAAAAATAACATCAAGATACTTTAACTGATCTACCACTTGTATTCTTTTGTTTTTGCATGAACATATAGCACCGCATCGTCTGCATACAACAGTATTCTTACATTTGAAAATACCTGTACATTTGGAAAGTTATTAACATACAGGCTAAAAAGTAGAGCTCCCAAAATTGAGACTTGGGAACTCCTGCTGAACAAGGTAGAAAAAGAAGATTCTGTCAGGAAATATATTTACACCAATCCCAAAAATTGCTTGGGTGAATCTAAAAATCATAATTTGTGACATGCATTTTCATTTACAGACCAGACAGACGCCATGCCTTTTGAGACAAGAGGAAGCTTGTTCAACCGTGTACTACCTCTCAGATATTCATCAATAAAAATAAAAAAGGCGAATTATTGGTACATTTAAGCTTCAATATTTTTAGGGGAAATATGAACAACTTTCTAAAACATTAAAATTGTAATAACAGACATATTTTCCCTCTTGTAGCAATTGTGTCTACACCAAGTTTTAGCCTTTAAATTGATATTGACTGGCAATCCATCTAGATAAGAGGGCTGGTTGTGTTTATATATGTGTGTGTTACGTATTATTGATACGTACTCGTAAAAGCCTGTAGCCTTCTGCAGCGTCTCTCTGACATCAGAAGGCAGCTCGCCTGGCTCCTGGGGAAATCCCCACAGCTGCTGTTTGCCCTTTGCATGAAAAACATTTCCAATGTTGTACAGTGCTCTCGCTTCGCCAACCTACAGCATTACAGTAAAACGAGACAGGTTGGATGACCATGTGTGTGTATGTCATAATATGATATCTGAATATCGGGCTTGTTTCAGTCATTTTTATTAAAGTGCAAGGCTAGTAATTTATTTTTATGATTTCTGCTGAGCATTATAGGGTGCAACATTTTACCTTGTCACTCTGCTCTTGAGAAATATCCAGATGTCTTTGGCAGCAAACAACAGCCTCGTCAAAGCGCCCCAACACTTTTAAAGTGTTACCAAGGTTACCGCTAGCTTTTCCTTCTCCAATTCTGTCTCCTATGGTTCTAAGAAATTAAGGAAACAAATTTTTGCATTAAGAACCTGAAAAAAAAACCTTATGTTATTCAGCAAGTTCAATAATTAGTACTAAAGTATTAAAATGTGTTTCGTTAAAGACGCATGGTATGTATGCAGTTTATTTTCTTACTTCCAGGGACCAGGTCCCAGTGCTCCTGGTGAGAATGTAATGTAACAAGGTAAATCTCCCAGGGGTGTTCAATCACTTCCCTGCTGAAGTACCAGCTGCACTCACTGTAGGAGACCTAATTACTAACAAGCTAAATATCCTGCATGTAGTCAACTTTTACTATGAAAAAAAGAGACTCCTTACGGTCTGATTCAATGTCAGGAACTTACATTTTCTTATTCACTTCTTGTGTCCAACTGTTTAATATCTGCATGAAGAGTGACCTAAATTCACATAGGAGAGTAGCAATTCTGTATCAAATGCAATATGGAATCTCACACTGCTGGGACTATAGAAAATAAATAAATTAAGAAAAGAGGACACAAGAAAGAAAGGAAAAATATTATGAGGAAAGAATGACAAGAGAAGAAAAGAAAGATGAAAGAGCTTTAGTGTTTCCCACAGATTTGAAATCAATGTTTGTTGTTAGGGGGGGATTTTAAAGTATTTATTTATTTGACAAAATAACAGTTCATAGCAAAAACGTAAGTTAAGAAATTAAACAGTCCCTCCACTTTTTTGTGAAAAAGCTATTGGGAAAAAAGTTGCAATGTTTTGGGTTTTTTTTGGTACGTTTGTTGTGGGGGGGGGGGGGGGGGGTTAATCCTTTTTTTATATTACATTGTCACATTAACCTTAGCAAAAATAAACAGACTTTAAATGTGATTTTAACAGATGAAAACTCTAAAATGTGCCCAGCTCAGATTGGGTCCCCACTAGAAGAACATATTAGCTTTTTCTTTTATTTTGGAGCTACAGTCCCAGACCCACCCTGGGCCCTTTTAGCCCCTCTTTATTAACACCCCTGCTCAGCAGCACTAAACATTTAGGAATAGTTAGTCATTAATCATTCTAAAAACTCATAAGAGTCTCTGTATCAGGGGAGAGTGAGAAATTGTTTGTTCTCACTTTGGTCGCAATACAGCATTGAGTCTGTTGATTTTGATGCTGCAACTGTTTTCTGCCAGTCAAAAGCCCAAACATCTCTTGGGCTGAAAGAGCAGGGAGAAAAAAAGCCTTGATTGAAGTTACCATTGTGGAGGAAACTAGACTTGAGGGCGGTCTAAATAGTTTTTGATCTTTAATAACTCGGATGATTTAAAAAGTAATTGAAACTACAGCTTCTGTCAGTCACATAAAGACTGTTTTGAAAACTTGCGGCTCGATGTTGCGTCACTAATTACATCTCATTGTTTTCTTGAACGGATATATATATATATATATATATATATATTGCAAGAGAGATCAAGAGAGATTGAGAGAGAGAGACTGACTACGGGAGATTATCGGGAGGGTCAATGAAATTCAGGAGTCTCCCGGGAAAATAGGGAAGGCGGGGAAATGTGTGTCACACAAACGACACATCCCAACCTATCTGAGAAAGAGAGGGGAAGAGGCGGAGGTGTTGCGGCTGCAGTTGGGCGTTATTGGAGGCATGCATAAAAAAGACAAATCTAACGGAATATGTGACAGCAGTGTGTTGAATTCTTTGGGGGGGGTCGGAGTTGAATCTGTGGCAGTCGGAGTTGAACCTGTGGCGCACCACCACAGATTTGTCTATGTGTGGGAAACACTGAACTATGATGCAGGGATAAAGAAAGGGCAAAAAGAAGGAAGCACAGAGGGAAGGACAACATTTAGACAATGGGATAAGGAACAGAGACTGGAAATAAACATGATTTTATGTTCTTTTTTCAGGTCTTTTATACCTCAAAAATACTAAATTCACATTTCATAGGCAACCGTGAGAGTTCAGGATGAATGAAGATGTGTGCAGAGATGGCATCTAAAAATGTATATTTGGTTAACAGAAATAACTAGTGAAGTACTACTGTTTCCCTTTTTATAAAAGTTACACTGTGTTGTGTGTTTTAAACAGTAATGTACCAAAAGCATTTTGACACTTGGCTAAATTTAACTAAACATGAGTAAACGACTGCTCACCGGGCCAGAGTTAGGTCATGTCTGTGGTATTCGAGAGCTTTTCCATACTCCTTGAGGTAAAAGTAGGCATTGCCAAGCTGGCTGTAGATGGCACTGAGGGTCTTCAAGTCTTCTGTGCCAACTTGCACAGCTGCTTCGAAAAACGCTGTCCCTCCTTTAAAGTCTCCAGCCTTGCACAGCCGCTCACCTTCCAAGGCCAATTCCAAACACGAGGCCTCCATTCTGAAAGATATACATGAAAGAAAAGTCATATGTCAGCTCAGACATAACTTTACTACACTGTAACCAATGACCAGTTACAGTAACACGGATGCTACTAAAAGTGCAACATCTTAACTGGTAGTATCACCATGACAACAGGTCCTGTAGCCGTTTCTGTGGACTGTTGCCCTAGCAACTCAATCTAAGCTTAAAGCTAAACACCTTGAGAAGATGTTGCAATTTTTGCAAGTCATCCCTGTTTGCCTCAGTTTTCTTTTCCAGAGAAACAACCCTTCTACACCGTTAGTCTATCACGTCAAAGTATAGTAACCGTTCCAGCAAGCCTTTGAAAATAAAAGCAATTTTTTTCCCCCCCCCATTTTGAGCAACAGATTAGAGTTGCAAAATATTATCAATGTGTGCAAAATCACAATTACACACACACAATTACTTATTCGGTTATTGTATGTTAAGTCCCACGCATTAGTACTTTGAATGCCAATTTGCTTATAAGGAAGGAATTTCTCTTGCCTTCATGTTGAGACTTCATACAGATTCAAGTGCTAGAAAAGACGCACAAATTGTGAAAATGAGAAAAGAATTGGGAAAGTACCAGATACAGTCATAGTACTCAACATCGATTACAATTGAACTTTGATTATTTTCACAACCTACTCAGCATATTCGCAAGCCAGATATCAACTTGTTATTTTTTAAAGGCCAAAAAAACAAAACATTTTTAAAGTAGTTCTATTACATAATTAAAATTGTATTCTTTTCATTCTTTCCACAGTAGGCAAAAGTGCTGTATGGGATGTTAAATTATCTTCAGATCAAGTTGGGACCATAGTTTAAATTAAAATCAAACTGTAAATAGTATTTTTTTTTAATTATCTTTGACCTGCATTATATTGAAAATACAACAGAAAATGATTTAATGTGTTGCTCATGACTTTTATTGCTTTTTTTCCTCCAAAATGAAATTATTCCAATTTTGGTTCTTGCAACACATTTCAGAAAAAGTTGGAACAGTAAAGTATTTACCACTTTGTAGTTTGCAATTCCTTTTTACAACCCTTAAAATACATTTAGGGACTGAAGACACCAGGTGATGAAGTGTTTAAGGTGTAATTTTGTCCCATTCTTCCTGCAAAGTCTTAAGGTGGACAACACCGCAAACATGGTTTTTCAGCTTAGGCTCGCACCCTTTTCCTCTAAGCACTGAAATTCCACCAGATTCCTTGAATCTTTTAATTATGTTATGTAATTATGACATTAGTTTTCATTAACATAATCATTATCTTAATTAATTTCTCCACTTGACCAAAAAAAATAAACCAAAGATTTGATTCAAAATCTTGCTTCTACCCTATCCATATGAACACAAGTCAGTTTTCGAGTAGCACCTGTGTTTTTGCTTGGTTCGCATTTTATCCACAAAAACCTGGAGCTCAGAGCGCAGAGGCTTCAGCATAGACTGGGGTCTGGCACCATGGTGAACCAGTCTGCACACAGCTCTCTCTGCTCCAGTTAGGGGACACGGTTCCACTGCCATGAGGAGATTGATAAACAAAAAATAAAAAACTTTAAGCAAAGTTGATTTTATGAAACAGAAAAACAAAAGCACCAGCTGGCCTTTCCATACAAATCCCACACAGGCTTTGCTTCACCAAAATCCAGAGAGCTGGGAAATGTCCAGCTAATGTGCGAATGTCCAAACTGAAAGTTATAACCTCAATCCAAGTACAACTAAAAATAATATCCACTTTAGAAGTGTTCAGGTCTGTTCCAAAGAAATCTAAACAGTTCCAATACTGAAGCAAAAACAATCAATAGGGAATTACTTTAAATTCCAGAAAAGTACCACATATGTATGGATTTCTTTGTTCATAAAAAAAAAAGTCTTCAAATGATCTTCCAATTAACTGTTTTTCTCTAAAAGTTACATCCCCTGGTATCAAAAACGCTTTTACCATCCAAAACCAAAAATAATCTTCTCTAACGCTTTATTTTAATAAAGAAGATGCTCTTTGTTTCAATTAAGATGCACTCATTTAAACTACAGCTAAAACAATGCTTTTAAACTTGGTCGCTGTCCCACTCGGAAACAGAAAAGTAATGGGAGGACCAAAGCTAATCCTGTGACCTGCACCTTCTTACTAGAGCTCATACAGTGAAGTGAGTGGCCCAGACTAATCCACCCATCTGCTTACACTAGCACTAATATAATTAGATCAACAGCAAAGACAGATTATTAAGACTGTGACTAACAACTAATTGAATAAATACATTTTAGCAAAATAAACACCAATGTGTTATCAGATTTAATATAGGAAATGTTTGAATTCAGAGACATAACATTATGCCAGATCTCGCAGCTCTAACACAGTAGGACAGGAGCAATCCGGAATAAAAGGCCATAACACAAGGCTCTGAATTAATTTAAATGTTAAAATTGTTCCCATTACAAATGCAAAATCCCAACATTTAAACGCAAGTGAAAAAAAAATAACCCAAAGAAGTTCCGGGAAACGATTAAGCCCTTTATTAAAGACACAAGTAACTCAGAGCTTCCAGTAAACAATGTATATTCAAATGGTAAAACTGAAACGCTCATTGTTTTAACACACATTAAATTTATGCAGGTTTTTCTTTTCAGTTCTATTATTCCACAAACGTCTCCTCTTGTTGGATCCTTGAATTAGAAAAAAATTTAAAAGCCATTTATTGCACTACTTATGTTTTATCAAATGTATCCCTGAAATCTGGTAAAATTCCTTCTATACGGAAATCTGTCAACATGCTACCACTGTTTAAAGGAAGTGGTTATACAAAAACAAATAACTATAAGCCCTTCTCTAAACATTATAACAGGTTCTTCGAGCCCTAGGGAATGAATACTTTAACTCACTATATGGCTCAGAAAAAAAGAAAAAAAAAAAAAGCATACCACTGCTACAGTAACCCTCAAAAGTGGTAAATGATTCCAGCTACTTTTTAACTAATGCACACCACCATACATCACTTTATGGATCAATCAGAGGGTCGACCCTTCACCCTTCTCAATGTAACTGACTGTACCTCAAGGGTCCTTAACTTTGTATTAATTGCCTGAACGTGAATGTTCTTTAATGTAATGTTTCCTTTTAATGCATTTGACCTTATTTATCAGAATTCTCCAACAAACCAGAACAGTGAGCTTCCTTCCTACATGAGCCTTTGTTTGTGGACATGGAACGAGATTCTAAAACAACTTACAACAAATCTTATAGTACACCATCCTGAATAACTGCTGATACTCATCAAGACTAATAGGAAATCGTAACATAAGGTGTTTCTCCACTGGTACGACTCGACACAACGCAGCCTTGGTACCTTTTTTTCTCCACTGGCAGAAGTCGGGCTGAGTCGTGCCAAGCCGATACAATTTTTTTGGTACCAGCTCCGCTGTGGTTCCATCCGTGCTGAACTGGTACTGAAAAGCGACATCAGATAGCTGTCAGTCACTGATTTGCTAGAGGGCGGAGTCACTGGAGAGTAACTTGACAGCGTTTTATAACAAACAGACTTCCATTTTTGAAACCTCGCTACAGTGAGTGGATGTGTTTAGTGTTTGCTGAAGAACAATGACGTTAAAAACCAGTGCTGTCATCCAAATTGAGTTTTAGCCTTTCTGAGCTTGTTGGACAGGAGCAGGAAGCCGGCTTACGGAGGGTGGAGATGACACAATGCTGTCTTCAATCAAACCTTCCTCGAATGGTGGCACCGATTGTACACCATGGCCCACAGACATGGGCAACAGGACTATTGTTCCTGAACATTTTCTATATCTGTCAAATAAAAACGTCCAAGTTATATGCTTGTATTTCCATTTGCAGTTTGATTACACGCTGGTTGGTGGAGTCGTTTTACGATATTATGTCTGGCATCTGGGATCGGCAACCTTTTATAATCTGATAGCAACATCTGCTCTGGCTGTTATAAAGTAAAACAGTCTAGCGCTGCAAAATACGTGAATTGAAAGCTATTGAAAAGTCTAAATTTAATTATTCTTTAAGATTATTTCACACATCCATAGGTTGCACACAGATTTATTACAAAACAGAAACAGTTGTGGTTTGTAATTCATAGAATTTGTAGCATGTATAGATTATAGTAGATCTGGTTAAGCGAAACATCTTAAATCAACAGAATTAAATGCAGAGCCTGGAGCATGGAATTATTTGAGAATATGTAGCATAGTGCCACAGGTTTAACAACAATGAAAACCAAAAAACCGATTTTGGACAGTTAAACCACATAATTTAAACTGTAGCAGTCTGAGGCTTTTTATACATTATGCATATGAATTGAAACTATTGAAGTATGGGAAATCAACTCTAAAAACAACAGTCATGCTTCTGTCATGTCCAGCTTCCACAGAGCAATGGCTACTCGTTTCTTTAAAGGGACCGAGAAGAAAAGTTGTGTTGCTCCAGCGCTGGACGAAGTTTGCTGCACATGTAGATGAATGATTGTTCCAACATCCTGAAATTCTCTAGCCACTGAGCTTCGGTGAAACCCTGAACAACAGCGTCCCATCACTACAAGGCCAGGTTAAAGTACGTCTCAGAAAGGTAACTTGCTCTATTCATATATTACATAACTTCCAGACTTAACTTATTTCTGTTACAACATGACATGCTTTTATATAGCTATTTTAGTAAAATAATTGCTGAATTATGATTTACATCTAACAACAACATCTCTGCCGTCTCCAGGTTATCATGCATCATATACACAGATTCACCTGCCGCTGCACACCCATATCCTCCTTCCACCACAGCCACAGTTGCTGTCTCTGCCAAACAAGGTGAGCCTGAGCATGAAAATTCTGCAAATTGAACTCCTAAACATGTCTTACCTACACGTCTTCTCCACATGATAGTAACTTCACAAAACAAAAGACATGCCTCAGAAATTACATAATCAATTTGCCGTGTGTTCTGTGAAGTGACAGTGCTGCTGCTACGATCGATAGTGTCAAACTTCACGTTCTTAATATGAATGCCCAATTTGTAAATATGTATATACTGATTAATGTGGAGCGGGGCAATTTCTCTCTTGGCATGCCTATGAAACCCTGTGCTCAGAGTAGTAATACAGCCATAATTACAGACTACCATGGCTAGTTGTCAGGGAAACCAAAGAAAAACTCTCCAGGAATGTTTTTCCTCTTGCAGTATTTCTCTCTCAAAACAGAAATGTCTTTCTTCTTTTGTTCAACCCTCCTGTAAAGATGCATTCTGTCACTCTGCCATTATGTTTTGTTCCTAGTGGCTTAATTACTTACCACATAATCAAAATCCAACCCTTAAATGCTTGGAGGATTTAGCTCATGAGTTTTTCAGGATTTTAAAAATCACACAAAGTACAAAGTTCGAAAGAGTGTCTGTGCTTTAAAACATGGTTATGAAACGTTAGGTTGTTTAGTAGGAAGAAAGAGAGACAAACTTATTTTTCCCCAGCTGCTTATTGCTCTGATGAGTAGGAATTCCCGTTCTAGTATATGATCAGGACATTGATCTTCTCATGATGAGGAGACTTATTAGTTTCCTTTTTTAACTTGCATTGCAGCCCATTTTGCCGTTATGAGAAAAAGTAGCTGATACTAAATGTCTATGGAGTGGAAAACGCATTAAATGCAACCAAGGATCTCAAATTCTGGTATAAGCAACAAAGGTGGAACCTCTGTTCCCTTTATTGGGAATTTAGAAGAAATTTTGACACCAACCATTTGCAATGTAAACCTGAAAAGCTTCACGAAAAACAAAAGACTAGCTATATTTAGTAAACTAAGTGCGAGCATGGCATAAAGAAGGCAAATGCCAGCTGGGTACCACTGCAGATAACCCAACTAAACAAAAAGCTAACGGCAGTATTGTTAACTCCAACGGCTACTCCATAAGGGCAATATTACAAAGATGTGCAATATTCATATAAGGATGTATCAAAATATCAATACACTGATATATCATGATATTTTATGGCATGGTATTGTATAGATATTCAAAAGAAATGTATTCATTTTTGTATTTTAGAATTTAAATGGAACAATCGATAGCAATTTATGTAGTTAAAATTATATGACCGCTAGTTGGTGGCTGTTTTCACCTTCTTTGTTCTAGTGGATCACCTAGAGCTAGTAATAAAAAACTGTATACGTTGTGCATGAATCAAGTTGGAGTGTTTAGAACAGTTTTGCAGTTTTAAAAATCCCAATGTGTAGTCTGACTCATAGTAACGCAATACATATTTTCACCAGATTCTTGCCAGTACACATCCCCAATTCTGTCCAGGGGGGACTAAAAAATGACTAATTTAATCAGTGTTACTGTTGTGTATTTGCTTTTGTATCAAAAAATGCAAGTTATTACTGTCATAATCTATATGCTGTCCTGTTTTACAGTATGAGAGTTAGTAATTGTCTTTTTGTTTAAAATGCATACAATTGGATCATGTTATAAATTCTTGTTTGACATTTTCAGGAATACCATAATGTCTTTACTGTAAAAATCTCATACCGGCCAATCCTGCCTAAAAATGCTTTACTTCTTTACATATTATGGTTTTAAACACTAAAGAAACATGTTCAATAAAGAGAGATTGATTAATAAAAGCTGTATGAAATATTTAAAGTTGTATAGATCGTCAGAGGTCAAAATAACCTTGTTATTGTTATGTTCAAAAGCATAAACCATTTAAATTTTTTGCCAAACTCATGTACACTGGATTCTTTAATATTGATGTCACACTTTGGATTTTTTCTTTCACGAATGTAAATTATGTGCATTTTTTTTTACTTTTATTACGACCTTTACCGCGCTTTGTGAATGGAAAATAAAACTGCTGTTGATCTTTGAACGCATTAAGATGCTGTACCGAACGCCAATTCTTTATTTATGCTTTCAAAGAGGATTGTATACAGGCTGTGCATTACAATTACACAGATCGTTAAACTAAACCAAAATCACATTGTAGCATTGCACTGCTCAGTGTCTGTTGCAAAGATTAGGCAGCCTGGAATGTTAATTGAGTGTTGACTTGAGATGTGACATTCATAAGAGCATGCAAGGTTGGCGTGTCCCCTGACAAACTGACACAAATTACATTTAGTAGTGCTTATCTCAGCACTGTTGTCGCTCCCTCTTATTTTACCAACATATGGGGTTTAATGCATGACCTTTCCACAAGGAGGGTGTGGATATGGGTGTGTGCATATTTGTCTGTAGCTTCCCAAAACAAGGATTAGACCTTTTTTTTAAAGATGATACCTGGAGGAATGTTGTTGGCAAACAATCCCTGTAAAACCGCTCGTGACCTAATGGGAGAAAGCCTGAGAGTGTTTGCCTTCATCGGCTGCCAGCTGAAAGTCCACATGTTGGACTTCAGTTTTCCCTGAAATTTCACCAGTTACTTTGACTTGTTGCCAGGGCCAGTTTTATTACCCGGAGATGTGATAATTAAACCAGATACATGATTATTAAACCCCTTGAAAGAGTTAATCTGAGAGACAACTATTAGAGGTGACATTAGCCTAAGGGTTGGCAAGTTAAACTAAAACAAAAGGTTAGGTAAATTATCAACAGCAAGATCTGAAGGACTAAAGAAAAAGAGCATGGTGAAAACTTACTTTTTATTTGCAAAACATTAACAACAACAAAAACAACAGAATGGTGTCACACAATAGGAAACATTTCAGAAGCCCTTTCTTTGCTCTTAAGTATATCTGATGCCTTTTTTTTTCCTCCTTAAAGGTACTGCTAACCCAAAGCCTTGTCTACATTGTGTACAACCTGTGGATACTCTGTTTTGGTAACATTCCTCCAATGTCCACTACTTTCAAGGCTCCTCTCGGTCTGTACATTCCAGCCACAGCGGCTCAATGATCCAAGCCAGGAGCAAGGCTTGGAGCTGGGATCTGGCTGCTGCTGCTGCTCTGGAGGGGTCTTTTTAAAACCAGTGAAAGCTGGCTGGACTGAGTTACCCACTGACTAGCTCCTCCTTAAGCAAAGCCCTGAGCTGGCAGTCTATTCTATTCTCCCCTCTGCGTTTCTGTTCCACCAAGCCGCTTTACATCCATAAGATTTGCGCCGCAAAACGGACGAGGGCCAACCTCCCCCTCTTTTAATGTACACGTTTATTCAGGGTTCTTACCTTGAGTGCAGCCTCTTGGTGGCCAAGTCCTGGTCCACACTGTTAGCAGCCGACTGAGCCATGGGGAGGCTGCTAATCTGCCTGTCTCCAAACCTGCTTCCTCCCGGTAGAGACCCCGTCACACTCACTTCCTCCAGAGGCAGAGACCTTTTTCTTCTTTCTTGAGGCGTGTCGCTCCTCTGCCCCTCCCTCTCCGCCTCTCGTTTTTCTCTACTCTTTCTTCATTCAACACAGTAATGGCAGCCAGCCTCCGCGGAAGTGAGCCCCTTCTGAAAATAAGCGCGTAGCCCCTCCCCCCTCAGCTACGTCAAGTGTTGATAGTTTGCTCACATTTGGTTGTCAGGCTAAATATGTGCTTTTTATTGCAATGGAAAGGATATTTGACGCATTCCACTTAGGCTAGCCTATAATAAAAACACAGTAAAACATAAATATCCAAGCGTAAAATTCAACAGCATTGGCTTAAATCAAACTAGAAACACATAAGGGAATGCTTTGTTATATTTGCTTCATATAGATGTTTTTACTTTATTTTTAAGCTTTTTGACATAGCGTGTAAGACACAAGCACTCAACTCAATAAATTTTGTGTGGACAAAAGAGCTTTCAAACAGCAGTTATGAACCCAAACCAAAGCTGTTGTGAAGCCAAGGGCCCTACAGGGGTAATGAAACAAAGAGAGGTGTCTTGAGATGACTTCTTAAATTCTTTTTATTTTATTTTTTCCACATATAGCCCATTGAAAAAAATTCCCAGCATATACTTATTTAGGTTTTTATTTTGTCTGGTAACTAGGGGTGCACCGATCCGACTTTTTCAATCCGATGCCTGAACTTTGTGTTTTTGTCGACACCCGATACCGATCTGATACCATTGGTGAATTAATAAACTGTATAACTTCCATCTTATACCTTTCTTGAAGAGAGTAAAGGCACCTGACCTTAGTAACTAAACATAACTAAGTCAAAATAACAGATGTAAATTATAAAATTACCACAAAATAAAATTTGAAGTGAAAATTTGTATTGGTATCGGTGCATCGATACTGGTAACTATATATTATCCAGCAGCAAGTCTGACCTTCAAACCCAGACAATCATGTTAATTATGATATCAACTAGCTTTAGTATTATTAATTAAATGAATGAAACACAGTGCAGATTAGATTTGTTTAGGATCTGTCAAGAAGAAAGAGTTAACACACTGATCAAAGTCATTTTTAGGGATTTAAACAGGCAGTGGTTATGTTTTACGAAGTTAATGTTACAACCTCCAGCTCCTCCCCCAATAAGACTCCCCCGGGATTGATTATCATTAATACAATGTAGGCTTAAAGGTAATGAGGCATGCAGCTGCTGCTACCTGTGTGTTTGTGTATGGTAATTGCTCCCTTTGGACATTTCATATAGTCGATATAGACCTAAATTATTCTTAAATCTTCCTCTTTCTGTTGGCCTACCAGAATGAAAACTCTATGGAAAATCATATATAAAATAACAAATCATAATTTTAAAAAGCCAAAAATACAATCACAAATATATTCTGCTCTCTTCTCTTCAAAAATGTGGGATGTTTTTCCGAAGTTTGTACCCACTGCACTCCCTTAGAATTTGGTATGACTTTAAATAAGCTTTGTGTCATTTCTGATTCATTTAGAGTTATAAATTGTAACAAATAAATAAATAAATAAATAAATAAATAAATACAATTCAAAGAAATGGTTTTGAATCCCAAATATTATAAATTATTACCTACTTTTGATTAATTATTTCAAGGGGTATTTTGTCAATTAACTGTCTCAAAAACATATAAAAAGGCATACATTTATACAGGACGTGCAGTGTTCTCTAGATGTAACTTCTATAAGAAATACTTTTAGCAAAAATCACCCTATCTCTTAATGTTTAACCAGATCACTTCATTCAATGATCTGTAGTATCCACATTTTACCACACGGGGGTAGTATTTGACTAGATTTATTTATTTAGTATCTAAAGGCTTAAGTTTTCTCCCGTTAACAGACACAGTGAAACATGAAAATAACAAAACATGCTTATGTACAGATCCATATTACAGAAGTCAAAGCTATAGCAGGATGTTTATTTAAAGTATATTGACAAGTATATTGACAGCTGATGGCACATATTTTATAAAATAAAATAATGTCCCTGCAATTCATTTGAGGAATGTTGAGCGCAACAAGAGTAAAATAACATAAAATTATTTCCTGAAAAACTGACAATTTTTTTTCAGAATATGATTACATTAAACTGTGTGCTTACATTCTTCTAATATAGTGTTACAGAAATAGCCTCTAAGTGTACCTGCTTCAGAGTAATTTTTCTCTCAACAAAAAACATGTTTTGTTCTTTTGTCACTTGTTATTCTACCCCCCCCCCCCCCCCCTAATCCCTGTTGGATTGTGTGCTTTGTCAGTGTGTAACATCTCATTATGGGCAACAAAGAAAAAGCAAAAAAGGAAAAATAAGATTGAGGTAAGCTGATTTAGATTCACAACTGAATAACTCATATTTATTTTTCTTTTTGGCCGCTGCTCAGCTTACAAAAACAGAATCATCTGGTTTTATGGTAGGTGAAGTTCAACTGCGCCTATTTTGTTTCCTTTTTACTCAAAGGGACTCTTTCGGCAACTAAGGTGGAGAATATTGCTTTTAACTGCTTAACAAATTTAAGACATGTCTTGTTTTGTCACACTAAAAGCCACAATGAACATATTATTGTTTTGGACACAAAACCAGTTTGAGAACGTTTAATCCTATGAAGACGTGTTTTATTGTACCATCAACAGATTGCTGTTTTGCATACATGTTTCTTTGCAGTAAAATGAGTAACATATTTTCTAGAAAGCAAACAGATGAAAAATGAATCAAAACCTTTATTTTAGCTTGAAAAGGTGACTTTTCCAGTTTGGATAGATTTGATTTTCAAACTTGTAACTTCTAAAGGAGGCAAGGGGGTGGATGCAGTTTAATGTTGTTGTTTTTTCACACATTCAGATTACAATTATATTGTGCATTTTTTTGAGAACATAGATCTTTACTTTTCAGTTTGTAAGCCTCTTGTCATTAGTTTGTTCTTAAATGTATTTTCAGAAAACAGCTATCATTTGCTTTGCTGATTTATGATGAAACCATTTTAAGTTAGCTGTTTAGAAATCTACTGTTAAAATAATTTGATGTAGTTCAGGATGTAACAAATATCTACTGAAAAAAAACAGTTAAAAAACTTAAGATAATTGCAATAATGTACATTGCACAATATTCTCAGCATTTTAACAGCTTTTAACAGCTTCTCTTATCTGGATCAAATTTCCAGACCACTGTAAAGCTGCTGGAACACCTTTTTGTTTTGTTTTGGGTTTTTGTCAGGGGCTAAGTCATTACAAAACAGTCAAGCAATTGCTAGGAAGAGGAAAACAATTTACCTAATGGAAAAAAAATTAGACCTAATCTTTTGTGAAATCACCATATGAGCTTGAGGAGACAATGAGGGAGGGTAGGAAGGAAGGAATACCAACAGAAATAGATAAGCCTCTACATTAGAGTCCAACTCTAGCTGATGTTTCTTATCCCGGTCCTTAAACCTTTGGTGGATGGCCTTCATATCGCTGCAGTCCCCAAGACAATGCTTCAAGTTTTCAACAATTAATTTCACCCTTCCACCACGGTATTTACGAAGTATCTGTATTTTCTCAGACTTGGCTTTATTTACAATATACATACATATCTTTCCTGCAGTTTGAAAAAAAAAACATTAAATACAAGGTTAAATGGAAATGATGATCATTTTTTTAAAATCATAATGTAGAGTTAACTATATTGCCCATATTATTCACAAACAACCAGCTGGTGGCAGTATTTTGTTCTCTTTTTACATTTAAAATGATCTCATCCCCAAATTTTTGAAGAACATTAAGATTATTAAGACTTGCATCATGAGCAGGTGAAACTTAAAACATTAAACTTGATTTATTTTACCATTTCATCTTCCAACAAATTAGAATCCTTTCAGATGTGAGATTTAGTTAAAAAGCTGGACTGTGCAAAATGTGCTGTCCATTTGAAGCATGTGTTAACGTAATAGAATAGAATACAAAGGTTAGGTGTACTAACAGCAAAATGAGGTGTAAAATGGAAGAAGGCGTATTTACACAAAAAAACTAAAGATAAGACTAAAATATGTTACATGTATTTACAACATAAGAAAAATACTGTACTGTTATTAAAAGTTACATTTTCAGAATTTTGCAAAAGAGTGGGGTCATTTAAAAAGTGCACAAAATGTCTACATGTATTTCTTCATTAAAAAAAAATAGTATTTCCAAGAAATTAATAAACTGTGCAATCTACAGCAGGGATGTAAACAACTTTTTAGCTTAAGTTGGTGATGATCATAAAGTCTAACAGCTGCTGGAATGAAGGCTATGAGATAATGTTCCTTTGTCCACTTAGGATGCAGCGGTCACTCACCTAAGCTGCATCAGCTTCATGCATGGGGTGGTAAACAATGTCCAAGACTGATGTTTTTCTCTGAGGTATTCTGTCTTTCCCCAGCAACATTTTGTTGAAGAAGCATTCCAGGAGAGAGCTGGCTTTTCTGATCAACTTACCAAACTAGGGGTGCACCGATCCAACTTTTTCAGCCCTGATACCGATACCAATGCCTGGGCTTTGTGTATCTGTCGATACCCAATACCAATCCAATACTATTGTTGAATTAATAAACTGTATACTTTCCACCTTATACCTTTCTTGAAGACACTAAAGGCACTAGACTTTACTAAGTGGAACTAAGACAAAATAACAGATGTGAAATATAAAATGAATGAATTGCTATATATATTGAGTTTATTGCAGATTTTAAGTATCGGTTTATGGTATCAGTTACCTGATACTAGTATAGGTACATCCCTATACCAAACTGCCTGTTTAGGTCAATGCTTCCCTACCCTAGTCCTCAAGGCACACTGCCCTACACATTTTAGGTTTTTCCCTACTTTAACACACCTCATTCAGCAAAAGCCTGTTAATTGGCCATCAATTGAAATCAGGTGTGCTAAAGTAGGAAAAAATCCAAAACTTGTAGGGCTTTGTGCCTTAAGGACCTGGATGGGGAAAACACTGTAACTCACAGGGAAAATTGGCTCTAAATAAATCTCCTTTAGCTAATTATCATTCTTGCTCTGTCTTGAATATTGAATCAAGTTTTTTCTGGAGAAATGAAATATGACTCTCTCCTCTGAAATTCAACTTTTAGAGTAGTTCTGTATGTTTTTTAAACTAGTCAAAATAAACTAAGAGAATTAATTTAGAAATCTTTAATTTCCTGTTACATTCGAGTTATACTTTAAATTACACAAATGGCCTTTTTTTTTTTTACTCTTGAAAATTTGTAAGAAAACATGGGTGAGAAAAGATGCAATTCAAGAAAGGTAGATGTTGCTCTTTCTCAGTCAGGAACTGCGAAAAAGAATTAGCTGCTCAATGCTTTGAAGTACCCAGCCTACCCAGTCAATTGCCCCTTTTCCACTAGGTTCAGTTTGGCCTGGACCATGTTGGGTCAGCCCGGACCAGAGCGGTGTGGTTGTGTTTCCATTGCAATCTCAGGAGCGCAGTAGTGGAGGAGGACACTGGTGTGCTTAGTTTAGCCAAAACGCAATAATCTGTCAGGAAGTCATTTTGCACAACACCTATCCCCTTACAAGTTAAAAAAACTCATTCACCCACCTTACATCACTCAGTTGTCAATAAGTTAATGCATAGAGCTGCGATCTGTGTTCTTCACATCAGTACCGATCTAACCCTGCAGTCTTCCAGCCCGACCCAGCCAACTATTGTTCCTGTCCTCTGCTGCTGTCGGCTACCAGCCTTTTCTCTGACACCTTAGGCCACTCAGGTCCTCTAACTCTAGTCTACTGATCATCTCTAGAACCAGAACCAAACATGGAGAATCATCTTTCCGCTTCTATGCTCCAAATGTCTAGAACAAATTCCCAGATGAATGCAAATCTGCATAGACACAGAACTTTTAAAAATCTAAAATGAAAACGTATCTATTTAGAGTTGCCTATGAGTAACTGATATGATTTAGCTTTTTATTCTTTTTAATTCCTGTTATTGTTTTTTATTATTTTCTTAACGTTTTTACTCCATGGTTTTAAATGCTGCATTGTTGTCTCTTTGTCTAAAATCATGTAAATCACCTTGAATTGCCTTGTTTTGAGAGTGTGCTATACAAATAAAATTGGCCCGTCTTGCCTTATCTCAGCATATGTCCTTGTCAAATGTCCTTTATTTTTTTTAGAATTCTTTAATTTAACTCAATTCATGACTAAATTATTTTTTTTCATGATTAAAAAAAAACATTTATTTGCACATTACAAAAGCCTAAAAAACATAACTCATATAACTGTTTTTGCACGGCTAGATAATAATATAGTTTTATATAATAAAAATTACATAAAATATAATGATGGATTGCTGTGGTTGGAGTCACAACATCCAGTCAATGACTTGATGCAATCTGCTGGAATTCCTTAAACAGAACATTTTTAAACAGACTGGAATGTATGTATGATTGAATTACAATGACTTCTCTTTAAAAGTGTCTTGAGATTACATCTGTTGTGAATTGACACTATATAAATAAACTGACTTGAACTGAATAATACTGTACTCCTCTCCTGCTCTATCTTTTCAAATATTGGAAAGTCTTAAGGATAGGCTTCATGGCTTCAATGTAACATAATCGGCCTTCAAATGCAGCATTTGAAGGATGTACCACCTGAATTTGGACCCATCCTGTATCTGCAGATAGGATAGAGCAACAAGTAAAAGTCTTATGACTAGAACTGGCTGAATGAGGAGGACCCCTTAACAATTTACCTTGATATAACACACAATTAGAAGGATGGTAGGGGATGTAGAAAATCCAAGACAAAATAAATATAACAGGTCCTTTTTGAAGTAGAATATTGATTCAAGGAAGCTGTTCATCAGCTGGTCAAAAGTTAGAGACCATGTGCCGTAAAAGAAAGAAAAGCAGGACCAAAAGTGTTCATAAAGAACTCCAAAGTAGCTTCCCCATTCTTGTTGTTCCAGTTTGGTATGCCTGATGCACGTTTCCACCAAACTGGAGGACGACTTCCCATCAGGTGGCCATTGTCTGGAGCCGATATTTGTTCACTGCCATATAAATTCAAAAATATTTTTACTGTGCTTTAAATCCAAGGAACATACAGGACTTTCATTGACTGTTTAAAGTTGAACAGTCACAAACAAGAGTAATTGTGAACGCCAATGTTGTCCTGTTAGAAGACAAAGAATGCCCTCTCCAATTTCTCCATATGGTCAGAAACAGTTTGACACCTATGCATAACCTGAAGCTCCATGATTCCACTGAGGGGAAAAGCTCCCGGTCATGTCCCCACTGTGCGGCATGAAAAACATTTGCAGTGGTATCATCTCGATATGTTGTAAGCTTTTGAAGTCTTCAGGCTGATCCACATTAATTTCTAACTCATCAACGAATAAAACTAGCTTTCACAGAGATACGGCATCTGAAGGCATTTTTTTTTTGCTCTTAAACAATTCTCTCAAATTTGCTGTATTGCTGGCAAGATCAATAATTGGCTTAATTTAGAACTAAATTATGCTCTTGTCTTTATGTACATCCTCCAGATCCTCCAGCTCAGTTCAAGGGAATTTTTTAATTAGTTTGGCATTTTTAATAAAATTGAAATGATTGTTACAAAAGGTGTTGCTTGTGAAGCTCAATAATCCTACTACGGTCCAGAAAGGTCTGCCAGTGGTAGGTCATGACAGCACACATGCCTAGCAAAGAAGAAGCATGAAAACCAAATACGTCCAAGGATTTGGACTCTTCATGGCTAATGGTTATAAACTTCTGATGCACAACCTGTTTGTACACTCACAGTTATAACACAATTAAGAAAAGGGAGCTATAAAACATCAATACAGGTCAAAGCAGGAGATGAGCTATAGACAGCTAATTGCGTGAGTAGTACATATATTCATGCATGTGTTTGCAAGTCAGAAGGTCACTTTTGTTTCTATACTGAAACCCAGCTTATACATCATCTCTCCATGTGTCCTTCTGTGCGTATGTGCAATGGTTTGTGTGCCTCTTGCCTGTTTGTCTGGCTTTGTGGTAAACCTGAGCCCTATGAAGCCGCTTGCCTCTCTGTTTTGCCTCCTTGATCTTGGCCTACTTTGTGTGAGGTGAATTGGGGGCAACTCGAGTCTATGGGTAAGGGGATTAGGTCCCCAAACACGCTCCTCTCCAGTTTGGGATTTTGCCCTGATGCCAGACACTTAAAGTCTGCCAGGGATTAAGATAAAGAGAGAAGTAAGAGCGGTGTGTATTGTGGTGTTTTACATGACGAAAAAAGCAAGACCCGCAGCAGGTGGCGCATATATAAAATTAAGATGCATGTTGGTAATATGATCCAGTTTACTAATTCAGCATTTGCTGACCTATTTGTGTATGGCTCGTGCCAGGATGCCGGTCAGCATGTTTTTAAGGGATGAGACACAATAGTGGAGAACCTGTTCCTTTCCCTCT
The DNA here is from genome assembly GCA_028564705.1 of Apricaphanius iberus. Taxonomy (NCBI): domain Eukaryota; kingdom Metazoa; phylum Chordata; class Actinopteri; order Cyprinodontiformes; family Aphaniidae; genus Apricaphanius; species Apricaphanius iberus. Next base: position 103,204 of record JAPXFQ010000906.1, read on the forward strand.
TTTTGTTTGCATCCCTGGATGATCTCTGCTTAAGTCAAGGCTTTAATTAGTAAGTGACAAAAAAACCTGACTGTTATTAGTTCCACAATAACATGTTTTAGGGCACAAAAGATTTAATCGAGGATCATAACATAAAGAAGTCACAAATCACTAAACAATCAATGCTAGAGCTTTCAAAGTAGCTATGACTTCTTTCTACCTTTATCAAGAAAAACAAAACATCATCTGCACAAAGTATAATTGCCAATCTCTTTGCTTAAATGCCATTTTATACTTAAAGACAATAAAGTGTTAAAATTCTCTGAATTATTTAACATATAGAAGCTATAAAAGCATTGAGTTAAGGTATTAGTGTTGCTGAACCTCTTATGCAGCTTTCCGGATTCTTTAAAGGAGTCTGTTTTTCCTTTGTCTTAAATAGGATTGGGGGTTACACCACCCGTTCACCCTGCGTCTGGAGGTACCAGCAGTCAGAAGAGGCTGCTGCTGCAGTATGCTCCTCCAAGAAAGTGGGTCATGAGTCTGAGACTGTAGGATTACTGACCGTCATGCAGGCGTGTGCCAGGCAGCCTCTTATCCACGATGTTTAGCACACACCACCCACCAGTACCCCCCACCCACCCCCTCTGTTTAGTATAGAAAAGAAAGGGGGAAAAAAGAAAGAAAAGAAAAACATGTGTTCCCTCATCGCGGGCTACGTAAACATCACTAAACCTGTTAAGGCAGTTTGAAGCTGATGCAGCATTGGTCAGCACACAAAGAGATCAGCACAAATGAATTTACTTCAAACCTTTTTTATGATTAATTTTCTCTCATTTACTGAGTCCCCAAACCTGCTTTGGCAATAACATCCAAACCCGACATCATGATAAATGCTGGCTTTAAAACACCTGACCCCTGTGATACTAATGGCATTCTGGGTCTCTTGCTGGCTCTGACATTGAGAATGATTAATCAGCAGGTAATTTACTGATATTAAATCCATTAAATTTGCAATGGATAGATTATGGCCATGAGGTCACTGCTGGCTTGTAGAGCCACTAATCACGGTTCCCACCCAGTGACGGCAAAGCTGAAATGATAAAAGAATGAGACAGTGGCTTTGAATGGTAGAAACAAACTAATGACAACAGAGAATGTTAGCACTGTAATAAAAAATGTGATTTAGCAAGTTGAAGTATCTTGTTCAAGAGAACAAAATCTTTCTTGTAGTCTGAATTCAAACTGAGGAACCAATGGCCTATGTAGTGGAGGATCTTTATAAGGAGAGTGGATTTCAATTAGAGTACAGTTATAACTACTGACACATGCTTTTTCAAAGGAATTTCTTAAAAATTAAAAACAAGATTGATATTAATGAATAATATGATTAGGTTTGTGAGGTCAAACTGCCTTTTAGAAATCCCCACCTATATTTAATAAAATTAAAGTCAGCGGAATATGATGGTCACTTAAAGCTGAACACTGGAGTATTTTAAGTGAGATAACGTACCAAGGCCCCTTCCAAAACACTCCTGCTCCCTATACCCCCACACCTACAAGGGTGTACGCACATCAACTGTAATTTTGTCATTGTGTACTTTATTAGTAAAATGTTGTATTGATTCGGTTCACTAAATATATGACTGTCTTACCTTTTCAACAGAAATGTCGCCAAAGTTGCATCAGTTTTGAAGCTTTTTAAGATTGAAATTATTCTCCATTGCTGAAACACATCTCTGATATAAATCCTACTTTTGTCTCTAACGCGTTTTTCTGCGACTTACTCACCATACTTTTCTGTTTGTCCTTCTGAAGTTGATGTTGCCCTCAGTAGTCATTGAATAAATAACTATCTAACAGAAGTTTGCTCCAACTTTTCCATTATGACAACTGTAAACAGGAGGCCATGGAGCGTCCTGTGTACATGACCCCATCTTCACAGGTTAGCACACTGAATGACAGTGGAAACTCAAATTCTAATGGCTAAAAAAAATTGCTGTTCGGTGTGAATCGCATACTGGTCTTGGAGAGGAATCAGAGAGTTAAGAAAAAAAATTATTTTGGAGCACCAGCCATATATCACAGTATAAAACCTAACTATCATATGAAATATTTAGAAAACTTTGATACATAAATACATTTTCAGGACTGCAGCATTAAGAACCCTGCAAGCCACTGTTTCAAACAAAGTCTTGGTTAAACACAAGATATTTTTATCATCCAGTCTCCAAGATTCAGCTTATTTTAAGAAAGTTTAAGATTTTGCAGGATTTACTTGCTCTCCACATGCAACAGGTTTCAAGTAATAGAGGAAGTAGAGCAACTTTAGAGCAACACTAAGCTACTAGCAATATTTACAGTTTTGTTTTTGTTTTTCTTCAACACAAGCTTCATACTTATCCTTCACATATGCCTCTGATCCATAGGCACATTTCAATTTCTCACTTCACCTGATAGACTCACAAAACCTCTTTGGATTATTGATAATGATGTGAGATTTATATAGGATGTTTTACAAAGAAGAATGGTCAAAAACTCCAGTGGCTAGATATGGAGGTCTGGTAGAAACATCCCCAAAAGAACCAAAACTGCAGCAAAATATGGTTCTACAAGGTACACAAATTATTAACTGATTTAATTCTTCTATGTTTTATTCCTACTCCACTAAAATGTTTCCTGATTTATTACCATTATTTATCATTTTCAAACAATATCTAGTTTTATTATTAAACAACAAATAAAGTCAAAATAATACTTCACATTTGACAAAACTTCAGCAAAAAAGGCAAATATTTAACTCCAGTGTTATGTATTGCAAAGCCACCACTGTCACACATCTTTATTTCAATTTAAGATAATCAATTACATGTTAAAAGTGTAAATAAATCACTTATGCATACATACATTTAAGTTTTGTTGCATTTCAGTGAATTTCCTACAAAACTACACCTGTGTTTCAATAAATTTATGTAGCGAATATTTAAGTGCATTCCAATGATTATACTGATCAAATGGTTTGGAGAAAATTTTGCTTTTATTGAATGATAGAGAAGAAGCAGAAGCCAAGTTTTTCTGATAAACTGCACTTGATTAACGGATTACTGTAAAATCCCTGAGTGTGACCTTCTACATAAATGCAGGAGTTTGGCAGTTCTCTGCCCTGGAGCATGATGTGTATTTTAGCAGAATGCCAAAATCAAAAGTTATTAGCAACGACTACCCATTTTTGAAACAGATCAATCTGGGAAAGGAAACCTGTTCATTTTTTAAACTATTTTAAGTCTTTCATTTTATAATGAGAAAGATTACTTACACATGGAAAACATTCATGATAGTTGCCAATAATCCCAGCAGCATGTTCGCTGCCCCAACCACACTTCCCCCCTCTGTTTAGTAAAGGAAAGGCATAAACAATGTTTACACTGGGCAATGTTCAGAGAAAATGAAATGAAATGAAATGAAAGAAAGAAAGAAAGAAAGAAAGAAAGAAAGAAAGAAAGAAAGAAAGAAAGAAAGAAAGTAAGAGAAAGAAAGAAAGAAAGAAAGAAAGAAAGAAAGAAAATACTTCATTAAGACAATACAGGTCACAGTTAGGATGTCAAATGCCAAGGTTTAATATATGTTGATTGTCTGGAATGGATGTCGATAAAGACAGCAAGAAAGAAGCCTTTGAAAATGTCTTTAATGGGGCTACTGGGCTTCTGGAAGGATGTCCTTTAGACACATGAGATCAAAGTAACAATGTCTGGTCATAATGTGCAGCGACAATTTTGGCAAAAACAAAGCATATCAACAAAACAGTTGTCAAGTGTAGTGGTGGAGGGTTATGATTGTGGGTTGTTTTGCAGCCACATGACCTAGGTGCATCTGCAACCTGATTGAAATAATGTGATAGGACCTTAACAGAGCTGTATGAAAACTAATATTTATATATCTCAATAAAGTGAATAGAGTGAATATGATGAAGAATCTGACAGAAATTAACTGGAGGTAGTAATATCTGCCAAAATTTTTGCTTTTGTTTTTTGTGATTGTGTCTGATTACTTGTGCCTCAAACAGATTAAAGTGACAGTGTGTAGTTTTTGCAGTACATCTTTGAAAATAGCCATTAAAATATTATAAAATAATAATTACGTAATGCACATTAATTGTAAAATTTTGGCGATATTGTAAAATATGACTTTAAAAATCAGTTTTAAAATACATAGCCGCGGGTCCTCTTTTCAGGGTGGAGCCATATTAGACGCCATCTTTACTTCTACAAGAGCCTGGACGGACAAAGCGTACGGAACAAGAGGCTTGTTTTTGTGTTTTTAACACAACTTTGGTGACAACTATGTTTTGAATCAGGCTCTCCCCTCCTGCTACAGGAAGTTTGAATCAGTGGCTAACTTGGAGCTCACACACCGGGCGCTAGTTCCCTAATCACGGAGTGAAATCGCTGACCACACGTATACTTCTCACGGGCTTCCGTTGTTGAGTTTCTTACACAAAGACACAGATACCACATGCTTGTGATAATTTAGGTATGCACTGCCCCCTACTGGCCGAAAATTAAACTATTTGCCTTTAAGCAAAAGTTTCCAAAGTGTAAGTATTTCTTACAGTACAGGATGCACAAATCTGAACAGAAGAGAATGGACCAAAAATAAGATGGTCTCAGCTCTCAGCGAGGACGGTCGCTTTTTTCCTCCCTCCTCCTCCTGTGTCTTATCCCACAGCTCTCTGTCTCCTGTGCCTCTATCTGGAGTATTTCTCCGAAACCAAACTGAATAAGCGAAGATGGAAATGGTCAGCTGGTCTCTGAATGCTATTGATAAAATCTACTCAACTCTACGAAGCGCCGGTAAGGGTCAACCGGGGTGTCAATCATGGTGATCGGGTTTCTGCTGATTGGAATGGGCAGTTACTGGAACTACCGAAAATGGAGCAACAAAGATCTGAAACACGGTCGAGATTGGTCACTGTTCTGGAAGCGATTGGACGGCTGAAGGAACAGCTGGATGCGTTGATTAGTACTGATGGGACTCAGGACCAAATGCTGGGGGAGCTGGGACGCAGAACGGACGCTGTAAGAGGCGATCTGGCCGGCGCTCTGGGACTCATCCGTAATTTGTCATCGGACTTCGAGAAACTGTCGGTGCGGATTGGGGCAACTGGAAATTAATTGGATTTGGAACTATTAATCTGGGAATTAATTTGGATTTGGAACTTTAATTTGAACTACAATTTGGCTGAATTAGACTATAAAAGAAACCACTGAGAGACTGAAAGGGCAGAGAAGAATATTTGCTCTCTCCCTGCTATCCAAATAATTACTGTTTTGGCTCCCACGAAGACCTTCAACCTGGTCTTAATCAAACATCCCTGAGAAGAATGTCAACAGAGTCTCCTCTCCTCCGTACACCTGCATCTACTGACGCACACACTGAAATGCTTAAACACACTCACATTCACACACACCGTCTCGCTGTATCCTAAATTCTCTCTCCTGCAACAGGAAGCTGGATAACAGCGCGCCTCGATGGCAGCACGTTAACCTGTGGACTGGAGCTCATACCTGCCCATCCTTCGTGATGTGGCATTGTTAATGTCTGAATATGTGCTTAAATGTTTGTTGGTGTGGTTTTTTCTATTACCTGCGTTGTGAGTGCTGTACGGACCCACAACACAGGTGAGCGTTTTTTTCCCCTCACCGTGGAACCCTCCCCTCCCCAGATGTGTATCTCTCTATGTTTCATAAACGGGAGCGCCGCTCGGTGGCTTCATGCCCAACAGTGACCTGGATCTGTTTGTTGTTGTTGTTGTTTGTAATGATCTTGGACAGGTTGTACTGTATCTGTAAATTCCTTGTATGCGTCATACTTGTATGTGTCATACTTGGCCATTAAAGCTGATTCTGATTCTGATAGCATGTGAAATAATTAGCTCTGGTTTATTTAAATTGTGTTGGCTGGCCTAAAAAAAGTTTTGTATTTTTTGTGCACTCAAAAGTAAGACCCTTGACATAATGTTGAAATAACCCAGCCAGCAAGTCCATTTGGGGCCCATGAGGATTGAGGGCCCACATTACTTTTCTAATATTGGCCCCAAATGGGAAGCCCATTTATGGTGGCTAAAGGGGCCCCATAAAGTATAAATGTGGGCCAAACAAATGCGGGCTGGAGATGAGTAACATGCATGTGGGCTATATATGAAATATGAGTTGACTAAGTTGGCTTGTGCTGGAACATAACATGGAACAAAACTGGAAATAACATGTATGCCCCATGGAGTTCTAGTTACATGGGTGCAATATGGGAAACCCATATCTGTAACCTCTCTGAGTCCCGTGAGGGAGTAATGGTGGACTAAGTGGGGATGGATGGGGAAATTCAACGTCGATGTATGTTGGCTAAATGGGACCCAAAACATATAAATGTGGGCAATGTGAGCCCAAACTGGAGTTAGGTACCATTTATAGAGTATAAGTGGACATATTGGCTATGGTATGGAACTTGGAAACAACACGTGGGGACCATCTGGTTTTGGTTACATGGGTCCCATATATATACATATATATATATATATATATATATATATATATATATACATATATATATATATATATATACATATATATATATATATATATATACATATATATATATATATATATATATATATATATACATATATATATATATATATACATATATATATATATATATATGCACAGCCTATATAAGCCCTGTGAGGGGTAAAGGTGGATTAAGTGCAGTTGAGTGCAGCTGTGACAAATTGTGCCAATCAGAAGCTGAGGCAGGGTTTTGCAGCTGTGGCAAACCTGTGGCTAAATTCCATTTTTCCTTTTTCTTTACCCTGGAAAAATCTTTTTTTGCCCCTTTCATTATAAGAAAACCTCACAAGTTTCATTTTAGTTTTTTTTATTTCCATCTACCATTGAAAAGAAAGTAGGAAAAGATTTTTTAAATATTACTTTAAATAATTTTTTAATAATTACATGACTTGCTACATGAGGAATGAAGGTTTTCTGCTATCCACTTAGGTAATGTTGTATTTTACTTTTTTGGGGCTATTTTTATATACAGTTTCGTAGTACATATGTTTTAAATATCTTTAGTAAGCATTCAGAGGTAAAAGTCTGTTTTATATTATGCATGGTTGTAAAACATATTCTTTATCAGTATTTTAATTGGGGTAAGCTTTTAAGCAATAAAACTCTTGGGTAATTTACTGCATGTTGTAAAAACAGGATGTCTGTAGATTAGGATGTTAAGATAGAAGCTAGAAGTAGGGAGGACCCGGAACCATAAAACCATAAAACTCAGAATGAACTTTTGAGCTGGACCCAAGAGGAGGACACTTCCATCTTATGAATGCATAATTCTTGACGGACCAGTCAGTGTCAAGACACTTTTTAAAAAAAACGTTCTGATTGGAGCAGATTCCGATGGAGAAGAGACGCCCAGATCATGGGAAGTTTTGGATGTCTATAAAAGTTATGACATGAAAACCATTCGTTGTCAGATGTCTTTAATCTGGCCCAGAGAAAATGGGCATGTTTCTCTGTAAATTGCAATTTGTTAATCTGTTTAAAATAAAACTGAGAACTGGAAATCGGGTCTTTGTCTCTGCTTGAACATGCACTGAATTATCTTTTTTACAAAAATTTAATTCTACAAAGGAGGAAAAGATTTTTGAAATATTACTTTAAATAATTTTTTAATAATTACATGACTTGCTACATGAGGAATGAAGGTTTTCTGCTATCCACTTAGGTAACCTGCTTGAGAATCAGTCTTCCAGATCAGTGCTTTTGATAAATTGTCCATTTGGGCTGAATGTGTACAAACTTGATTTTAACAAGGTCTAAACTGGTGTAATCTTTCAAGCCCACATAAGAATCTACAGGTGGAGCCTACATAAGTCCCCTGTACTCGTCAAGTTTGGCCCTACTTTCAACCAGTGATGCCGGTAACGCGTTACTTAGTAGCGCGTTACTCCTAATATGACCACTTTTTTAGTAACGACTAATCTAACGCGTTTCTTTTTTCATGCAGGTAATCAGATTAAAATTACTTGTTCAAGCCACTGTGAGTTACTATTTTTGTCATTTTCTTGAGCAAAAAGATATATTAGGTACATGGCGGCATTAGTATTAAGAAAACAAGTATCAATAGCGGTAAATATGATCCTACCTTCTACTGCTGCCGAAACAGCTGATAATCTCCTTTGCGGGTGCCATGTTTGTTTTGGCCTGAATCTGAGTTCTGTACTCTGTAGGCCTACTCTGCCCCCTAGTGGAACTCTCCATTTGTACATGCAGTGAGAGAGCAAGTATGTCCCCAAGACACAGCTTATTCCTTTATAGTTGCTGGTGTCAATGTGAGGTTAAAAAACAAGTATATATCCGTTCTTACTGTTAAAATGCACTTCAAATAAAGTGATTATATGTAAAAGTGGTTATTGTGTTTATGTTGAGGCAGTTCGGAGTGTTATTGGGAGCTGCAGAAAGTAACTAACAAAGTAACTTGTAATCTAACTTAGTTACTTTTAAAATAAAGTAATAAGTAAAGTAACTAAGTTACTTTTGGAAGGAGTAACCACTAGTCAGTAATCATATTACTTTTTCAAAGTAACTGTGTCAGCACTGCTTGCAACTCTTTCAGAACTAAGTTGAGGCTCACATACGAAAACACATGTAGTGCCACAACCATGATGAATACGGACCTCTAGCTATAAGGCTGGCAATCCCACAATGATACTATTATATGGGAGAAGATGGCGGCTGAATGCTGTTAGCCATGCCAGGAGGACAGCCCGATGTCCAACCTAACTCTGACTATCTGTGGCCCTACTACCCACACACCCACAAGGCCTCACTGCTTGCTGTAAACATAGCTAGCACCCCATGCTAGCACTAGCTGAAACAGCTATCTAAAGCCTTTTTTAATTGTGGCTTGAGTTTCACTCGCCATCGTTTCAATGGATTTCGAAGAAACATACATGTAAGGTTTAGTCTGAGCAGAGTTTAATTAGTTGGAATAAACAATTGTAAGGATTGCTTTGATTGTCTATTTCACTGTTTTGCTACGTCTGTAAGAATTCACTTCTTCAATTGTTTGCGTATGAACACGCTGTTTGGCCTGTGGTATGAACATGGTGTTCAAAGGTTTATGACTAATAGTTTATTTTCAAAAATATAAAAATGAGTTGCTCCACCCACCTTTACTTTGGTAGTTAAGTTTTATTATTCTTTTGCTTAGTAGTTTAGTTGCGTGTTAGTAGTCTGATGAATTTGTTGATTAAAATGTTTTGACTCAATTCTTTTTGCCAATAAACTCTTGTATTTTGGAAAATTGTTTATTATTTCACATGTCTAGTAACTTGCTTTTCAATTAACAGCAAGAGCTCATTTCTTCTTTTGTTTACTTATCTTAGCCTTGTCAGGAAGTTAATTATAAACCGAGAGAGAACTATTTTGCAGTTCTTTTGTTGATTTACAGGATGGTGCTTGTACGTACTAATTTTGACATTAAAATATTCATCTTATTAATAGTTGCCCTAAGCAATTATTCATAATTTCCCAATTACCAAAACCTACCTATTGTAGCACAACACACATGTAGGACCACATTGGAAACTTTTGACAAACCTACATGAAACCCATAACGGGTCCTATTTGGGTCCTACTTAAAGCATAGTCAGGTCCCTATGAGGTCAAACAAGTGGGGCCTAAATGGGTTTCTTATAAGTTGCCCTGTTGGGCCCCATTCAATGTCTATTTTGATTCCAATATGTGCCCATATGGGTCCTACATGGGTCATTTCTTACATGCAATGCTGGGCCCTACTTCAAAGCCACTGTTGGCCCACCTGCAGCCTACATGGGAAAACACACATGTGGACGCACCATGGAAACTGTGGACAAACCCACTTGGGACCCATATCTTCAGCCCCTTACAATCCTCATGGACTCCACATGGAGTTGCTGGCAGGGAATGGTCTCTGGTTTATGTGGTTTATGTTGGTGGCCGGCCTAAAAATGTTTAGTTGCTTTTTATCCACTTAGTCTATTTTTTTAACAGGTCCAGCTTCCACAGCTCAAAATTTTTGAGCACAGTGTTAAACAGTTCACTTGTTAACGTTACAGGCTATTTGTTATTGCGAGGGGAAGTTAAAATGAATAGATTGAATTAATTTTTATTAATTAAACAGCTCTCTTACTAAAAATGAGACTTTTGTCTAAATGAGACTTATCCTATTGCAAATAAAATTTATTAATGACTGAATGAATGAGAAGATAGATAGATAGATATAGATATATCTTGGATAAAAAATGTTTTATCTTATATTTTCTCTTCTTTGTGGGTGGTATGAAAAAACCTGCCACCTACACACAGCAAAGACCTGACAGCCAGTCAACATCTGTATATCTGGGGAAAAAGAGGATAAATCACTGGATAACCAGTCTGGACCTTAGACTGGTCACAAGAAGTGAATGGCTAAATGGATCAGCAGTTGTTGGCCTTTTTGTCTGTGCAAGAATCTAAAGGCACATGCTGGGTGGTAAAAAATGTCAAAGGCTGACTGAGGATCCATTGTAGTGGTTTCCAGTGGTAGCAGTCCAGCTTTGTTCCCTGAGTTGTTCTTCATTAGCATATCAATATTCAGAGGGGTTAACACTGGGCAGAGGTGGCAGCCTTTTTAGCAGAAAGTACACCCTCTTGCACAAGTACTCAAACCTCTATTTGGCATTCAGCTGTTAAGGGCCAGCTGTTCAGTTTAATGAAAGGTTAGTGAGAACTGTCTGTGATCCAAAAGTGGAGGAACTTTTTTCTTATCATAGTTTGGTTGAATTCTTTTCTTTAATTTTTCAAAGATTATTTTAGATGTTTTGCGCCACAACATAAACATTTTGACCCATTTTTCTTATGACATGTATGACTAACAAAAGCATACAATGGTGTCACCCTTCCCACCCCACACCACCCATCCCAACTCTCCCCTCCCCTCTGCTCTAGCCATCTGACCCCCAAGACGGGTAGGATGGTGGACAGTTAGCCTTGTGTGGTGTTGGGCGTGTGTGTCTGTGTATGTTTGCAGGCCAAAGCCAGCAGAGTATCGGTTAGAGTGAGGGCCAAGCAGAGAAGCGGTTGGACAGTTTAGCCAGCTGCTCGGGGTTGCCAGACCCGGCTGGCCTGGTCAGTGAAACCTTGCCAGATGGAGCTATTTCAAAACAATGAGAGTTGCTCACTATAGTTAAAAACTATATGCTGGTTACTCAGGCGACAAGGAAGGGTGGGTGCTTGCTATACATGAAAATTGACCATTTCTTCGAGCTGAAATATTGAGTTCTAATTGGCATCTCACACTTCAAGCATAACTGACTCAGCCAAATAAATCTACACCCATAAACTATTTGTATTAAAACGCAACAAAAAATAAAGTCAACTAGTGATACGTTCTCTATAAGTTTTGTTTACCTTTCACACATGTTTTTGCTCCTCCTTTTTCTCCCCAAAACAGCAACAGGCGGAGGTGTCTGGGGACGGACCTCCGCATAAGAGTGACCAAGCCTGTGTAATGAGCCGTGTGATTGGTCCCCTCCCTCCCGGACAAGGCCACTCTTTCGAGGACATGATTGATCATGACAGAAGCACAAAGGCTGCCTGGTGTCAGAGGGGTGGCATGGGTGCACACAGACCCCCTGCAGCAACACTCGGACCCCCCCACCCCAGCACCAAACCCCATTTTGGTTGGGTTTTGAACGGTTACACACGCATAACAGCATGCATTCACATAGAGTACATGTGCATATTTACTGTAAGTATACAGGGAAATGTTAAAATAAAAGCAGAGCCTTGTGTTTTTCTAGGTAGCTAATTTAAAATATTAAATAGTGAGTAAAATAGTAAACATATGATATGACAAATAAATGTTTTTGATAAAACGTAAAGACAGAAATGTTATGAAACTCTCGTTTATGAGGTTTAAAAGCAAAAATGTACAGCTATGTTAAAGTTTTGACTGTATAGCTCCAGTTTATTTGTCTTTGTGTTTGGACAAAAAAACTCAGTTTCAATGCATTCCAACAATGACATCAAGAGACAATTTTATTTTCATACTTATGGAAACAATTCGTCTATGTTCATTATTCATTTCAAGTCAGTTAACTCTAACTTATTTTAATAACAATATTACAAAATGAAAAAATAATTCGGAACATATCATTAGAAAAAAAGGCCAATATTGAGGGGTTTTTCACACCTGCCGGATAAAAAAAAAAAGGTATAAATTTGATCTAAATGAATTCACACATGAAAAAATATACAGATCAATTTACAATGTTTACTTTTTCTTCAGATTTGAATGAATATTTGCATTTCTAAGACTATTACATTTTGATGTCAAGTGATTCTTCTTGAAATAGAGTGGAGAGTTTCAATCTGAAACATCTTGCTTGTTCTTTTGAAGTGATCCTTGTCCACATGACACTCTTGAGACCACTGATCCAACTCATCAGGGTCAAAAATCAAGTTTCCTGAGGTGCAATAGGCACAGTCCTTAAAGAGGACCATTAATTGCCCAACAACAGCTGCGGTCTCAAGTGGGACACAGGTGGGATAACAATTTGCCAATCATTTTTGATGATGCTCCAACAATGTTGCATTGTACAAACAAGAAAGAATCAGATCCTTGGTATGATTTTATCTAAATAATTGTAGGAATAAAGGAAAGTTGCAATATAGCAATCGCAGTTATATCTCCGACTTGGCATTGGACTTCAATGACTTTCCTACAGTATTATAACCTTGAGTAGAAATATTACAGTTTCAAGATATTGACACAAACATTTTAAGATAAAATCATAAAAATATATAATTGTTTCATATTATTTGAAAGCAACAATTAGTCATACCACAAAAAATTATTTTATTTTGATACATAAACAACAATATCTTAGACTAAAAGCCTGATGTATTTAGTGGTAGTTATCAGGTATGTTGTTTTTTTTTTGTTGCCAAAAGTCACTTAAAGTCTCATTTTTTAGACAGTGAAATGTAATGCAAGCATATTTCATTTTTGAGGCTGTGAATCGTAATATAAATATATTAGAATTTTTTGGGGGCGGGAAAATATATATATATATATTTTGGCCTTTATAATCCACTTGCTTCTTTCTATTTCAAAACCTAAACTACTTTACACTTTAAAATCTAAACTGCATTTTATCAAAGGGAACATAACTTTTTCAAAACATTGTTTTTTTTTAGATTTTATCTATTTTAAAACCTTTATTTTTTCTGTGAAAACAAAAAAGATGATCTTGTACAATGTTGTTTTTTGTTTAGGATTGACTGAGATTGAGACAAACATCAAATTCACACTGTATAGACTGGGCAAAAATTGATGTTATGATTAAATACTGAGCCCAGAGTCTGGCACTATTTAAGACAGAGTTTAATACGGGAGTGTGGGGAAGATAAGGAGGAACTTACCCAGCATTCATGCAAAAAACAAAGAAAACACTGATGAAAAAGTTTTTTTTTCGTTTTTACTTCGTTTTTGTTGCAGGACGAGTGTCCTAATTGCCTTGAGCGAACTAATGAGCACCATAGTACTTTTATAATTGGCTTAAACCGATGGTAAGCTGGGGTGCTGGGTGACTAAAATTAAATCAAAGCTGTACATCAGAAGCAGTGTTAGGATCCTAATTGGCAAATGAGTGAACTGTGGCACATAGACAACTAAGAAACTCTGTGTAAGAATGTGGTTGTTTACTGTAGAGCGGGCATAACCAAGACCGAATGTGGTCCTATGCAACATTTGATTTTGTAGTACATTTATAGAGTGGGGCAAAAAATATTTGACAACCAGTGATTGTGAAGGTTGTCCAACTTAAAAAGATGAGAGAAGTCTGTAATTTTCATTGGAGGTACACTTAAACTGTGAGAGACAGTAGCTAAAAGCATTCACAAATTTTTTATTGGATTGAAATCTGGAGACTGGCTAGTCTACTCCAGAAACTTGAAATGCTTTTTATTTAGTAAATCCTTAATTGTCCAGGTTGTGTGTTTGGGATCATTATTGTGCTGGAAGATCAAGACATGTTTCATCTTCAGCGCTCTCACTGATGGAAGGAGGTTTTTGCCCAAAATCTTACAATACATGGCCCCATTCATTTTTTTCATAGTATGGATTAGTTGTCCTGCCCCCTTTGCAGAAAAAAAACAGTTCCAAAGCCTAATGTTTCCATCCCCATGGATTGGCCATTCTTCCCCCTCCAAACACCGCAAGTGGGGTTCATACCCAAAAGTTCTATTTTGGTTTCATCTGACCACATGACAAATCCTCCTCTGGATCATCAAGAAGGTCTCTGGCAAATTGTACACAGGCATGGACATGAACTGGCTAAAGCAGTGGGACATCAGGATTTTAAAAGGTTACTAACAAAAATATTTGTTACTGTGGTTCCAGCTCTCTCTAGGTCAGGGATCCCCACCTCCAGGCCTCGAGGGCTGGTATCCTGCAGGTTTTAGTTATTTCCCTGGTTCAACACACCAGAATCAAATAATGGCTCGTTAGCAGACCTCTGCAGAACTTTGCAATGCTGAGGAGGAAGATAGAGAATTTGAATCAGCTGTGTTGGAGCAGAGACACCTCTAAAACTGGTAGGACATCGGCCCTTGAGGCCTGGACTTGAGGATCCCTGCTCTAGGTAATTGACCATTTCCCCCTGTTAAGTTCTGGACTGTTTCCTTACTGTTCTCAAGATCATATGTACCCTGCGAGGTGAGATCTTGCCAGTATCCAATCATCTAATAATGGTTCCAACATTTGATCTCTTCTCACCAAGCTCCTTGTCTATTGTAGATTGGCTCATCACTGTCTTGTGCAGGTGTACAATCTTGTCCCTGGTGTCCTTGGACAGGTATCTGGTCTTGGCCATGGTGAAGGATTGAGTCTGACTGTTTGAAGGTGTAGACAGGTGTCTTTTATACGGATAATGAATTCAAACAGGTGTCATTAGATTAGGTTTGGTTAGGTTAGGTTAGGTTAGGTTAGTACAAGATAGAGGAGCTTCTTAACACTACAATGGCCACTATACTGTAACTACCAGAACAGCCACAAGTGATTATTTTGACTGTTGCATTTAAACCTTCATTAATTACCTCACAAGTTCACTACTGAGATAATACTAAATTTAATTAGCCAAACAACGTTTTTCAAACCATAACAAGATGGAAAAAAGACTATTTAAAATTTAATAGATGAAGTTTAATTATACCAGGTTGTACCTGAATTGAACATAAGCCTAAAACTATTCGTATAACATAGAAGAGCATTGTTTTTCAATCAACTCATTTGAAAAACCTAACAAAACCTATTTATATATAATATAGACCTAACACTATAACCTGTTTCAAAAGATAATGCCGCATTAATGCCAACATCAGGGAGTCTTTTGTTCATTCATAAGTGCTCAGCCTGTAGCAGCAATTTACCATGGTCAGGTGCTTTTCACATAAAATTACACCATGCTGGGATAAAGGGGGGTATAGGGGTGGTGTCCCGGCAGTCGATGTACAAGTTTGCCTATAAATCCTGAGACAAAAGAGTTGGTGGAAAACAGAAAATAGTTGGACATAACTTGCTTTTTATCCTGATTAAAGCTCCACACCTTAAGTCTTTTTGCTGCTCCAAAAAGTGTCCTTCACAGTCCCTGTGAACTGCTTGGGGATCTGCTCTTCAGCTCTAAAAGCCAGAAGCACCCAGACATCAGCATCACTCCAGTTTGCCACCTCAGCTGATACAGTTTACAAATGTTAAATTAACCCCCTTTGTTTATTTGCATTTTAAGTACTGTTGCAGGCAAGGGTTCAGCGCACAATCCACACATTCTGTGGCAGCAATAAGACCAGCGTTGCGGCAATATTGTGGTATATTACTATCAAGCTTGCCGGCATGAATGCCACAGTATTCCTGCAACACCATTCCACTTTGGTGCATTCAAAAGACACACTGTGCCATAAGTATTACCCTAAAATGCCACCACGGTGCATCTTATGAAAAAACCTTTTGATTTATCAACTTAAATACCCTAAAAAGCACTTGAGTTAGCGCAGCACAGAAAAAGTTAAACTGACATTTCATAACAGCATTTGAGTGACTATCAGAAGACATTAGACACCCCCTTTTCCTCAAGATCTCCTCCAACTTACTCTCTGACAATGAACTTTCATTCGTCCAGCAGATTGTTGCTGCCATCAGACTCATTCTCCTGGCCATATTGTTCATCAGAATCATTACTGTCCATGCTCATTGGTCTTTCTAAACCAACTTCTATGTAATATGTTTTTTTAGACCTCTGTATCATTTTATCTGTGACAGACATAAAAGAAAATAAGATAGACTATGAGAAATTGTAGCCGGATTAAACACCACTGAAGATGGTTTGGACAAACCGCCGTCAATATTCATGCCTTGTCGTACTATTTTTATCTTGCCTGGGAAAATTGAATTAGAACAGCATGAAATTCTCTGCAGTCCAAATAACTACCTGTGGTCGAAATAGGTAGACATTATTAGCTTTCATTTATCCTTTAAACACTCAATATGAAATAGAATTTTTTATAAACGTTTACAGCGTTTTAGGAAAAATCATGAAAAATCAAGGCTTTATGTTTTTAAGTAATTAAACATGTAAATTGAAAAACTGTCAAAATGACTGTCATGGCAGTTCTAGAAGCAGTACCAGATCTATGAGGGCCAGAGTTTTTGCTTTTTTTAGGTTATGAATATTTTTTTTTTTCTGCACCATTATACACTTAAATGATTTAAAAATCATACAATGTGAATGTGAACATTTTTTTTCTACATTCTTTCTTTCATAGTTGAAGTGTACCTAGGATGTAATGTAATGACCATGCTTTAATTAGAACCTTCCAATAAGATATATCATGTCTGTTTTGCCATCAACATTCAGCTCAGTCTACTGTATTGAAATACGGTTATGTGTCGAGATTTTACAAAATCTCCTAACACAAGTTTGAGCATAGTTATTTCTGTTTATTAGCGGGTATCAGAACCAACTGGATGTCATACAAATTGAAATGTGTCTTTTCAAACCTTTTATCTTCCCACTTCACAAACACATAACTACAAAGAAACAGGGTGATCCACAAACCTTCACATCACTAAAAGGATATGCCATATTGTTTTACTTTTATTTTATTGCAGTAAAACTTAAAAAATAAAAGTGTTTATGTGGTTCTTTTACTGTTTTTGACTTTGAGTCATCAATAATAGAGTGAAAAATACTTGCGCCAAATAATGTGTTCTTATGCAGTGATAATAGGAGTTTAAGTTTATGGGTATTGAATAATTCCTTTATGGCCATGACATAGAAGTTTAAAGAGAAAAAAATGCAATATGCTGAGCTGATATAGAATTCTGTCGGAACATTTTAATATAATATAATTTTGAGGTCTAAAACATCGACTAAGTTAACTTATATGTCTGACCAGCTCTGACAACATCTTTGTCATTCTGGTCAGATATAAAAATAAGTCATGCAACAAACGTTATAATAATTTCTAAAATGCAAACCGTTAATACATGTATTTTTAACAAGTTTTGATAGCACTATAGCTCACTGGTAATTTTTGTAAAAATAACTACATGCCCACACAGTTCACTCATATCATTTAAGTCACTAGGTTTAAAAAAATAATATAAAATAAAGCTAACAAAAAATGGAAACGCAGGACAACAATGTTCCTTCCCCACACTGTTCGTCTTGAAAGACTGACACGTGCAACAAAATAAAGATAAGAACAGAGAGAGAGAGAGAGAGAGAGAGAGAGAGAGAGAGAGGAGGGGAGGGCAAGAGCTGAATGCTCTGTGTGGGTGAGCTTTAAAGATTGCCACGGTGGGTGATGGAGCAGCACACACGCCCCCGCTGCCAGGTTGGAGGAACTCCCCCTTCAGCACCTTGGACAGAGGCAACGCTGCCCGCCAGAGATCTTTTACGGGAAGTGGAAAAGCGCAGGCTCACAGTCCGGTCAGCTGACACCGCTCATGGTCTGACACTTTCCACTGCTAACCCAGCCATCATCCTTGGTTTAGCAACAACGCACCTACGAGTTACTAAACGTGAACACTGGAAAATCTCGCTTCGGGTGGCTGACGACGGGGGGGGGGAGAAAGATAGTTTTTTTGGTGTTTTTTTTCTCGTTTTAGGTTGGGGGTTTTTTTCTGCCCACAAGCGAGCAAACTTTAACTCAGTCTCAAGAGGATACACACCAAAGAAAGTGTGGGTTTAGATCCACTCAGCAGGTTCTCTAACGGTTTTTTATTATTAGTATTCGTTTTTTAAATCACTGACTCGCGTCTCTTGTCAGACTTTTTTTCTTCCGCTTCTTCAAAGATGCTGCTTGAACACCCAGGGTCAAGCTGTCAAAATACTGGGAATTTCTCCCGATACAGTTCGAACCAAGGTAAGACACACCTCTATTATATAATTAGTATTACATTTAAATAGAAACAAGGCCCACATGCAAAAAGCACACGTGATTATTTTACAGGCCTTCTGAAGTCTTCAAGCGAGTGTGAAATAGTGAATACTGCAGCAAATCACACATGCACAGCAAGGCCACAAACTCTAGCAAATGCCTCACTTCGATATGCCCAAACCAAAATTGAGAAGAAAAAAAATATTATTTTTGCGTAGACCTTCTGAACCCATAATGACCACTTATTGTTGGAGAATTGCAGGAGCAGATGTCATGCGCCGCGGTTGTCATTTCAAACCTCGGCCTGTAGTCGCCACGGGAGCGCAGTTAGATCCTTGACGGTTAAGGACAGCAGGCTCTGTACAGGACGGCAGGCAACAGATAGCGAGCAGAGGCATCAAAAAAAAGACGCTCTCTCCGCACAGCAGCCGCGCCGCATGTGCTACAGGTGTCCCGTTTCTGGTATTACAGGTGGGACACCTGAGGGCTGCGGAGAAGAATGAGGAAAGAACAAAATTATATGCTGTTTCAGACACGCGTGTCTCCCTATTAAACATGTGTTTGATACTTATTTTAACCCGTCACGTAATAGATACGTTTTATCAAAAATAAAAGTAAAAAACTACAAAAAGACAGGGAAATGTACTCTGAGACTGACGTTTGAACAATTTAAATTATGTCGCCTTTTTCTTTTTAAATCAAATAAAAAAACAGATTTATTTGATCGTCTTTATAACTTTCCCTAACTGACTGACAATTTCTCTGATGGCCGTTTTATGGCTTTGTTGTCACATTACTGTTGGCTCAACCCCCCGCCCCCCTTCAACAGCGAACGATCAATATGACATAAGAAATATCTTATCACAAAGCTGAAAAGTAACTGGGGGACCCATGAACCACACACCTTTCTCCAAAACCCCTTTCATATACTTCGGCTATGCAGGCAAATGGGGCATTGATTTTAGATTCATCAGCAGGCCCGGCCGGTTTGTGGCTCTACCCTTGATTTCCCAAGGCGCTGTTTTGTGCCAGAGATCAGTGTCAATAAAATTCATTTGGGTGCTGGCCCGATCAACATGTTATTGAACAGCCAATCTCTCTCTTAAACAAACTCTTGTCCCTGAACGGTCAGTTCACCTGCATTCGCAAATAACCACATCTTCGAGTATTATTATTATTATTATTATTATTATTATTATTATTATTATATTTTTTTACGCTTTTTACGCTCACGATGTCCCTTCTGGGCCTGATCAAGTATATTAAAAGTATATTGAATTATCTACTCTATTCTCTCCTATCCAAATCAATTCTACAACAAAAGTAATAATAATAATTAACTATTAACGTTAATAATAAAAAATATATATTTACAGTCTGTTTTATGTCAAAATAAAGCTGTGTCCCTTGTGGAATTTGCATTACCTGTTTCCAGAGTAAATCGTTCAAGCAAAGTTTAAAAAAACGTTTATATACAGTACAGACCAAAAGTTTGGACACACCTTCTCATTCAACCAGTTGCCTTTCTTTTCATGACCACATTGTAGATTCTCAATTAAGGGCATCAAAACTATGAATGAACACATAATGTATGGAATTATATGTAGGCTACTTAAACAAAAAGGGTGAAATAACTGAATACATGTGTTATATTTTAGATTCTTGAAGGAGTTCCCAGAGATGCTTAGTACTTGCTGGACCTTTTGCCTTCACTCTGCGGTTCAGCTCACCCCAAATCATCTTGATTGGGTCCGGTGACTTTGTATGTATATAGTGTATAATTCACTTAAAACTTTGGATCCTTTTTTTCTGCCTTTTCTGTGCTTTCGTGGGCATGAAATGGAGCCATTTTCGGACGTGCTATTTTGTTAGGTCAGAAAGTAACAACCTGAAAATAAAAAGGCAATTCGATACTTCTATTTTACTTATCTGTTTCTCCAAACGATAAAAAAACAACTGGATATATCTTCGTTCTTTCCATGTTTCAGGTAAAATGTACACAGCTCTATTTCAAATACTGAAAAGAGTTTAATAAAAATCAAAAGAACCCGATATGAGATAATAGCCATTAGAGGTTAAAGAAATGCTGATTTGTTTCATTGATAACTTACTTTAAACCAATACAATATATAAAGATAAGAAAGAAACTCTGATCCATGCTTTTCTTATCGACAACTTTGGTTTAATGCTTCTTTGAGCGATGAAACTCTATTGCCTTGTTCTCCCCTTACCTCCTTCTCATTTCTCTTCCGGGTGAGGTACTCGGTGGGTGATGTTGATCTATCAGCCTGTCGCCCAGGAAACGGCGCAGGCAGCGTAATCCGGGACAGAATCAAATACAGTGAAGCATAAAAAGGGGACTCCGCTGCGGCCCGGCGCCCTTAGGTGTGATTACCCACTCTTTGCTGGCCAGATTTTAAAACCACCTGTCGCATGTGGGTATGGAAATATGAGGTAGGGATTGCTTTTAATGTAGGCCTAAATCATGAGCTATGGAAGCGCATGGTGAGCGCTTTTTTCCAACCGAGCCAACAAGTAACACAGAGATGATCCTAGCTCTGCTGTCGCACAGTGAGGAGTTACGAAAAGGTAAAGGCAAGGCTCAATTTATCCAGTTTATGGGTTTCCTACTTTTTATGTTACAAACGTCTGTGCGTAAAGTGTGACTCCAGCTGGTTAACTGTTAAAAATAAGCCAGTGGAACACGTTTTAGTTTGCTAAGAATGTCAAGATGTGTAAATATTTCCGGCTGCAGAAAATATTTTTTTTTTCATTTAATGTCCTGGCGGATCAGTATTAAAGCTCATATAATAAGGGACGTGCGTCATTTCTGCACACTGAGTGAGAATATTTATAGGATTAACTTTGAACCTTTGATCTCAATGAATGATCGTTCAGATGGGCGAATATAGTCTGGTCACAGAATCTTGAAACGTTTTTTATGGATTTTTATGTATTGAAAAATAAAAGCATACTATTCTGCGCACTGCTTTAATCACAAAAGTTCAGAAATGCCCATTTTATTTGAATGAAAACATTGTTTAGAATGATAATTATTCTTCTGCCTATTCAGAACAGTTTAAGATGAAAGCATCTGATCAGACAATATAACTGGAATTACAAATTCTGTTGATTCAATATGCACGTTTGGTGTTGCACAGGAACCGTGAGACCACAGGGTTGCAGCTTTCTAGTTTTACTGAGCTGCTCTGAATTATTGATGGCCTGAATACACCTGTTCTTGACGTGGCTTGCTGCTGCTGATGCAAGACGAAATGGCCCTCAATGTTTCATGAACTGTCCTCCCGAAGAACAATAGCGGCGCGATTTCTTGCTGGATGAATTGCTTGAGCTTCTTTTAATTAGTAATAAAGAGGCCGAATAACATATTGTCTGCCATTTCAGATAACTTTGTTTTAGATCGGTTGACTTGGAGTGGGTTCATATGTTAAAAAAACCCGACGCCATCAATATTTAGGGTGTTTGTATATTTTAATATAGGGCATTGGCTTTTTTCGTACTTTTACAAAGCTGTTTTTTCTGAAGGTATAGATTGTAAACAGGAATTTTATTCAACTGTGAAAATTTTTGTTCTTATTACTTTGATTTTTATCACGTTCTTCCTTATTAAATCTACATTACAAAACATATCCCTTTGTGCATCTTACAAGAATTACAATTACAAGCAGAATTGATTTTTGAAACGTATTCCTGCAAGTTTTATAAAATCTTACTGTTGTCAATGGAATTTTAAGATTTCCAATAATCATGTTGTGTAACTGTCTGTAACTCATGAGTCGATATGCAGCTATTCACAAACTTGATTTAAATAATTCCAGCATTGAGAGAATTATTCAGATTTTTCACCATGAAAAACACAAACAACTAAGAAATTATCCGAAGTGTTTTTTGTTTTGTTTTTGCTGTTTATTTGGTTTCTTTTCTAGAAAAAAGGAAAAATATTTTTGGACAATATTGCAGACCGGTTATGTGGCAGAGAATGGAATAAGCTTCTCACGATCACATGGCACAAAAACAAATTGTCAAGATATGATACATTTGTATACTGTTTTTTACTTATTTATTGATTTATTCTTTTTTACTATTTAAACTTGATGTTCACTCAGGAACTCGGGTTTACAAGTGAAGTCACGATTTTTATCAAATATTTATTTTTTGTATTTTTTATCACTTAAGGGATAGACTAAACATAAACTCTCCGTTCAATAAAATCCATAAGCATACGGCTGCATTAATAGTCATGGAAATAGTTTCATTAAAAATTATATTAATTTCTCACGTTGTAGCGTGAAAGGCACATGATCAGCCCTCATGTAGCCTATTTTGATTTCTTATTTTTTTCTTTTTCTATTGTTAATTGTTACTTCAACTATAAAATATTTTGTGGGGAGCTGAAAAAACCGCATTTCTAAATCAATTTCTGTTTTTACCTTTGCCTTCACGAACACGCGTTAAATTTCCTCACTATGTCATTCGACATCCTGTGATTCCAGTTTTGCCTTGTCTCCAACAGAAATCCCCATGTGCGCAGGCTGCAATCAGCACATCGTGGACCGCTTCATCCTCAAAGTGTTGGACCGCCACTGGCACAGCAAGTGTCTGAAATGCAGCGACTGTCAGGCGCAGCTGGCGGACAAGTGCTTCAGCAGGGGCGACAACGTCTACTGTAAAGACGATTTCTTTAAGTGAGTTCTATTATTATTATTATTATTATTATTATTATTATTATTATTATTATTATTATTATTATTATTATTATTATTATTCAATGAATTAATGGGAAGCTTCTCATGTCCAAAAGGAGATTTGGCACCAAATGCGCGGCCTGCCAGCAGGGAATCCCGCCCACCCAGGTGGTTAGGAGAGCGCAGGACTTCGTCTACCACCTGCACTGTTTTGCATGCATCGTGTGCAAGAGGCAGCTGGCCACAGGTGACGAGTACTACCTGATGGAGGACAGCAGGCTAGTCTGCAAGGCCGACTATGAAACCGCAAAACAGAGAGGTGAGCCGACCGACTCCTGAAATGGATACGCAGTCAAGTACCGTACTGCAAGTTCAGTCAATTATTCTGCAGCTGTAGCTGCATCATGTTTGGCGTGGCGGATAGGTCATCTGAAACTGCGACCTATACCAGCGTTAATTGCATAAGTACCGCTTTTAGCAGCTTTCAATAGCACTTTTGTGACCCCGATGTTAGCTTGCTTGCTTTACCTCGTTTTGTTAGAATGGCCCAAGTAGCAAACTTTGCGACTGTTTGGGGCCCTCTGTTTGTCTCCAAGAAGAAGTCATATTTACACAGGACAGGTCGATCAAATGCACTACTACAAAAACGTAAGAAAATCCGTATAGTTTGAAAGTTATGTTAATAGAGTTCTAATTTCAATTTATTTAAGTAACTTATGTTGTCTGTGCCTAAATTAAATGGCATAACTTAAAATGAGATCCAGAAAATGCTAAAAGAAAACATTTTTATCATTATAACAAATGCTTTTCTGCTCAAATAGTGTGGGTATGTTTTAAGTATGCAAAAGACTCAAAAGTTTTGGAAGATATTCTTTAAACCTGCACCAATACATGTTTTTGAATATATATGCCTACAAATATTTTTCTGGGTTCAAATCAAGTTTGAGAACATAGCACCAAGAATATTTATAGATGTTAAGATATAGTTTCTAGTGTTTAATGACCAAGATTTTGCAGGTGATTAAAAAAACAACTACTGGCCTAAATTCCCACAGGATAGGTTTCCAAATGTACCAGCACTATGATTTCTAAATAAAAACTTTTTAGTTCTAAAATGTTGTCAGCAGAGTAAGAATTTAAGGATAATTTTATAACCACTGCTGCATTTGTCTTAGCTAGGAAAACAAGTTATACTCTCTGTAATTAGGTACGGAGCTGAGTAGATCAGTATAGATAAGCTATTGTTTGTGGTTGCTTGTGAACACAGCATCATAACTCTGACCCACGCTGAATCTAACATGAAAAAAGGAGTATCCTTCATAAGCTTTGTGAATCCAAACAGGCTCATTCCATTCCTGTGCAGGCTGAGCATGGTCAGAGTTTTATCTCTCCATCTGTTTGTAATTTTCCTTGCTGATTTATGTATGGAGTTAACACAAATTTTTGTAAAGAATACACACATTTATTTTACTAATGACATGGTGCAATAACTCAGGCAGCATCCACTTGGGATGATGTTTTTTTCCACTTTGCTGGGCTTCTGAACAGATTTTCAGACAAGAACCAAGTGTTTGTGCTCTGCAAGATTATAGCATATAATATTTTTTTTTTCCATAAAATGTAAAAGTTGTGTTTTATATGTTTTTTAGGCTATTTGCTGTTGTGGTGAATACGTGCTTTTCTCAATATATGTATTTTGCACACTGTGGATGCTGATGTAGAGTTTTTATTATCACAGCATCCTGATCAAATGATAAAAACGAAAGTCCACGGAACATTAATATATGATTTACTTTGTGTCTCCATTCATATTTCACTTCTTTATTATTAAATTTGTTTTCATTAGCTTCACTGTTGACCGAAAATCATGAAAGTAAAAGTAAATTTTAGGGTTACTTAAAGGTTGCTTATTTTTCTTACAGAAGCAGACTCTACGGCAAAAAGGCCACGGACGACCATCACTGCGAAACAACTGGAGACGCTGAAGAACGCCTACAACAACTCTCCAAAACCAGCCCGCCACGTCCGGGAACAGCTATCGTCAGAGACTGGTCTGGACATGCGAGTTGTGCAGGTGCAGTATATTATTCTCCATTAAATGCTACTCCATTAGTGACCTGACTTCATTATCAATGGACAATTGTGGCTGATCTGGCACAGGCGCACTGTACGTACGAACACATGCGTGTATAAACTTATGGGAGTGGATTTATGGCCTGATGTAGTAAAATGAAGTCGGCATGAAAGTCGCCGTTGTTTAAGTGCAGTCTCGTTAACAATACTGAGAGGGCCCTTCGCATATTGTGAGGAGTTGCTGTAGGTGTTAGTCATATATATTGTTTTATTTGCAAGGACAAAACTGGGGACAGAAGCCACTAAAATGCCCCTCATTATTCAGTAAGAGCGGAGGGGTGGAGAGGGTTCAGACAGGGTGGAATATCATTAAGAAGAACGTTGAGTCGCTTTGTGTGCAAGTGACCTAAATGGATCACTCCTCTGTGTAAGATTAAGGATAGAAGTAAGGACAGGTTAAATTTAGACCTTGCAACTACAGCAAAAATGAGTTTGGATCAAAACTGCAGCTAAGCGTTTTAAATAATTTGAGGAATCGGGAGGCTGAGCTGTCTGCTCTCATGTGAGGCAAGTTGGACAAGTCTTGAAGTGAATTAATAATGTAACAAAAGTGATTTAGGGTAAGGTGGTCCCAGGTCAAAGATCCATGGTCTTTTTTAAATTCTTAATAAATAAAGTGATGTCCAGACAAGTCCTTGAACATTAGTTTAATCTTAATATAGTAAAATTTAACAGCTCACGAAAAGAAGATATACAGTATCAGACTCTGGCTTGTGTATAATGAGTTATTTTGTCTTCCAGGTCAAGAGATTTTCAGTGTAAAAAGCATGACATCACAAATAGACACCTTCTGAGTGACTTTGTATTTTAATTAATTATAACTTGAAAATCAAAACACATTTCTAACTATATTTTTTCACATTCTTTTTCTGTGTTAAATTAGCTAAATATCCAGCTAAATGTTTGGGTGAATTACCAAAATCTTTGCCATTTCTGAAATCTTCTCTCTTTCACACCCTAGGTTTGGTTTCAGAATAGACGAGCAAAAGAAAAACGACTGAAGAAGGACGCCGGGCGCCAAAGGTGGGGCCAGTATTTCCGCAACATGAAGAGGTCACGAGGAAGCTCCAAGTCTGACAAAGACAGCATTCAGGAAGAGGGCATGGACAGCGATGCAGAGGTCTCCTTCACAGGTATGTTTCGGTCTCTTAAAAATGAGAAAAACGTACAGACTCACTGGCATGTCACAGAGACAAAGCAACAGATGTGACTAAAACATAGTCATTCTTTATATTCAAGTTTCTTAGTACTGACAGTAAAGCAGCATATCAGTACATACTTTTAATATCAAAACTTTTCTTTCTGTAATATATTTCAAATATGTACTTTCACAGTTTTTACTGAATTAAATGTTTATTGTTGCTGCATCTTTGCATATGCTTAGAAATCTGTTAAATATAAAACATAATTTGAAAGGCTAAATAAAAGGTATAAATGCAAAATCTTTACTTCATACATAATATGTATTACAATCACAATGAATAATAAACTTAATGACTGACCAGTTACTTTGTTTACTGACTCGCTGAAAATATCCAGTTTTTCATTCAGTGTTTGGATATATTATATGTCAGTGACAGAAAATGGTATTACAGGAATGTCGCTCTAAGTAGATAAACTATGAAAGCCAAATAAAAGGAATCGTTAATAAGTGTTCTTTAGCCACACAGAAATATGTCACAAATTATGCTACAGTAGCTAAGCAATTTGCCGTTCTGTTTTTACTTGAGATTTAAAATGTTCGAACAAAGGTTTACATATGGATGTCTCTAATGTTTGCATGCCTAATAAATGTATTCACTGACTTCAGACTAATTTGTACAGACTTAGTTTGCCCTGTGATTGAACCAATTGATCAGGCTGATTGAGTAACAAAAAAAAAGAAAGCATTTGCCTATAATACACTGCATTAGAGAAATATAGAAGAAGCTGGTGGTATTCAGTAAGGAGAGGTAAAATCAGCCTTACAAACACCAGTTCTTTTTTTTTTTTTTTTTCTTGTTACACAGATGAACCTCCCATGTCTGAACTCGGCCACACCAACAGTATTTACAGCAGCCTGAGTGAATCCTCTCCAGCTGTGGGGGGGCGCCAAGCTGGCAACAACCACAGCTCCTTCCCCCTGGACCACGGCTCCCTTCCCTCCCAGGACCAGTTCCACGACATCCGCTCCAGTAGCCCCTATGGTCTCCCCCAGTCACCAGGGTCCCTTCATGCCCTGCCGAGACACCAGCCTCTCATCACCAGTCTCGTTTACCCCGATTCAGGCCTTTCCATCATGACCCAGAGTGGCGGACCTGGCCTTAACCCCTCCGTGAGAGTTTCCATGGGGGCAGCCAACGGCCCCAGCTCAGACCTCTCCACTGGCAGCAGCGGTGGGTACCCGGATTTTCCTGCAAGTCCTGCTTCTTGGTTAGACGAAGTGGACCACGGGCAGTTTTGATTTTGTCAGAAAGAAATTTGACTCTTTCGTTTTTTTCTTCGCTGGCTTTCTTTATGACTGTTCTGCTGGACCGAAGAAGTGCAGATTACATAAAAAGGGCAGTGTCTGGGTAAAGTAGCAGAACACTGTGGTCACATCTCAGTAACATCTCCCAGATTTATTTATTATAAAGGAGAAAAGAAAAACCTTCTATTTAATTTAAAGCATTAAGTCTTTGCAAATTACCAGTCCATCACAAAAGCTATACTTTTTAGATGCCACTGATGTCTTTTAAAGCAAACTAGATAGTGGAAAAGGAACTGACAAGGTTAGATATTAGACATGTTTATTTTTTATTTATTTGTTATCACTTTGCTCAAATCTCATCCTACTCTTTAGCATGATCAGATGAAAGATCCAGTTCAATGAGTAGCATCTTTTAAATGTCTGTATTTTGCCAAATGTCTCTCTCTCTCTCTCTCTCTCTCTCTCTCTTTTTCTTTCTCTCTCTCTCTCTCTGTATATGGTTTATCAATGTGGAGACTTTATTTTTATACAAACCCATTCTTGGACACGACAGAAGAGGCTGGGCATGAGGACTTTGTACATTGTTGAACAGACAGAGATAGAGGCAAAAATGTAGATGTCTTCTTAAAATGGTACCCATGGGTCCCATCACTTCTATGCATTTGTGTGTTCTCAAATGTGTCTTTTTTTGTTTTGTGGTACTGGAAACCATCTCAAAGATTAACTCTAGGAACTGGAATTGGGGGGGTTGGGGTGCTGATGTATATGTTTGTTTATGTGGAAAATGTTTTATGTATTATTTATTCCCTATGGTAATGATGATGATTCATAAATAAATAGCAGGTCTTTAATAAATTTCTCACCTTACTGAACACGGTGTTTAGGTCTGTTTTGTTGGTCTGTAAAACTGCATATACAACAAGTAGGGGACATCCTGTTTATGTTTAAGTATCTGCCGTTCACCATCCTTCTGATAGTGAAACCAGAGAAAGCCTGCAGTTGTGCCTATGTCTGCAAATTGAGAATCTGGCTACCTACCAGCACTGTATCAGGGGTTCAACAGCTCTTTAGTGGAGAAATTTGATGCAGTCAACTCATCAATTCAGAGATTACTGGGGCCTGTTTGCCCAAATGCCCCAATGGGAAAGGAATCTCCAATCCATTATCCAAGAAGGGATCGAGTGCCCCTCGTGAATTTCCTCATTTGTTTAGTTATTCAAAGTCAGGTTCAATTAAATAGATTAAACAGTAAATGTCTGCGTCACACTGTTTACTTGAGTGGCCAGTGCCAGTATGAGTGTATGGACTTGCAGGTTTATGTATTTTTGGTGAACAGTCTATAGGAATGTTGTTTTTATATTCATGAATGCTTTATTTTATCATCTTTAGGTAAAGAATTTCAAATGATGTTAAATTAATCAATACAGGACCTGACTGTGTTAGAAAAACAGGTAAAATAAGTATGTTTTCAATCTTCAAATATATGTTATAAAAGTATTTTTTCTTTACAGAGGTGACAGGTCCCGTTTTAAAACTAAATTCAAACTTCTTGAAAAACTTATCAGAGATAAATGCAAAAGCACTCAGTCGGCATTAATTAAAAAAAGACACTAAAAGAATAACAGACTATTAAATCTCAACACTGACGTTTACTCCTTTGGCTAATTGTAACATTTTGTAAGTAATCAAAGTGTTGCACATTTCAATCCTTCATGCTTGTTTTGTTTTAATATGCTCTTCAGTTCTTTCACCTTTCTATCAATACTTCTACCACAAATAAAATTTTCTATCCACAGTGTTCACAACTCAAAGACGTTATTCACACTAAAAGTGATATTTTTATAAAATGGGTTTGTTCATTTATTCATTTATCTTTTTCCTTTTTTTTTCTCTGATGTATTTTGCTGAACTAAAAGGTCTTTCCAGGAAATGTGATTGTCTTTTTACTGTTATGATCGCATTGTATCCTTCTGCATTGTGATAAAATTATGACTACTATCCAGTCAGCACTGTATTCAAACAGAATGTGCAAACTGTGAAGAAAACAATTCCAATTGTAACCAGAATTTAATTATTTTCAAACTGCAATTTAAAAAATATGTAACTTAGTGCTCAGACAATTTGTAATGCATATAGTAAAAATTTGCCTATTGAGTTCCAATGAAACATGACATGTTTTGTGTTTGAGAGCAACTTCGAACTTCCTCCTCAGTTTCCCACAAGAAAAGGATATTCAACTGACTCCTTCTAGCTAAGGAGGGATTGTAGCAGGTATTATTATTCCTTTGCCAAAAGCAGCAGGTGTGTAACCTGAGCCAGAAAGACTTTGCTAAAAACTGTAAAGAGTTGAGAGTAAGAGTTCATTAATCTTCTGTACAATCCACATTTTTCAGTGTGGAGGCAGTTTTTAATAAATTAGAAAGAAGAATTTGTTACAGACATGAAACTATTTCCAAGTTCTTGGTTATTAAAAACCTTTTTGTTTTGCCCTCTGTGGGGGGTATTGCTGAAAAACACAGCAGGTGTGAGTTTTTGTTTTAAAGATGAAGTAATCTCAACACAAATAGACAAGGATTATCTTGTCCCACTCTTTTGGATTGGGTTTAAATTTCACCAATTTCTTGGAAAAGAATTAGATTAGGTTAGGTATGCAATTTGCTAGATGGGTTGTACATGGTTAGTTAACTAACACAATCCTGCTTATTGAGTAAGTGGTTTGAAGCTGTGAGAAAATGTAAGAAATAAGGGAAAGGTAATAAAGATAAGTTAATACAACTTCACTTGGAAAAAATAACTCAAAGAATTAGTTCTAAGGATTTTTGTGAAGTAAAATTAAATATCTAAAAATCTAACTTCAAGCGAATAAAATAAAAAAATCAAAATAAAACTATAACCAATTTAAAACAAAACTGTAATAAAAATGAATTAACATTACCAGTTTGTAAATTAATGATTGTATGGTTTTTTTGTTGTTGTTACAAATGGGTTGATTTTTGAAAATCTAATTTTACAGTATTTTCCAAAGCAAGCCCTCTAGACACACTGCCCTATATGGTTTAGATGTTTTCTTTACCACACCTGATTCAGATGATTGCCATGTCTTAAGCAGGGAAATGTCTAAAACCTTAAAACATGTGCCTTGAGGAATATATATATATATATATATATATATATATATATATATATATATATATACTACATCTAAATGACTGAAATATTCTTGTCAAATACTTTGTTCTTTACATAGCTAAATGGGCTGACCTCAAAATCATATAAAAATTATCAATGGAAATCCAATTTACCAACCTAGTGAGATCTGGATTTGGAGTCACACTAAAAATTAAAGAGTAGAAATACACTAGAGGTGATCAAACTTTGATGTAAGGTCCTTAGTGGGTGTAGTGTATGTGACCTCCATGTTGCTGTATGACATCCCTACAACGCCAGGGTTTGCTCCTGATGAAGTGGCAAATGGTTTCCGGAGGGATCTCCATTCGGGCCTGGACTAAAGCATTCGCCTACTCCGGGACAGTCTGTGGCACAAAGTTGCTTTGGTAGATGGAGCGAGACATGATGTCGCAAATGCGTTGGATTCAGGTCTGGGGAACAGGCGGGCCAGTCCATAGCATCAATGCCTCCGTCCGGCAGGAACTGAAGACACACTCCAGCCCCATGAGATCTAGCATTTCGGAGGAACCAAGGAGATATATATATATATATATATATATATATATATATATATATATATATATATATAAACCTTCACAAAGGAAGATTAACATGGCAAGAGTCTAGTCCTTAAACTTATCTTGGTCCAAAATAGTGTTTAAATGTGGATCCTAAAATGTTAGAGATGGGTGCACATTTAGACTCAAAAAATGAAATAAAAATGAGTAGTTCTCTGTTTTATCCAGACACTGTATCCACTCATTTCTGCCACCGATTCACCAGGTAAATAATACATTGTCAATCATCTCTTTTTATTTATCGCTTGCTCATCATTGAGGATTTGTTCTCATTTTTTGAATGTCAACACATTATGTGACATGGAGAGTGTAACAAGCGTTTGAAAGAAGAGCAAGAAGGCTCAAAACATACTTAAATGACAGCAGAAATATCCAAACATATTTCAGATAGCAAACATGCAAATTAGCTGAGTTTGCCTCGTGCTCGGCAGCTATTGTTAAACTGTTGCTTTTAACTGTCTTTTCGGGAAAGGACTTGCAGGACGCCTTCTGTCTCTCAAATGCAGGGCTCACACACATACATTCTTGTTTTGCCATTAGTAGTGGGACCTTCATTCACTAACATTTATTTTAGTCACTGTATCACTTTCCTAACCCTAACCATTATCGATCTATTCCTAACCTTAAGCCTAACTAAAACTTAATTCACACCGTACCTCAAAACCAACCAGTAGAGCTCAGTGACAGTGCCCCAAAGTGTGGACCAGGCAAAATGTCCTCATTTTGTATTAAACGGTCCTCACTTTTTGGCTAAAAACCCCAAAACGGTTAAAAACCTGTTCTCAGTCTGAATTTTAGACAGGAACACACACACACACAAACAAACATGCACACTCTCCAGCGTCATGTCAGCTGGCGCTGAGTAAATCAGCCCTGACAATAACACCTCCCATGGGTCCTACACATCACAGTTACAATTCAGACCTAATGGAGCAGCAAAGGAGGCTGGGGAGGGGATTGCTTAGCTTGTATGTTTTTGGCCATTCCGGTCTGCGCAAATGTATGGAAGAGGGAGAGAACTTATTTTTGTTTTGAAATCCCTGAAGGAGGAGACTTCAGAGGAAGAGGACTATTGTAGATTGTCTGTGGTTCATATTTCTGTACGTTTAATTAAGGGAATAGTTCATTGAATAACGTCCTAAGTAAGTAGGCAAGGCAAGGTAATTTTATTTGTGTAGCAAACTGTCCTCACAATAAATTGCAGAAAAGGATTTTCATTAAAAGTTGGAGAGTTTTTACATTTCAGGACCTTTAAGAAAGTCTGTTTTTGTACACTTTAACAGAAAAGCACCAAAACTATTTTCAAATCCACATCTATATAATAAGGAAGACTAAAAAAAGATAGTTCTTTGCAAAGACAGAGTGCAAGCACAGCACAGACCAACACAAGAGTTTTGTTTATGTTGCAGATTAATGGCATCTGCAGCTGCATTAGAGCAATCTAACTAATCAACATGGTCATTAGCGCGTGTTTTCACTGACAACTTTAATCAAATCCATCACAGCTCCACATTCCTATTACTTCTCGCAAGCTGCATAATTATTTCTTCAGTTCGTCCTCCGACAGGAATGCAATACTCAGTAATGTGTCTGCAATGGCTGAGTAAATGCACTCAGGAATGTTCATATTAGAAGCATATTGGCTAATGTATCACTCAACTCTTCCTCATACTATTGCCGTGTGGGTGTTTGTAATTTTTTATGAAAACTTTGAAGGACTCAACTTCATTCACCGTGGAGTATCAGGACACAGATTTCCATATTCCACTTTAGAGAAACAGTAACTTTTTTATTATTATTATTATTACTAATTATTAATTCTGACCTCTCATTTTTCTTTTCTTGTTAAACTTGCATTATAATAAAATTTCTCTAAATATGAATAGAAAAATAATTTTCTTCCAATGATAAAATGTTATCCTGGCAATTTTTTTATACGTAAAAAGAAAAGAAAAGAAAATCAGGAGAGAAAAGAAATCATTTATTAATTTTATGCAGATTTAATTACCTTTCAGTGGACCAGATGTGAAGCTATCTGGTCACTAATTGATTTTTTGGTGATACATTTTTCCATCCACTTTGATGTGAAATCATTAAATTTGTTGGTCTGTAATTACAATTAAATTCTCATACTGATGTGTTAACTCAACCCAAAGCAAACAGCACATTTTTGAGAAGGCTTTGACTAAAAGTTGCCTTTCACTGTGAATCAAGTTTTTATGCTAAACTTTTTTTCTTAGGGAGACCCAAAATATTTTATGAATTAACACAGTTTTTTTACTAAGAGTGTGATTTATTTTAATAAAGCATGAAATATAGGAAACCAAGCTGCAAATATAATCATTTTTGATTGATTAAGTGCTTTAATGAGTAAATCATTTATTGCCTTTACTTTTAGTTTCTCACATAGTTAAAAGGCTTTTGTTTGTCCTTTGCATGAGAAAAGTTGTTGAAGGTGCATTGGTTTAAGTTAATGTTTAGAAATAACTCAGTCTCGTTATATAAAATCAAAAATTATAGGGAGATTTCTTTCTGTATTCATCGGAAATCATAATTCATTTAAGATGAACACACAATTTGCCCACCCACCATGATGAAAGCATTGGTGAAAGCTGAAATAAACTAAAATCTAACTGGTATCAATCAAACTATATTGGTTCATGACTAATTAAAACAAAAGAAAATGTGAACAAAACATTTGCAACAGACAAAATTAAATTGCCACTGCAGACATATATGATTAAAAAAAACTGAATAAATAACCAGGTAGTTGACTCATAAAAATCATATACTAATTCTGAGTTATAATACCTAACTTTGATCTAAAAGGATAAAGTTAGGAAAAGGGATGTCAGCCCCAGGGAATACCTTTGTAATTGAACAGCTTGACCACAAGAGAAGACAGTGTGAGTTTTCACTTGCATTATTACAACTGAACAATCACTCATACGCAAAATATACATCACATTTACATTAATGCATTTCTATAACAAGTCGGGTTGTTGGTTTGGAGATAACCAGCTGCTTAGGTTGCTTATGGTTTGGTAGGCCTTTATGCAGTGTTAACGTAATGTAATCTTATTTTTGTTGCTGCTATTACGGTCAAAGTCAGCAAGGTCAGCGCTGATTACATAAGAAATTGCATTTTTTTTATTATAATTTTTCGTCTGGCATTTTACCAACTTACCAGTGGGATTCATAGCAACACATGTTCATATTTGCCTCACACTGGGATTATCACCCTCCTTCTCATTAGCAGGTTTGGCCAAGCAAAGGGTCGTTTTGGGGCTTTTTGGCATCTATGAGGTGTTAACAGCTCCCCGGGGAAGGCTGTCTGGCTCTCACATAACCCTCGACCTCCCCCGCCCACGAACGCAACACACTCACCAAACCACTCAGACTCACAGATGGTCTCCGCACCAGCAGCCAGCCACCACACTTTTTCAATTATTGCTACAGTCATCGCTCAACTGTCACCTCTCAGCGACATAGTAAAAAGAGGAGCAGGAGAGAGATGTTACAGGGGAAAAAAACATTCCTGCATCTACAAGTCACACAAGGTAGCTTCCCACATGTATGCTGTCATTAAAGAGGGTCCTCCTGATGCAGTCTCCTCTGATCTTTGGCTGAAGGAGCTGATAAATCACTCAGTTTAATTGTTCTTATTAAAGGCAGAGTTTCAAACGGCAAGCTGAAATGAGGCTATAGTTGGAGAAGAGGGGATAAGAAAGAAGGAGAGATTTATATAAAAATTTAGTATAGAAAATTTTTATTTTAAATTTCAAATATCAAAATTAAAAAATATATATTTCTGCTCTTCTATTTCACATTTTGCTCTTTCCTTTGATCAATAACAACTGCTGATATGGACGCAAAGAACCACATTTTTATTCCTCATTATTTTAGAATAAATTGAAATAAATTGACCATTTTGATTACTTCAATTTTATATAATAAAGTATGAGATTCTAAAAAAAATTTTAACCAAAAAGCAAAATGTGTGTTGAAAAAGATATTACTCAGTTTTACAACTTTGAAGAAGAACAACCGTTCTGTGTGGGAATTATAAATATCAGTGCTAGTTTTTTCACTTGTTTCCTCTGCCCTATCTGTCTTTCCCAGGAAGAAAGAACACATCCATCTCCAACATAAAGACCTAAACAACATCACCAAGACAAGTGTCATAAATCGGCAGCGCTCAATCTGGGACGGTACTTTTTGTTGCAGCCACTCTCTCTCTCTCTCTCTCTCTCTCTCTCTCTCTCTCTCTCTCTCTCTCTCTCTCTCTCTCTCTCTCTCTCTCTCTCTCTCTTGCAACACTTTGCTGTTGTTTTCTTCCCCCATTTTTTTTTCATAATTGATGTCACAGGATTGGTGCTGTGTGTGTTGGGGTAGGAGGGGGTGACTGCGGATGGAGAGGACAAGGGGGTGGAGAGGGCATACACTTAATCCCTGGGTCAAGATGTATTTATTGAAGATTAATAACGGAGCAGCAATCTCATCATGCTCTCGATGATTTTATAATTTGGTTTCTGGGGATGGGAGGGTGGGGGGAGAGATCAGGGACAAAGACAAGAGGGAGAAGCTGAACTATTGTTAATACATGGAGCCAGGTACAGGGTGGTGTATGAGTTTTTGTGCCTTTTTGAAGAGATGTACAAATAAAAAGTACAGCAAATCTTGACATCCTTTTTGTGTGCTGGGTAATCTTTACTTGAACTTACCAGTTGGGATACTGTATACAAGCATGGAATAGCATTGATTGTTTGTTTGGTTTTTGTTTTTCTTCGTCTTTTACATCAGTTTTTGATCATTTTTGCTGCAAAAGAAAAGAATCTTGTGAATCCAAACAGAAAAGCTGTCAGTTTTCCTGAAAAACACACCGCAGCGCACCAAGATATTCATGTTGTTATTCATTCAGTGCTCTGCATTTCTAAGTCTTGCATATGTAGTGGAAGTATTAACCTCATTCACCTAATGCATCTGTTGGCCTCTCAATAGGCCGCGAGATGAAGATGATGGGGAAGAGACACCTTTTGTCACCAAGCAACAGGGGGTGGAAAAGGATGAAAAGAGACACATTCAAGCTGAGGTTAAAGGCTCAGAGTTCAAGGTGTAGTCTTCCATCCAAATTTATTGATACCCCTAATAATGATGAGTGGATTGAATAGACTGCTTGTCCCTGACCTTCGTCATCAGACACACCTTATGCTACTATATCAAAACAAGCAGGCAGGCACATGTCTGAACAGTGTGACATCCAGCGCAGGAAGCCTCAAGATGGTAGGAAAAGATGAAGGGAAGAAAATAAAGATGGAGGAAAGTAGGGTGAGGAGTATGTGAAGCATACATAGTAGGGGATGAAGGAGTAGGTGGTTTGCAATCTTTATGGGCGGAAGAGGATAATGAAGGATGTGAGAAGGGCAAAAAGGAGATGCAGTTATATCGGAATCTTGGCTTGGATTAAATGCTTCATCAAATCAAATTTACTATAAGAATATTGTATTTGGATTAAAATGTATATACATATATATATAAAAATCTGGAAGCTTTGTTATTTTTCATTCAGGATTTATTTGCTATGTAATGCATAATTATGAGTTAAATATAATTATAAAAAGTGTGTTATTTTTGTAGAATTTTTCCACTAACAAAGATCTGAAAAGTATGGTCTACATTTGTTTCAGTAAGACTTACCACACTTTTTCAGTTAGATTTAGTCCTGGACTTTGACTAAGTCTTTCTAAGTAATAAATTGTTTGGATTAACCACTCTATTGTAGCTGTGTGTTTATGGTTGCGATCCTGCTGCTCCTCCACCATCTAATCTTTACTTCTAGAATCTTTAATTCCAGAGTCCAATTAACTCTTATCAACTTCCATGTTAAAGGTAGAAAAAGAGATAATCCCCACAGCATGATACTGCTGCTGTTTTAGCATAGGGGTGATGTGTTCAGTGGGATCTGAAGTGTTATATTATTCTATCACTTATAGTATTTAGCAAGTTGGCCATAGATTAACTTTGAACTTTACTCTCAAGAGAATAGTTTTTCCTATTGTGCCACCTACTTGGTTTGTCTTCCTTTCATTTGTAACTTTCCACTTGCCACTCTTCTTAAACGGCCAAATATGTACACTGAAGGCCATGACTGATGGTTGTTCTATATACGGATACTCTCCTCCAAAGTTACAGTGGGTCTCTTATTTGCTTCCTAGAATAATAGTCTAAT
Organism: Apricaphanius iberus; assembly: GCA_028564705.1. Taxonomy (NCBI): domain Eukaryota; kingdom Metazoa; phylum Chordata; class Actinopteri; order Cyprinodontiformes; family Aphaniidae; genus Apricaphanius; species Apricaphanius iberus. The sequence continues at coordinate 140,970 of JAPXFQ010000906.1, forward strand.
TGCTTTAAGCTTTTCAACACCTTTATATCAGACCTCTCTGAAGCGTTCCTGATGTTGTTTATTCACACATTTTCTCCAACAAACCTACTACATAACAGCTGCATTCCTACTGGCTCTAGGAAACACACAGAGGAATTCTAATTACTTATTACATTACTTCTGAGTATCCCTGGTAGAAATGGATTTTCCTTAGGCGTATCAAAGTGAAGGATGAATACAAATTCATATAATCCTTTCCAGATTTTTTTTTTTTTATCCATAAAAACAAAATGAGATTGGTGGCTGAACGGAGGCAAAATGTGAGGAAGTTTAAAATGAATGAATAAAAGGCCAATTTATGTATCCCTAATTTTGACATCTCTGTCCCATCTATCAACACTTCAAAAAGGAAAAGATAAAGCACCTAAAACCCCTTTCTTTAACTGTGGCACATCCCTCCCGAGACAAAACCCATCCTTTGAATTTCTATACATTAGCTATCAAAGCCCCATCCCTGGCTGCATTAAATGTATTTAGATCTAACAAAGTGCTCCCCCTTGACTCCATCACTTCTTTAAAAGACTTGAGAACGAAAAGAAGAGGAAGAAGAATGAGCAGAAGGGGGTGGAATGGAGGGAGGGGAAAAAGGTAGCTTGGGAATTTACGGTGATAAAATGCCGGGGTCAGGCAGAATGTGTGGCGGAGGTATTGATCAGTGAAGCATGCAACTGACATGTGGCCCGAACCCTGACCCTTAAATAGCGAATGAATCTCAATCCAATAGAGTAAAGTGTCTGATGCAGACTAAATGAGCAGAGAAGCATGAATGCACATATACCACACAAATACAGAGTATTTCAAATAAAATATATTGAAGTTTGTGTTTTTATGAAAGCCTTTGCAAAGCACTGTATAAGTAGCATAAATATTATTTTTATTTTATTATAGGAAATGTTCCAACACATTTTGTTTGTGTATGATCCATGCTGTTTGTGTTCTTGAAAAGGGTGTAAAGATTAAAAAAGGGAAATCGTGGTAAACTACATTTTTCTTCTACAATAACGTTTTCCAAACACATCATAAAATGCTCAAACAAGAGAAATATTGGCTCCCATTTCTGCTACGCATGTAAGTGATAAAAGCTGATTTAATTGTTGATTAATTATTGATTACCAATTATTAATCAGTTGAGATCCGAAATATCTGCTGCACAACATGTTTTAATTTGTGCCAATCTGACACAGAGAACTTGTAGATCTGGTTATTAAATATTTAATTAGTGGCATTTTTTTTTTTTTTTTTGCCTGGATGGATGGAAGGATGGATGGATGGATGGATGGATGGATGGATGGATGGATGGATGGATGGATGGATAGATAGATAGATAGATAGATAGATAGATAGATAGATAGATAGATAGATAGATAGATAGATAGATAGATAGATAGAAATTACAATCACACATGATTTCAATTCATATGTAGGTAACTTGGTCTTGTTTGAAAGAAAAATATGAATTTTGAACATGGTGTAGAAAACAAAATGTTGAGTGTTTCAGCACATGGATGTTTTACCAGCACTTAGCAATCTTTCATTTCCCTAATACTATTAGAAATAATTTTAGACAAAACCAACTAAATAAATTGGATTATTCTAATGTCAAGAAAGGCTCTCTTATTATTTAATGCCTCTTTCCACTTAGCATTTCCGGCAATCCTGAAGTCAACCCCATGCAGGCATGCCACAAACAAACATACGGGTCCGCTAAAAATAATTCCTTCCATCTACTTAACCCCCAGACACATGCATATGCTCATGTGCAAACATAGACATTACCACACACACATGCACACATCTACACATATGCATACGACTCCCAAACAAACGAAAAATCCTTTTAAGTAATGAAACCACATAAACTCATACGTTACCTCATACGCTAGAGTTATGGGCACGTTTTACATAAAATTCAAATAGCCAGCATTGTCTGGGATGCATGTGTGCATACGGATTTGCATTTTAGAGGTTATTAAATAAATGAGCAGCGTGAAGTGAAATTGAATAGAGAGAAAAAAAATGAAAAAGAAGCCCAATTTTCTGTTCTATCATCTCAAATACAGGATGCCATAAATAACAAGAACACACACCCTCCTGTTCTCTATCAAACCTCCTTTAGAAAATGCCCCCACCATCCCCTACATATGCACAAAACTCACTTAAACGCAATCAATGGCTTTTATTGGAAAAGAAATAAGAGAAATATTTTCCCAAAGAAACAATCACAGCTAAAGGTAATATGGCTTTTTTTTTCTCTCCATTCAGAGCCCCAATCACCAGAAGGCACAGAGCTACCCCTTTTGACCAGTGAAGGCCATTCCTAATCCAGGAGGGCTCACCAGCTTCTCATGAGCAAATCTCATATTTCTAAATGCTGGATTATGTTTTTCTTTTATTACTGCTGAAGCTGCCTGAGGGTTGTGGGGTTAGTGGGGGGTAAGGCCAAACTGATGAGATTAATGGAAAAGCCTGGGGACTTAAATATGACGAGGGAAATAACAAAAAATACATATATGAGTTCATTAAGATGATGGCTGAATGGATTCAAAGATGGGCCTAAAATACAGATAAAAGATAAAAGTAGGTTCAACGCGATTATAATTCTGAGATAAGCTCAAAAGCAGTTCACCAACAGCACAGACCGGGGGAACGCAGTTTATTACACACAGTGCAGAAGTTATAAGCCCTGAAATATGCACATAGGATGTGGGGTAAAAATGGCTTTAACATGCAAACCCAGACACGAATAGCAACCTGTGTTTATAAAAGTAGGCCAGCCTCGGAAAGCCTTTTCTTAAATTTGGCCTCGTTTCCGCAGTACTCACAGTTTTACTTTTATGATAACGGCATCATGTTATAATATCACTCGGATGCCAGTGAGTAAAGAGTAAAGCTGAGGGAGGGTGGTGATGCACGGGTAGGATGCAAGCTTTGCAGCAACAGGGAAGAGTGGGGGGAAAAAATGACCTTGCTGGAAATAACAACAGCAACCCTTAATGTGTTGCATTACAAGATATGTGATAAAACACTTTTATGGGGTAGGCTGTTAACTCCAGGGTCTCATCGCACATGGTGCCCCCTCAGCAGCCCATTTCATCTGTGTGTGTGCATGTGTGTGTGAGATTGAGGAGAGGTTGGAGACCGCTGATCCTAAATTGGGGGGCAGCAGCTCCAACTAATTGTCTTTGTTTTCACCTTGGTGCTGCTTCGCCTTTGGTAAATTGTTTTTCCCATTTTTCAAGTCTTGAAAAAGCTGAGAACTGAGGTTATGTTGATTTTCTTTTCCGCTCGAAGAGGATCAGCTTTATGTGTCTGTTTGTTTTCTGTTGAGGCATCTGATCGCATGGAAGGCTTTATCATTACAACGGGTGTTTTTCAGCGGGCTTAATGGAAGACATGCCATGTTTGTCTTCACATGGCTTTTCATCAACTGCTGAGAGGGGCACATGGTAAGTACGGTCTCAGCATTGCCCTCTAATGGATGAGTTGCAGAAAGACAATACATATCAGGCTGTTAGAATAGTGAATGAGTAATTTGGTCAAGGATATTATAAACAGTAGATGTAAATGGAATTAATCAAGAAAAATGAACATATTGTCATGATTTCTTAAATTTTTCTTTTTCAGACCTGAGCAAGTTAGCAGCTGTTTCGAAATGTCCTCCACTTGTGGGCTATTTTCCATCTCCAAATAAAGGACATGGCTGATTTTTTTATTCTTTTGAAACATTTTTATGTCTCTTACCAGACTCATAAGTTGCTTAAATATTTCAGTTTTTTTTATCTCTCGCCATTTTTTTATCTTTCACAATTTAGGAGCACGATAACGTATAAATATCTGAGGTTAAAACAGAGTAAGCCGTACAGAAAATGATACACATAAAACAAAGGTAAACAGAGTAAGTGTAGGTGAGAAGTGACAATGTCTAATGATAAAAGTCCTACATTTATCGATGGGAAAACTATAGGGCAGAGCTTCCTAAAGTTAAAGCTCGAACTAACACTTGAGGTTATAAATCAACAAGTGTGGGGTCTTGTGATTCTTTTAGAAAAATAAACTAAACACAAAAAATTATCTTTGTAAATCATATTTAATTCTATTAAATGTAATAAATAGATGGAAGAAATTTCTTAACTGTCAATGATGTTTGGGTCGGCATTCTATCCCTGTTTAATTGGCTTATGGGTAAAACTCTATACATACTAATTTTTGGTATGTACTCATTTTTTATGGGTTAAAAGATTAAAGGTTTTGGAACCACTGCACTACAACGCTGTTTTGGAGAAAAAAGCCTCAAAGAGATAGTATATATGATACAGCTAAAGGCTGAGGTCTTTAGGCAAAAACTTTGCATGCTCTTCCTATGCATTCTAACTGGGTTATCTGGCTTTCTTGTACGGTCCACAAACATGACTTTCAAATTGTTTGTTCTTTCTAAATTGTCTAAAGAAGTACCTGTTTTTTTGTTTTTGATTTCTTTTTTTTGTCCTATGTCCATGTGTCATGCCTGTCTGTGGATTAACCTGCCTCTCGCCCACTTATCTCTGGAAATAAGCATCGGCTCCCTCATAACCCTTTAAGGATAAGTAACTGTGAATGAATGATACTTGATAACTGTCTGCATCATCAACACACAACCAAAATCTTACTCATAAATTGTCACCAAATCAGGGCCGTGCAGAGACCTTGAGAGGGGCCGGGGCTCAGAGTTCAAAAAGGGGCACACATGGCAAATGGCTTACAACAACAGAACTTAGTGTATCATCCTGAATAGCAACAACCATTACCCAGCAATAATATATTAACGTCATCAGTAGTGGACCATGCAAAGCCAAAGTACCCTGTTTTTTATCTGAAGGGGCGCAATATTGCTGTTGAGATGCTACTGCTGGGATGTGTTGATCAAATACAAACATTAAAAAGACCATAGGATAGTTGGTAGCTGATTAAACAACAAGTTTTATAAAGTACATTATGGAATAATTACTCTTGAAGCTGCGTCTAACTAAATAAACCCTAATATCTGAGTGGTTAACCTCCACAGAAACTCAGGTGCCGAATTAAAGGGATATTCCACCCCTAAATACAAATAAGTCTGTTGCCATATTCCTCAGAGTTAGATAAGTTATAAAAAAAATAAAAAAAACAACACAGTAATTACCCTGACCTGGCAGCAGTCTGTTTACTTTAGCTTAGCATAAACTATTGTAAATTAATGGGAACTACTAGCACTACTAGGAATAGTGGTGTGTCTGGCTTTCCATATTGGATCAAGAAAGTGCTCAAAATTAAATAAATAAATAAAAACTTGTGAAATATCACTACATTAGTAAACAATAAACAAATATATAATTTGACTGTGAAATCGTGAAAGTAATAATATTCTCAGGTCCCACCCACTGACCCTGATTGGGAGATGTACTTATTCAACCGAAAACCATCCTTTTAAAAATAAATAAAAGCTGTGAAATGAAAGCTAACTTTTTGGAAAAGATGTTTTGAAATAAAAACTAGTAGAAATCAATTAAAATGGCTAAAATGAAAAAAATGTACCATTGAATTGTTGAAAATGAAAAATATTTCATACAAATAAGCTAAGAATTTTATACTCAGTTCTAAGTAGATCTAAAAACCACTATTGCAAGCAAATAAAAGAAACCGTTTTATGTAACTTCAAAATCAAGACTATATTTTCCTTCACAAACGGGTCTATTTTTATATTCTTGCGACCTCACTCACAAGGCTAAGCAGCTGAGGAGTGGAGGCAGAGGCATAATGAGCCATGGTGTTACTGACAGTAACCAGATCATTTTATTTAGGTAAATTGTTAGTAATAGTTAAATGTTGGTGTTGAATGGCACAGACAGATGATGAGGGGCACACTCCCAAAAAAACTGTTGTTTTTTTTTTTCAAAAAAGGGCACTTGAGGCATCATTAAGAAGAGGGTTAGGTGCCCAGGCCCCCTCAGACCCCCCGCCCCCCTCTGCGCGTGCCTGCACCAAGTATATAACAGGAACACAAAAACTATGATGAACGAAACAACATAATGAATTAAACAGCAATGCCACTTTTTAGATCCATTCATTGTTGTTATCGTTTACCTCCCAGAGACAACAAAGTGTAAAATATGTGTCAAGAACCATATGTTAAACACCAATTTTTTGGTGCTTGGTTTTGTCTTCAAAAGACAGTTGGAGAAAAGCTTAACTGATTCTCATCATACTGGGCTGTAAAACTCAAACCCCTGTTGACGACTGTGGCACATGTGAGCGCATCAAGGTCCCTATTGCTTTGCCAACACACAGAACCCATCCCAAAGCTTTCATTCTTCTTATCTTGGTGTTTTTTTGTTTCTTCTCAGAATAATTTTCCATGTACACAGCACTGAAAAAGCCAGGCAAATCAATGTTCATTTTGCATTTTTACAAACAAAATGGGGCCTATCGTTCTATTTACATTTCAGAAATTTTCTGAACAAGGCTCCCTTCTTCTTCCCCGTCTCCCTGCCTTGATCAGTCGTCTTATTTTTTGTTAGTGTAGTCTTCTTTGCTGTTCCCCTTCTTCCCTATTTGTGGACCTCAACACTCCTTCCAGCCCTCATATTCAGGCATTGTAGATGTTTAGGCCAAGACTTATCGATCATACTATAAATTATCCATGCATCACCTTTCCTCCGCTCATTGCTTGTCTCAGAGGCCGTCTGAGACCTTATAGAAGGGAAGAAGAGAGGTGTGGAATAGAGAGTAGAGTGGTGAAAGAGAGAGAGAGAGAGAGTCTCCTACAAATTGTTAATTAAATACGAATCAATCCTCTGCTATTTATCAGGCCATGAATCCACCTCACCTTTAAGGGGGGAGAAGCCAAGGAAAGCTGGGGAGGGGGGAAATCAATAAGGTGGGCAGAGGGGAGGGATAAGTGTTTAATCCACCAATCAAACAACATCATAATCATTATATGGAGACAACTGGACATTATTGGGTGAAAAAGGTGGGCTCAGGACACTAACATTTCACATGGAGAACATAGGACTGCAACCTGCTTTCACTGCGTTGTTGCAAAAAGATACTGAAAATGCTGTGCTACTGAAATAAGATGTAGAAGGATTAGGTCCAGGGAACAAGATTAACTTGAATAGTTCATCTTTGATCTATAAATATGGTAAGGAATGGCAGAAAATTTTTTTTGGATAGGACTTTCCTTTTGAAAATAATGGAAACAGGAGAAAATCATCCACAAAAATGCAACACATCTACTGGTGTGTATCATATGGAGGATATGGAGTTTAAAAAACATGGAACTGAAACTATGTAGAGTGCAAAATATAATAGATATGGATTTATTAGACAATAAAATTTGAAATACTGAGTGATGTTTATTTTTAACTGTTATTTTTTTGGGGAAAACATGATGTGGATTGGCAACAAAGAGTTGATGTAAAATTTTCAGCCATTAGTTTGTGATCTGGAGTTCAAGTAGACCTGGAGTGCGCAGCAGGGCAACAACCAACAAAGAAGTAACACTGACAAAACAGACTAAACAATGTAAACTAAGAGCAACACAAAAACAGCACTCAAATATTGATATATACTGTAACTACAAAAAAATGTCAATGAAAAGTTCATGGTACCAATTATTTAAGATCTATTGATGATAACCTCAGGCCAAGAAAATATCTGTAAACACTGGAGTCCCCACACTTTGGTGTGTATTTAAGCATGCTGGTGAATTTAAGGTTTTTCCATATGAGTGTTTAATGGCTTAGGTGAGGAGCCATCAATCCGTCTCACAGGAATTGACACAGACATGAAGGAGATCGGAGCCACAGACGTCCAGAAAACACCAGCACCTAGGAGCCCCAGGCGGACCAACACAGGGCTTACTGCACCCCCAAGAGAGGAGCAGAGGAAAGCCCTGGGGGACATCCAGCAGCTACAGAGCAGGGGGCCACAGCGACGAGCTCACGGGCTCCGCCAGCAACAGGCTACCCCAGGGAGGGACCAGGCTAAGGACCCGGCGACACAGCACATCCCCGAACATGGACCCAATCAGGGACCGGCCGACAGGAGGCCCCCTCTGTTGCCCCCGGTCTGCAGGGCCACAGCCATCCAATAGCCGATACGGCACCGCCACTCCAGGCCAACTCCCATAACCGACATCTTAATGCCAAGCCTAGTCAGCACCCGGACACGGAGCTCTACCAGCTCCTGAATCCTAGAAGCCAAGACCAGGCATCCAACCAACGCCAAACAAACCCCCCAATCAACTGAACAAGCATGAAGCATGCAGAATAGGTGATGCTGGATCTGTACTCCACCAAACCATCGAACAGGCACCACCAAACAATTCCAAAACTGGCACCCCTGAAAGAGGTGCCCCGACCAACAAAAGGAAGACATTGTCCAACTGATGCACAGGTCCAGCAAGGCCCAGCCAGGCCTGCACCAGGGCTGAACCTGACTGCCCCCGACCCACCATGGCACCAGCGGGCAGACTGATTTTAGTGGACTGTGTGACTTGAGTGCCCTTAGATTTTACTCTATTGTAAAGACCACCATCTGCCAAAACCTTACGTCATGATTATATGAGTGATTACCACAGAGCTGTTCTGCGAGTGCTGTTGAACCCAGAGCAACTCTCACTTCCTCTCTCTTAAGAACCCTGAGAGCTTAACAATCATCCAAACATCTGTCTAGAGTCCAGAGAAAGGCAGTGGCCCAGATGTCAGAGAGATTGGTCTTATGGGAGTAAGGCTCTTGGCCCGTATACTGAGCAGCCCAGTCAGAGAATAAGGATTATAAAGCCAAGGACAGCAGCAAGTCAACCTCCAATATAAGCAACTTTAAGATATCCTCTGCTGTTCTTTATTTACTCTACATGTCATGACAAAGATTATATAAAAAGGGGAGCATTTAGTCATTTTTCTGTTGTTTACGCTGCATGATTTTTAGAGAAACTAAAAAATTGAAGTGATTGTAACATATTGACAAAATAAGTGTAAAAAAAAAAAATAAACAAGGCCAGGTGCATACTGTGTTTTTACTCCAAACTTCCTAAATAGATGTGAATTGTTCATGAATTGAACTCTCTTTACAACTGTGTCCTCTCTCTCCCTATATGTGTGTAACAATTTTCACGTAGCTGAATTGTCCTCTGCAAGTGATGCTTCTGTTTCACCGCCCTAATCCTCTCCACTGGAGCATCTCTTCACTACTAATCTGAGACACAATCTCTCCTGCAGAAGATTCTCTCCTTAAGCACTCACTCCTATCTCTCCTAGTATCTTCTCTGTTGTCTCTCAACTCTCCCAAAAATGTCCACTGATGGCCATTGCTTCCAATGTATCTCTCCAGGGACGCAGATTGTGGTTGGGAAGTAGTTTTTGTTGATGCATATCCAAATTTATGTTTTGGATTTGAGTGATTTAACAGCACCAATAATTACAAATCTTTTATGATTCCCTCAACAAAATCTTTCAAAAACGTTGTAATTTCTCCACAGAGAAGAGAACAACAGATCTTGAATTTCCTTTTAGTTTCTAAAAGATAAATGGGAATGAGACGAGGGTCAGGGTCATATATTCCGAGGGAAAATGACTCATCTTATTCAAAAATTAAAGCTGAAAATAAACCTGCGATGGATTCATAATCTGTCACCACTGTACAAAAATAATCAGAAGAGTGCACAATCTTGCTCTGTAGTGCAAAGCTAGAATTGTTTCGTGAACATTTTGAGTTTTTTCACTGCAAACCTCTCATTTAACAAATGTAAAAAAATTTGGCCACTGTTATTTAAGGTATGCCTAAATTAATGGCCATAGCTTTAGCCAAAAACATGTTGCTACAAAGATCCAATCATATTGCTTTGCTTTTTGAGATTAAAAAGCACTTTTCAAAAGGCACTTTGTGGCACAGTTGTTAGCTAGAGCAAAGTCCTTGGTTTGAATCCTGGACAGGCATTTCCTGTGTAAAGTTCTTATGTTCTCAGTGTCTATGTATGGATTCTCAGTGGGTTTACCCTCCAACCCACCCAAAAAAACCATGCAGGTTGGGGTAATGGGCCAATATAAATATCTCTTATAGGTGCAAATGTGTAAAACATAATTGTCTGTGGTGTGTGTTTCTATTTTGTGCTGTGGTGAACTAGCAACCTGTCCAGGGTGTACCCCAACTCTTGCACCGCAATCATGACCCTTGTAGGATTTTGAAGGTGTAGACAATGGATAGTAAGAGTATTTATCAACTGCATAGGCAGGAACAGATACTGTGATTTTCCCAATACAATGTTCTGCTCTTAACTCTTATCTCTCCTCATTTAGTTTCTGAATGGACTCTAAAAATATATTTTCCTTTAAAAATTTGGAACTTTGAATAAAGAAGCAGCTTTTCCAAATTGTCTTATTTATTCACAAACTTCCACATCATCCCACTCAGTTAGAAGCCTGGCTTCCATCTCCCTGGAGGACTTTCACTTTTTCATTAATTCCTTCCCAAAGTGCAACACCAACAGCCTGCAATTGATACTCTGGCTCTGATGGGTGGTTTTCTCTAAATGCTTTGCCAGGTGAAACGAAGGCAAAGAATGTGATGAAGGATGAGCGATGCTGCGCAGTAATACAGAGGAGGTTTCCATGGCAACTGTGAAAGTCAGGTAGCCTGTTTAAAGTAAGCAGAAAGTCAGGAGGATGTAGCAGTGATCAGGCTCTGTCAGAGAACTGGGAGTGCAAGAAGGAAAAGGTTGTGCTGCAGCAAATGGATTGCAGGGCTTGATTCACGGTAGAGAGAGGAGCTGGAAGAGGGACGAGAGAAGGGGAAGGCGGAGGGGAGGACTAGGGTGTAGCCGAGATGAGTGTTTTGCGGCACCATTTTTCACAGCAGACAAAAACATTTTCTGGGATATCAATTTGGAGCTAAGAAGCAGTCTTCCCCTCCTGCTCCATCATCCATCATCTTTTCGTGCTAACCACCACTTGCGCTCTCCACCCCGCCTTCCTCCAACCCTCCATCCTCCCACACACATACAAGCTAGGCCTCGTCTTTACCTTTTCTTTTCCACTCTCACAACACCCTCATACAGTTGCATGAAACACAGACATATGAAATCCAAACCCCCCCAAAAAAATGAAAACAGAAAAGTGTGACCTGTGGGATCAGTGTGTGTATGTGAAGAGAAAGAAAATGCAAAGCAGAGCTGAAACACCGCACTTCAAATGGCTGGAGTTGAGAAGGCGGGGCCTGGGGGCTGCCACAGCAGCCGTCTCTCCTAGTCTTCTCCCATTAGCACCAATAGGGGAGACCCAACCCTACAGCTGCCCCCTTATTGGCACCTTTGCCTGCACCCCATCACTCATCTCCCAGCCATCATCCATCACCCATCGCGATCAATAGGAGGCCACGCATTCATCAGTTCCCGGGTGCTGATGGGAAAAAGGAGGGGTTGCAGGGATGGAGAGGGTTGGGGATGAAGTGGTGGTGCTTTAAGGGGCAGATGAGAGACGAGAATATCTGAACATGAGTAAAAACAGAGGAAAATGCAAGAGATAAAGGAGGAGGAGCCATGTAACTTAGGAGCATCACTGAAAGGATTTTTATTTTAACAGCAAGGTTTGATTTCATTGTGACTTTTGATCTCGCCAAAGGAGGATGTTAATGTGTTTAGGGGTATAAAATATGAGAATATGCAGAAGTTTATTAAAATGTAAAGAGAAGTGTTGCAAAAAGATGAGAACTATTATTATGGCGAAGAATGCCTGCTCAATATGCAACAGTCACACTGCTCAGTGACAGTGATCATCATCATGATGACAAATAGTATTTGTGCGTATCTCACGTCTCATCTCATGTCCACGTGAAGCATAGAATGCAAAAACATAAAACTGACCCCATCATTGCAATCACTGGAATACTGAGGGAAGGTATAATGTGCACAATTACAAACGTGAAGCACACAAACACATGGACACACATGCAGAGAACATTACCGCGCAATGTCACTGTCAGTCATGCAGCGGTAGTAGGCTTCCAGCAAGGCTCTGCACTTAGTGTTGACAGCTCATAAGTTTTGCCAGGACACACACACACAAACACACATGCTGGCTCAGCCCTGAAGGTGGGCTGCAGTGGATCGCACTTTACCATGATGGATGATCTCGCTACCCAGAAAGGTTAGAGACAGGGCAATAAGTTACTGAGCACCACATTCAGGGCGACTCATAGAGGTTACCGGGAAATATACTGTATAGTGACAGCAAAAGCTTGATTGCTGGGCTAAGAATAAAAAAAATATTAGTTGATCTCTGATAGGAGGCCTAACTTTGGTAAATTATGAGATCTCTATTGGTCACTTTATTTAATTAAAATGTAGCTAAAATATGTATACAACAAATTTTAACATGAAAAAATATAAAACACTTCCGGGCATATAAATACTTTTTTTAAAGACATTGTATGTTCCTTATATTACAAACACAAGTTTCAATAAATTTTACTGATATTTTACATTCCAACAACACAAAGTAAAAAAGCATATCTAATGAGGGTAGGAAAGAAATTGTTACTTTAGTTTGTTAGTTTGCTTCAAATAAATAACAATATACAGTGGGGCAAAAAAATATTAAATCAGCCACCAATCGTGCAAGTTCTCCCACTTATACAGATAAGACAGGCCTTTAATTTTCATCACAGGTATACCTCAACAAGAAGAACAAAATGAGAAAAAAAATCAAAGAAATCACTTGGTCCAATTTTAAAGAATTTATTTGCAAATTATGGTGGAAAATAAGCATTTTGTTAATCTCAAGTAGTAAAATGAACAAAAGTTAATCTCAATACTTTCTTATGTACCCTTTGTTGGCAATGACAGTGGTCGAACATTTTCTGTAAGTCTTCACAAGGTTTTCACACACAGTTGTTGGTATTTTGGCCCATTTCTCCACGCAGATGTCCTCTAAAGCTGTTATGTTATGGGGCTGTTACTAGGCAACACTGACTTTCAACTCTCTCCAAAGATTTTCTATGGGTTGAGATCTCGAGACTGCCTAGACCACTCCAGGACCTTGAAATGCTTCTTACGAACTCCTTTGTTACCCAGGTGTTGTCTTTAGGATCATTGTCACGCTGAAAAATCCAGCCACGTTTTCTATTCAATAACCTTGCTGATGGAAGGAGATTTTCATGTAAAGATACATGCCCTCATTCATTCTTTCCTTTATACGGATTAGTCATCCTGGTCCTTTTGCAGAAAAACAGCCCCAAAGCATGACATTTCCGACCCTATGCTTCACAATAGGTATGATGTTCTTTGGATGCAACTCAGCATTCTTTCTCCTCCAAACACGTCACATCACAAGTAGAGTTTTTATCAAGTAATTTTATTTTGGTTCCATCTGACCATATGACATCCTCCCAGTCCTCTTCTGGATCATCCAAATGCTCTCTAGCAAACTTCAGAGGGGCCAGGACATGTAATGGTTTAATCAGGGGGAAACGTCTGGCACTGCAGAAATGAGTCCCTGGCGCGGTAGTGTGTTACTGATGGTAGCCTTTGTTACTTTGGTCGCAGCTCTCTGCAGGCCATTAACTAAGTTTACCTGTGTGGTTCTTGGATTGTTGCTCACCATTTTTGGGATCATTTTGACCCCATGGCGTGAGATTTTGTTTAGAGCACCAGATCGAGGGACATTATCAGTGGTGTAGTATGTTTTCCATTTTCTAATAATTCTTCCCACGGAGGATTTCAGCACACCAAGCTGCTTGCCTATTGCAGAGTCAGTCTTCCTGGTGCAGGTCTACAAATTTGTTTCTGGTGTCCTTTGTCAGCTTTTTGGTCTTTGCCATAGTGGAGTTGGAGTGTGACTGTTTGAAATCGTTGACAGTTGTCTTCTATACAGATAATAACATTAAACAGGTGCCATTAATAAAGTTAACCAGTGGAGGCCCCTTACAAAAGAAGTTACAGGTCTGTCAGAACCAAAAATCTTGCTTGTTTGTAAAAGAGCAAATACTTATTTTCAACCTTAATTTGTAAATAAATTATTTAAAAAACTGACCACTTGATTTTCTGGACTTTTCTCATTCTGTCTCTCATAGTGAGGAATTTAGCTGAATCATCACTTACAAACTCCTCTAGTTCCATCAGTTTGGATGTACAAATTTTTTAATCCTGCAACAAATTATCTGTCTTGTTTTATTCTGGACTGGATATGAATTTTTTTTTGATCAAATCATTCAAAGGTCACTGTGGTTGTATGTTCTGGGTCTTGCAGCTTTAACGCATATGTATTCTATCAGGATTTACTGTGTGATAATATTTTTCAGTGTAGCCCACAGAGTTAATTTGTTTCCACAAATAGTATTGTGCAGGCAGGCTGAAAAATGTGGTTTTGGTCAATGTTCTGGTTGGGTTCCCATTGTGCCATAGTCTTTCCATTTCTAAATTGTACAGTACAGTTAAGATGTTCATTTATAACTGAGCAAATTGAGCAAATCCAATGTAAAACCAAAAACTCTTGGACTCCTGTTTTAAAGCAGGTGAGGGCGAATGTCCAATTGAACCATTAACCATGCTGTCGTATTTAAGCATCAACAAAAGAACATGGGATGTGAGTAAAGAAAGCTTAGGGGTTAGATGACATGTCCAAAAGCCACATCGTCATCACCGACTACCTGAATTCACCCAGTCCTAAAGTCCTCTCTGTGTGTGGCTGTGTCAAATGTCACTCTCAGGTTTCGAACCCCAGGTCCCCATCTGCTCGGACAGCTCTCACTGGATTATTCAGGAGGAGGCTAAACGCTCTTTGTACCAAGTTGACTAAAGACAAAACCCCACCTGGGGATGAAAAGCTACCTCAAACTGTAAAGCAGCTCACACATTCTAAATATTTTGGCTTGCAGTCAATCGTAACTTTGCTATTTGTCATGTTGGTAACCATCACGTATCAGTCAAGAGAAACTCTTTGAGTCATTAATGTTGAAATTGTACTTATCAACACATATAAAAAGGAATTGTGAAATGGAGACAAAATATAACAATAAATGTGAAAAGCACTAATTGAAAAAAAAATATTCTCAGTAATATACTCAAATGAATGAACGACAAACATGCTAATGAAAAGAAACAATTCAGTAGCTTAAAAGTATTGACATCAGTTTTCACATTGGATGTTACAACAACAAATTTCGGTGGATCTTATCTAGGTTGATGGATGCAAGGCTGTAAGGATAATTGTGAAACAGAAGGAAATGATAGATGTTTTTTTAACAAATGGATGGATGGATGGATGGTACATAGTTTTTCTACTTGAGGAATGGATTTTTCAGAGTTCCTAGTTGGAAAAACAACAAGACTGCCTTGTGAATTGGATATTCCAACTGGAAGAGTTGAAGCTCATCAAACAGACAGGTTTTGTATCTACACACTCAGAAATAAAGTACAGAATTGTAATTTTAGGGGTACAATGTCTTTTCACTTGGGTACTACCCTCAAATGTACCATTTTGTACCTATTTTTTGTACCTGTAGGTACCTATGTATAGTCCTGTAGTCCTTACCTTTAATCAGTGCTACCTTGACAGCCAATCATTATTGACTTGACATGACTGACACATCATCTGACTACAATGTAGCCGATAGTCACCCATTTGTTTATTTGATTAAAAAAATATATAAATAACATTAAAAATGTGTTCATAAAAAAAACTATGAAGTCCATCTACATGAATCTATCTTTGCTAATGGATGTATTTTTTATTAAAAAAGATAATCACCAGAAATTGTACCATATCCAAGAAATGGTACGAAAATGCCCTTTTTTAGTACTGAGGAATATGTACATTATGTATTGTTCAGACAATGAAAAGGGTACAGATAGTTACCCATTCACTATTTATTCGCACTTTTGATAGTTTGTATCACAACACACCTGTGACACACACAGTAGTGTGTTAAATATGTATTTGATCCATTAGTATTTAAACACACAGAATGAAAAGAAATATACAGTAAAAAGGTTACTAAAAGAAATAGCAAATCCCAACATCAGGTATGGCATCGATCTCATTACGAGCTTCGACTTTTTAGACAAATTCAGCACAGCTTAAATACAAGGCAATACTTGAAGAAAACCTATTAGGGATACAAATTACTTTAGACAACATCAGTAGGACAACAAACTTAAACATGCAAACATAACAGAAGGATTTGGACAAAGTGTATTCAAGCCCCCGTCAAAGTCCCTAAATCCCAATGAAAGGTTGTTGCTGAAAACTGATGTTCATAGATTCTCCAAAATAACTCGGCTCGAACTGTTTTGCAAAAAAAGGATTAGCAAATTGGTAGACAGAGCCCGACAGACTTGCTGACTTGTGTGGTTGAATGTAAATGCAAGACATTTTTTTTTTTTTAAATCTGCCAAATAATAGTGTGAATTTTTTTTTTATAAAATCCCAATAAAACACAATATTAAATCACTCAATCCGTCTAATGTAGCCTTTTTTTGTCTTAGTTTAGTTTGGCTTAGTTATTTTATTTGATACATTTCACAGTAACCACACAGGTCACAAGCCACCTCCAGTCTTTCATGCATTTTTTTTTTTTTTTTTTTTTTACCGTGTCCTGTCTGGCAGTGTGGTATTCAGAATTGATGTCTGAGAACCAAGTAAAACCCCAACAGATTTACTTTCTGAAGTAGAGTATTATGGCTATTTCTGTAGTGCTCCATTTGATATATGTGTTAGAAATGTTTATTAGAGGTTGTTGGGGGTTTTATTTACTGATGTTATGGACACAGAGATGAACGATAAGGTGTAAGGAAGAGAGAAGATGAAGAAGAGAGGTTGGGAACAAAAAGAGAGAGATTCTGAGTAGGCTATACAAGAGAGTAAAGAGAACAAATAAAAAACAGGGAAACGTCCGAGTCTGCCTCCACAGCTGCAGTGTGGCAAAAATAACAAAAAACAAAACAACAACCAAAAAAGGAGCAACACTGAAAAAAATAAAACAACGTGAACTAAGAACAACCCAATCAAATATGGCTATATAAATACAAAAACAATGTCATTGAAAAGCTCATGATGTAGATTATTCAAAAACTATCAATGATAACCTCAGTCCAAACATATATCTGTACACACCGGAGTCCCCACACCTATGTGTGTAAGAATACTAGTGTATATAAAGTTTCTCCATAAGAGTGTTAAATAGCAGGTGTGAATAGCCATGAATCGATTTCATGCTTTTCAACAAACGAAAAGCAAATAAATTCAAACTGCTTTACTGTTACTTTAAACAAAAAATAACAATAATAAATAAAACATGGTTTATGTGGGCCTGTGATGGACAGCCAACCTGTCCAGGGTGTATCCCGCCTCTCGCCTGTTGATAGCTGGAGATAGGCACCAGCCCCCCCGCGACCCCTGGAGGACTAAGCGGTTCAGAAAATGGATGGCTGGTTTATGTTGGGTCATTTTATTTATATAAAGCACTTTGAGTTGAATTAGGGGTATAAAAAGTGCTTTGTAAATAAAGTTTGTTTGATTGATTGATTGATTGATTGATTGATTAATTGATTGATTGATTGATTGATTGATTGATTGATTGATTGATTGATTGATTGATTGATTGATTGATCGAACACTAAGGACTCAGTGTAGATAGAATTATTTCTTACATTAGACCTTACATCAAATGAAAGGTAATAAATACATTTTTTACTAACTGAAGTATGCCATGATATAGATACCACAGACTACAATTTACTGTTACATAATTACACCAGTTAAACATAAGCAATGGCAATAAAGTAAACAATACTAGGGTAAAGACAGCACAAACCAACAATGGTAATAAAAAATTATCAAGAAAACAACAATCCTTAACACAAGTAGACAGACTATTAGATGTACATTTAAGACCCTTTCTCTATATATTGTGATCAGACCCAATATTTATATAACAGTTTAAATAGGTGAATATTTTGGCTTTGCTTGTGGTGGGTTTTCATAGTTTATTGACAATATTAACTTTTAAACTTCACAATGTATGCACTGCTCCATTGTCTTTACCTCACACATAGCCACATATGCACATCACACCAGTAAACAAAAGTGTTTGCTTGCATGTAAGATAGAAACCAGTTGCAAATAAAAGACGTCTATGTTTAATATTGGAGGAGTCTGCGGTAACCGCAAACCTTCAAACCTGAGGGGGTGGGCAGTCCATGAGTGTGAAGCTGGACATTTGATCTGGACACCTATTGTAAAAACCTAGAATGCTGATATCCTCAACCTGATTTTGGTTTCACAAGTTCTTTTTGTTTGTGTTTGTTTTCCTGTTGGAAACAAGCACTGCTGTTCATCTCTCAAAGAAATGAGTTTGAGGGAAATTTGAAATATTGCAAAATGTAGTTACTTGCATATAAATACTCCACCTTTAAGGTCTATGAGAGCCGGACTGTAAAGTGGTTTTGTAGGAATCCTATAAACACCAGCTGAAAGCAATAATCTCCTGTCCAGCAATGTAAGATATATGAGGTACAACAGGGATCAATCCGATAGTTAAACACCCCATCTGGAGTTAAGGACAGAGGTACCCTAAAGAAGAAACAAACAGCTTAAAAGAATATAACCAAACAAGTGGATAGAGTTGTTCTCTTCCGGGTAGTAATATAAGTTATAATTGAGCTACTGATGCAACACACATTGCTTGGTAATTAAATGTTAGATCATAAAGCTATATTGTTTCTCCCGCAAAGAGTTTTACTATTACATCTGTTACAGTCTTACCTGTTTCAAAATGCAATGTGAGCCAACAGTGAGTAAAACCTAGTGAACGTTGTTGTTTGCTAACCCTAACCCAAAAACTGATAGTTCCAAACTATCTATATTATTAAAAGAATATTTTACTGGTGCTGTATTTTGAAATATATATATATATATATATACAGTACAGGCCAAAAGTTTGGTCACACCTTCTCATTCAATGCGTTTTCTTTAGTTTCTTGACAACATTGTAGATCCTCAATTAAGGGCATCAAAAATATCAATGAACACACAATGTATGGAATTACTGTGTGTACTTAACCAAAAAGAGAGAAACAACTGAATACATATGTTATATTTTAGATTCCTTAAAGCAGCCACCCTTTGCTCTGATTACTGCTTTGTATTCTCTTGAGCTTCAAGAGGTAGTCACCAGAAATGGTTTCCCAACAGTCTTGAAGGAGTTCCCAGAGATGCTTAGTACTTGCTGGACATTTTGCCTTCACTCTGCGGTTCAGCTCACCCCAAATCATCTCGTTTGGGTTCAGGTCCGGTGACTTTGGAGGCCAGGTTATTTCCCACTTTTTTGTATAAGTACTACATAATTACATATGTGTTCATTCATAGTTTTGATGCCTTCAGTGGGAATCTACAATGTAAATAGTCATGAAAATAAAGAAAACGCACTGAATTAGAAGGTGTGTCCAAACTTCTGGCCTGAACTGTATATTTCCCTTGTCTAATATGCCTGAATCAAATGGCTAAATTACCTCTTCACTACGCAGTAAAACTTCACAGGTTTGTTAAAGCAGAACAGAAGGCTATCCCATTTTAATTAAAAATGTCGTACAATGGTTCCCAGGACATTTGGAAGAGAAACAGGTGAAAAGCATCACAGAAGAGCCACCATACTTTAACCAGATGTAAAATTACACTCTTGCACACATTTGTCCTTCATTCCATGTTAGAGCCAACATGCTAAAAAGCACAACTTTAGTCTTAATCTGACCAGAGAACACAGTTCCAGTTAAAGTCACAGTGTCACAATTTTTACATGCTTAATGGTAAGACAGAAAATACTTTTTTCTGGCATCTCTTCAGTATAATCAGCTGGTTCATAGCCACAGCTAGTTGTTATGGAGACCTGGTAATCCAAAAGTGCAAGTCTTTTCTGCAGTGAGCTTTGGAGGTTGCTTTGCCTCCTTCACCATCCTTCTCACCTTTAGATAATAACTGACAGTTCCCTTTTTTATACAGGGATCCTATCTTCTAATAAATGTAGGTATCACTAATTTGGCTGATGAGGTTGAGAGATGACTGGTAAGTGAGCTGAGGTACTTTTGTACTTTATGTATCATTAATAAGACACAGGTAAGAATGCGCAGCTCGTCTGGCTCTTTGTTAAAGAATCAGGAGACCGGTCTGGAAAACCAATGCGCTTATCTTAGGCTTTCAATCTAGACCACGTTTCGGTTCGGCTCTCAAGTAGGTCTGTCTTTTCAAAACAAAGAGAAAAGAAAGGCAACGAGAAGAAGCAAGAATCATCCATTTTAAATAAAGGAACAGGAAAAGTCATAGGTAAAACCAGTGACTGATATGATTTGGAAAAAATTGAACCAGTCAGCATTCAGTCATTTATTACCGCACAGAAATAATTTGCAGCATAAATCTTTTGCGTTGAAATGTTCACATGAGCTGGTCAAGAGGGCTGACAAGGTGGTGCAGTTCAGACGTAAATCAGCGTAAGTGATCTGATAGATTTTTCTGTGTTAATGTATGGTATTCTCGGCATGTACAATAACTCAGATGAAGGGAGGGAAAATGAGTCCGTCCAGCATCCAGCCCTCTTTTGGCCAAGCTAGTAGGGTTAGGTCATAAATCGACAACATGACTGACCCATCAATTGACCTCTGCTGACCTCTCAGGCCAATCAGGCTAATGGCTGCTGGTAGTCCGAGCTTTACTTTGCAAGGATCTTTTCAATTGCACCACTCTGCGTGCATAAACACACTCATAAACAGACACTTGCCAGGTTTCTAACCCATGTAAGTTTCCCTGTATTGGCAGCCTCATAACTGCAGAACTCTCATTAGCATTGAGCTTTATCTCCTTTTTTTTTTTTTTTAAGAGCTATGTGTGTGTTTTGTTTTTTCCATAAAATGTTTTACGGCTGTATAATATACACTGTATACTTTCAGGTCTGCTTGTTCTTCAAAATTATAAAAATGTAGAATCGGCGTATTTCGTCCACCAATTTCGAATCAATATGACACACGGACACGGAATCTCCATGAATCAATTGTATAGTACAAATGTTTAACTGGGTGTGGCTATGAGCAAATACTGGAAGTGACAGCTGCATTGATCTGATCCAGTAAGTGGTCACTGTATCATGTTTCCAATTGTTCAATATAATGATAGTGTATGGATTCCTAATTGACATGAGTTTACATAAGGGCTGCTTTTCTATACAGTCGGCTGTTCCTTGGCAGCTGTGTTAAGCGTGATTATTAAATTTGAGCTGCGTCCAAATAAAAGGAGGTTAAGACGGTTTACAGGACAGTACTGTGCAGTGTTTCTTTTAAACATTTAAAGTATTATCTCAGTGTTAAAGACAAGAAAAAATAACTGAACCAATATATGTGATTTTGCGCAAAACTAATTCTTATTACTTACTCTATCCAGCGTTTGTAAGGTTTTATGTCTGAAAGGCTGTAGGCCAGTACAGCTTCAACAAAAGTGTTAGCAATGATAAGGATCATTAAACACTTTGACTATGATCAACTGCATTGAGTTACATTGTATTATTATAAATTATACCAAATTTTTAAACAGATGCTGGGTTAGAAGTAGAGATGAGCATCTTACATGAAACCCAATTTGATGTACTAAAATACAACAAGATCAAATTTCATAAACAAAATGACATAAATGAGTTGAGTGGAATGTCTTTGAGGGGAGGGGGGGAAATTGCACTAAATGAGTACATTTGCCATTCTGTTAAAAAAATTTTTTAAAGACCATGGTTTCAAATACCCTATAATTCAGAGTGGTTAAACATTTTATATTTTCCAACTCTAAAGGGGGCATTCCCTTAAAAAGATGATACAGCCTTAGTTTCCACAAATTTTCTTGCACATGCACACATCTCTTTAATTGAATATGTTTAACTTAAATACAAGAACAGACAGGAGAAAGTTCATCCCATGTTGGCATCAAAAGAGTTATTTAAAAATGTGGAACTGACTGTTCAATATAATGCAGGGTAGCTGGGTGAGGGTCTGAACAGCAGAGCTGAAGGAAATTGACTAATTAAACACTGCAAGAAACAGAGGAATCTAGCAGGACTCATGAATAGGATCTAACTGACCCAAAAGTCAAATCCTAAAATAAAGATCTACACAAAATCAAAGGAGTGAACGAATGTATCATTAAAAGGGGTCCGTAGACAAAAAATAACAATTAATAGTCCAAATACAAAATCAAGGTGAAACAAAACACACACAGATCATTACATATGATAGCATCATATAAACAATGAACAATTATCCATCAGATGTGAGCATGTTCTTTTTTTTACATTTATACTTTGTTTTCCTTCTCTTCTCAAAAAATAGAGGTATAACTTGATATAAAATAATCTAACCCTAACCCAAAACAGCACTTAGAACATGTTTAAAATACAAGTCATATTAAACAGATAACTATTCCACTTTTTGGTTGTTTTTTCCTTGTTTGCTTTTTTCTGTATTTATTATCTCTTTATTTCTTTCTTTCCTTTTTCAAAACAACATTAAATAAAAATATGTTTCCAAGTAAGCAATCATCTAAATATCATGATGGTTCTTGTGTTGATAAAATATTTTAATTTGGAAATCTTAAATAAATTTTATATAATTTGCTTAATTAATGATAACTAATATTTATATCAAGAATAATATAAAATTACACCAGAAACAAGACATTGAACTGGTCATTCTGTTAATAAAAATATTTTAAAAGTTTAGATTTTTCTTTTTACATTAGTGAATGTACTGTATTATCAATCTCAGGTTGCTGACCCTTTGTTTTAAAGGAAGCTCATTAAAAACAATCACATTTTCAGGGGAAGTAATACTAGCTCCTTTGCTCTTCTCCAACTCCACCGAACCACTTTGAACACCATGAAGGTAAAGCTAAGACAGAGGATCATGGGATGAAAAAGGATCCAGGCTCAATAAGATCTTTGCAACTGAGAAGTCTAATTGCTTTTGGACAGAGGACAAAAGGTGGCAACTCATTTTGCTTTCCGCAACTTCTTCAAATTATAGAACTTTTTTATTCTTGTTTAAAGATGAAGCATACTAGTTATGGTTACCGACATGTAATAATGGGTTTCAGAAAGGTTTCGGGGCTAATAAAGGATTTTTTATCCCACAATTATGTAATTTGTTTGCAGTTCTAGCTAAAAGGCTTACAGCTCACAAATATTTGATACCGTATTACTGGACCATCTGTCAACTGCTATCTGCACTCTTGTCATATCGCAAAATAAAAGATCCCATGCATTTCTGTTTACCCTGTGGAACATCGTTGTCCACCCTGCCAATAACATCATCCAAGTCATTCGTCCTGTACCAGTCATTAATCATTTCATTCTCTAATTTTCATGAAAAAAATACCTGAAATAAACTGTGCGTCTTTTCAAACAGAGCAATTTCCCTGCCATCTGTTCACCAACGTAAATCAGAGCTTGTTGATGTAAACCTCCTCCTTCCTGAAGCAAACCTAATCCCCCCTCCCCACACATCCCATCTCCCCTGCCCTCTAAATCATCTGTGCATATTAATGCCCTATGCTTCACTACCAGCCAGAAACCGATCAATATGCAAAACATGCAAAACACAAAATCTAGGAATTATCCCCGGTAATTTTGGCAAAGATCTGATACAGAATAATTTTAGTAAAATTAAGCAACTCCTTTTATTAGTGATAGTTAAAAGTTAAAAGAGACCAATAATCAAACAAAACTGTAACAACTTTAATGATATTACACCATTTTGGAAATTTAGATTTGTAGCTTTGTAGATGCTGTCATAGATTAAATTATACCTATGTTCTGACGTTTCTGTTATTTAGTAAAAATAAATAGATAAATACCTCACCTGTTTTCCAGCAGCATCACCTCTGCTGATTGTACCCAATAAGCCTTTGTCCTTTACTTGGTCCAAGCTTCACAACTCTCACTTTCCTATACAGATGTTTCCCTATAAATCCATAATCCAGCCTTGGGTCCTCATGCCAGGAATTAACATGGCCAGGCCCAATTCGGTTCGGATGACAACAGGACGGACACACATACACACACACACACACACACACACGCACATTAGGAAAAGCTTTATGTGATTAAAACTATTTTATTAATTTTATTAACTTTATTAATTTGAACGGTGAAAGCAGCTTGCACTATGCTAACATGTTAGTAAATTTCCCAAATATAGCCGCTATATATACATTTGTTATGGAAACAACATCTAAACCCCATCTTGTTTTTCAGTGCAGGTTTAACATGTTTGGCATACTGTAATGGCCTCACAAAACATCCGACCAAAACTTTGAGATACAACAGTTCAAAGCAACATCTGGACAGATAAATCTGCAGTGCAACAGGAGCTGGTTTTTAATGACAGCAGATGGCTGACGGGATTATGAAACACACACACAGATGTGCGCACTAAAACGCACAAGCACAAGAGATGATGAAAGCAAGAGGGGAAAAGCACTTCAGAAGAGTTACGGTGCTTGAACAGGTCCATGGCTATCTCCCAAATAGGTTAACCTCACAAATAGAGATTATAAAAACTTAAAAGATACATACAATACAAGTAGTCCTATTAGATACCTATTTTTTCCTCTAGACATATCTTTAGCACACCTAATTCTTTTATATTTTCTACATTTAACCAATCTTTTTATTTTTTTAAACACACCAGGGAGGCAAGTATCTAAATTCTACCTATATATATTTCCTAGAAACAAATTTTCTTTTTACAAAAATAAATTTAACATAGCACATCAAAGTACATTTGTTAAATATGCTTGTCCCAAAGTTTTGCCTGAGAATCCCAACAATACTTTATGCTGCAGCTCCGCTGAGCTGCTTTGTAACACACAGCTTTGATTAAACTTTCACTAATTAAAGCCTTCCTTGTCTTATTAGCCTGACTAATTGATTTAATTTGCGTTAGCTCATCTATTGGCTGTGACCTCTACTTAGTTAATGAATTAATTGATTTAGCCCAAGTACATCTGAAGGAGTGGGAAAGGATTTTGACTTGTTGCCTGTTTAATCTTGCTCATCCTAGAAAACTCATTGGGCCTTGCTGGCATGGGAGAAAAAAAAAGTAAAACTTGACAAGGAAGAACATAATCTCTTTTCAAGAATTTAAAGCAGTTTTTTTTATGCTTTGTTTTGTGGAAGAAAAATATGAAGAAATTGCGACCATGATGCACGATTACCTGTAAATATCTTTTATAAGGTCTAAATCAAGTCTAAATCACCAGTGCCTGCTTTATTGGCATCGTTTTTCTCAGTTATGGCAGCAGACAACAGGAGCTTTCTCAGCTTGGAAGCAGTTATTAACTAGATGCAGTGTGGATCTTGCGTTCAGATTTTGGCACCATTTAGGGCCATTTATAGCAGTAATGGTTCTGAATATATTCATATTTCAAAGTGAGTAATAATATAGAAGCTGGAGTTTGTTCAAAGGTCCCCATATTTAAGACTTGGTTCCATGCTCTTGGATGAGCTGCTCTTCACGGGATTAAAAAGTGTTTCTGACTGTGGTTAAACCTGAACAACCAGCTCCCTCTAGTGGTGAAAAATGTCCTTTTAATCCCTGCTCATGTATAAGATGGACACACATGGACAACTTTGATCACAATAAAAAACATATTTGGTAAATGTTAATAAAAATAGCCAATTTCTAAGATGAAAAGGACGTAAGGACAGATATCCTTACAAAAGACTTGGCATTACCTTTTCCTAACATAGCCATTCAGTGACTATGTTTTGCAAAGATAAGATATTCCTGGAACAAGTAAAAAAAAACATATTTTAGATATTGTGTTTAAGGAAATTAACCTCTATATGAATTCATAATCAATATTAACAATGTAGAGTTTCAGACTAATCTAAAGCAGTTTTTAAAAATGACTTAATTCAAGATTGCCAGAGATTAATCAAGCTCCTTCGTTTATACTTATTTGCTTTGTTTCTATGACAAACAATTGCTTTTTATCTATATACCTTAAACTACTTCTCATGCTATACACTCACCGGCCACTTTTTGGGGTTCACCTGTTTAATTCCTTGTTATTGTAAATAGCAAATCGGTTAGTGACGTAGCGCCAACTCGATGCATTTAGACATCTAAATGTGATAAAAAATATTGACTGTGTTGGTCTCAAACGAGCATTTCAGGAACTGCTGATCTAGCAAAATATTCATACACAACCTTCTCTTGGGTTTACAGAGAGCGTCAAAATGAGACAATAACAGGTTAGAAAAATGTTCTCTGGTCTTCTGCACAGTTCAGATAATAGGTTCAGGATTAAGGTAACACCACTAAAAGATGTAGCCATCCTGATTTATAACATTTGAGGCAGTGTAATGGTGTGGGGGATATTTTCCTGGCACACTTTTGGTCCCTAACTAAGAACACCGCAACCTACCTGTTTTTTGTTGTTGACCATGTCTAATCCTTTATGACCACAATGTACTCATTTTCTGATAAATACTTACATCATGATAATACATAATGTTAAAAGCCTCAAATCATCTCCAAATGGTTTCTTGAACATAAAAGTCAATTCACTGTAGTCAAACCTTTAAAGTTACAAGATCCCAATCCTGGGCTGATTTGCTTCATTGATGGAGATACTACAAAAACACTACAATACCTGTGTGTTGACATCATCTGAGTATGGACCAAATCTATTCTATCACCTGATAATATATGCCTCGGTATGTTGTTTGGTATTCGCAGTAATTCACAGCATTCAATAATGACAAACAAATGCTCCAGGGAAAGCTTTGTGACTTTAAAAACTTACAAACACATTTTTTTTCTCAAAATCCTTCCTATACAAATAAATATGTGATGAATTTATTTAGATTTATTCATGTAGTTAAAGGCCACAGTAAGAAATGCAACATAGGATACGTTACAATATGATACATTACAATGTGACACGATGAGAAAAGATAGTGTAGTACTACTTTACTGTCTAAAATGTCTGAAATATTCCATGCATCCCTGCACTTTTGTTTGAAAACATACGTACTTCAATTCAAACCGAATCTGAGGTACAAATTGTAAAATGAGCAGATGAAAAAATTCAAAGTTGGTTCTGTTTCAATTTTCTTCTTACGTTTGTCAACCCAGAAAACTGTGACAATATGGTCCCTTTTTTAGGATGTACTAGACTATTTAAGTGTCTTTATTTATGTTTTTAATGCAAAAAATTTTCATTGTAAACTGCAAATCTTGGACCTGAGTTCTCAAAAAAAAAAAAAAAAATATTATTAAATACCTAGCTTTAGTAAATACAGCGATTTAGACTGAATATGAACTGACTGAAATTATCATGGAACAAATTACATTAATGAAGCAAACATGGATTAATGTACCCAGCCTCAGTGACACATTTATGTGTGTTTGATTAAACATTCTGAGGTTTGTTTTTCTCATTTTGCATAATACACCTTTAAATTCTCGCCAATATGACCCAGCACTCTATTAACAACTGTAATAAACGTTTTTTTTTTTTGTTTTTTTTAGTGTGTGCATTTACTTTGACTTATGTTCACCTGCCGCCATCTGGCTTGCTGACAGCCAGCGGAGATGCAATCCTTCTTCTAGCACATAAATCGGTCTAGTGGAGGTTACGTGATATACAGAGTGAAGCGCACTCACAGTATGAGGACGCGCACAAGTTCACACACTGTGCAACCTTGTGCTGGATTTACAGACACATGAATTCCGATTCACACGCGCCCTTTGCAATGTCTTTCCTTTGAAATTGGCTGCAAGCATGGTCACAGGACTCCACTTTACTGGTTCACTTAAATCAGTGCAGAACTGCAATGAATACTTTTATTGAGTTTGAGTGTGTTATGCTTTGTCACCCCTATTAATTTTCAGTTGAAGCAGATTAAAAAGGAAGAAGACACTACCTAATGTAACATGGTTTAAAAACTTCTACATGGATCATTTATGAAATGAACCTCCATCTGTAAACATACCACTTTATATAATATTTTTACAACACATGCAGTATAAAGATGCATATTTGGATCAGTATTATCTTTACATGGGTTTATCTCTAACTCTTTACAAGGAACTAGTATTTGCTTATCTCACACCTTAAGAACTATACACCTGTAAAAAAAAAAAAAAAGCAGACATTTAAACACACTCTTTTGAATTTCTTGATCGTTTTGCTGCTGGAGCACCTAATGGCATCTAAGCTATCAGATGTAAGAAAATTTTTAAGAATGGTCACGAATGGTCCAGAAACCACCTTCTATGACCTGCAAACAGCTGAAACAACTAGTTTCGGTGTTCACAGTAAATTCTGCATATCCATAGATTGACAAGGTGCTAATCCCAAAAAAAGTGTGTGCACTCCAGAAAAGATACCTTCAAGCTCGACTGAAATTTGCAGTTGCCCATATACACAAAACAAATTGAGCTATTTGGCCTCAGTGAAAAGAAAAATGTATGTAGGGGATGGTTTCAAACTTTACAACTCAATACCAACTGTCAAGCATTATGCTTTAGGGCTGTTTTGCTGCCAGAGTGGCAGTTCTGCGGCTCGGCCTCTGTATCACACAGAATGTCAACATATACTGCTTACACACAACATTTTCAGCAGAAACAGTCAATAGACAAGCAAAACGAACATATATTGCTAATAGTGGATTGATATGGTTTCACATGGGCAAAATCACACAAGATCACATGTAAAGAGACTTATGAGATACGTGTGACCAAAACTTACAACGTTTCACTGATGATTGAGCAAAGAGGAAGCATACATTATTGTTTATAAAGAATAATCATGTGGGAAAAAAGTAGGCCTACCTGAAAACTAACAAAATGCAAAACTGAAGTACAGTTTTTCAGACCACAAAGTCTTCAACCACGGCCCAAATGAAACCCCAAACTCAGGTTACTCTTTAATTTGTAAACACCTGAAGTAGAAACTGAAACTCCTTCAGTCCCAACACTCAAACGTATTTTTTTTATTTTTTTACTTATTTGAAAGCACTATGCTGTAGCAATAATGTCTTAACCAGGATTACTGTCTCTTTAAATTTCCCTCCGACGTCACAGCACGATGACTCGTTTATTTTGCGACTGCACCGGCTCAAATTCTAGCTAAAGCTACAGACAGACAGAAAAATATGAAACATAGTGTGGAAAAACATCAGAAACGATGTTTTTTGTGAAGCGTTCCGCTCAGCTCTTCAAAATGTGACCCAGCCCTCCAGACGCCTTGTGGAAAAGAACAGCTTCTGTTTGCTGTGGATGAACACGGTTTGTTTCATGCATGATCCTGCAGGCATCCGTGCATACTGTGCTCATGCTGCTATGAATTGCGAGCTGTGATTTTCTTGAATCGGTGTCGAATTAATAAACGGCTTTCTTTTCATACCTGAGCATGCATTATTTTGCATAAGTCTGCATCTTATATGAACATTGTAATATTTTGCATTTACAAAAACATCTAGAGCGTAAACTAATAATTACTGTATATTGTTATCTTTGCTTCTTCTTTTTTTCAGAGTTCTGTTGCATACTAAGAATGAAATCTGGAAATCCCACTTGGCATTCCTGAGCTCCTTCACTAAAACCAGTCTGGGGGCTGGAAGCAGTGTATCCAGCCTGTGACTCCTGTGTACCATACTGGGCTTTAGTAGCCCCTCCATGCCTGTGATCCCCATCCCACGCCGGGTGCGCAGCTTCCATGGCCCCCACACCACCTGCATGCACTCTGCCTGCGGCTCGGCTCACACCACCAAGCTGGTGCGCACCAAGTACAACAACTTTGACCTTTACCTGCGCTCCCGCTGTATGTACAGCTTCCTGCGCTTCCTCCTCTACTTTGGCTGCAGTCTGCTGACATCCCTGCTTTGGGTGCTCCTCTCAGCTCTCTTCTTCCTGCAGTACGTCAGCGTGCGCGTCCTCCTCCGGCTGCAGTACAAGCTCTCAGTTATCCTACTTCTTCTAGGACACAGGCGCCTGGACTTCAGCGTACTCAATGATCTGATTATCTACAGCATGCACATCACCATGTTTCTGGTGGGGGGACTCGGCTGGTGCTTTATGGTGTTTGTGGACATGTAAGGGATCTTTTGAAAATGTAAAGACTGGTAGGGCATAATGAGGCGGCATCACACTACAACTTGAGCATTATGTGGTGTTAGAAAAGAACATACACCTGTAGCATATTCTGTGAAATGTTACTGTTTTTCAGCTTTGCCAAAAAAAAATTAACCTTAAAAAATGGTTTTGTTTTGTTTTTTGAGTGAGATTGTCTGGAGCAGTCAACTCTCAAGTATCTTACCTGGTTCCTGATCCATTCATTACCTAATCACACCACTATTTGATTCTTTCATACTTCCATTTAGATTCAGGTTTGTGTTTACTTGATTATTGGCAGTCTGCTTCCCTTACTAGTTATTTTTTTTTTACTGGAAATAGATTACCATAAAAAATATATTCCGGAAAAAACGATACTCCACATTGCTCCCATATGTGTTGACTCATTAAATAAGTGAAATTATGAAAAATGATCAAACCAACCTCTGCTGATGGATATTTGTGACAACCAAGAAACTGTAGTTGCTCATGGAAAATTATTTCAAATCATCATAACAATTGAGGAGACTTATAATCTAGAGTCTAGCTTGTGTTTACATACATCTCTTCTAAGTGAATTATACAGGGGCACAATAACAACACAAACTGGATAAAGCAGTTTTTAAAATATATATACAGTCATAGCCAAAAGTTTTGAGAATTACATAAATATTGGAAATTGGAAAAGTTGCTGCTTAATTTTTTATAGTAGCAATTTGCATATACTACAGAATGTTATGAACAGTGATCAGATGAATTGCATAGTCCTTCTTTACCATGAAAATTTCATTGCTGTCTTTAAATGACCTGCTGAGATAATTTCAGTAATCGTCTTGTTAACTCAGGTGAGAATGTTGACGAGCACAAGGCTGGAGTTCATTATGTCAGGCTGATTGGGTTAGAATGGCAGACTTGACATGTTAAAAGGAGGGTGATGCTTGAAATCATTGTTCTTCCATTGTTAACCATGGTGACCTGCAAAGAAACGCGTGCAGCCATCATTGCATTGTATAAAAATTACTTCACTGGCAAGGATATTGTGGCTACTAAGATTGCACCTAAATCAACAATTTATAGGATTTTCAAGGAAAGAGGTTCAATTCTCGTTAAGAAGGCTTCAGGGCATCCAAGAAAGTTCGGAAAGTGCCAGGATCGTCTCCTAAATAAGAATTAGCTGCAGGATTGTAGTGCCACCAGTGCAGAGCTCGCTCAGGAATGGCAACAGGCAGGTGTGAGCGCATCTACACGCACAGTGAGGCGAAGACTTTTGGAAGATGGCCTGGTGTCAAAGGGCAGCAAAGAGGCCACTTCTCTTCAAAAAAAAATATCAGGGACAGATTGATCTGCAGAAAGTATGGTGAATGGACTGCTGAGGACTGGGGCAAAGTCATATTCTCTGATGAAGCTTCTTTCAGATTGTTTGGGGCATCTGGAAAATGGCTTGTCCGGAGAAAAAAAGGTGAGCGCTACCATCAGTCCTGTGTCATGCCAACAGTAAAGCATCCTGAGACCATTCATGTGTGGGGTTGCTTCTCATCCAAGGGAGTGGGGTCACTTACAATTTTGCCCAAAAACACAGCCATGAATAAAGAATGGTAACAAAACACCCTCCAACAGCAAATTCTTCCAACAATCCAACAACAGTTTGGTGAAGAACAATGCATTTTCCACACGATGGAGCACCGTGCCATAAGGCAAAAGTGATAACTAAGTGGCCCGGGGACCAAAACGTTGAAATTTTGATTCCATGGCCTGGAAACTCCCCAGATCTTAATGCCATTGAGAACTTGTGGTCATCCTCAAGAGGTGGGTGGACAAACAAAAACCCACTAATTCTGACAAACTCCAAGAAGTGATTATGAAAGAATGGGTTGCTGTCAGTCAGGATTTGGCCCAGAAGTTGATTGAGAGCATGCCCAGTCTAATTGCAGAGGTCCTGTAAAAAAAGGGCCAACACTGGAAAAACTGACTCTTTGCATAAATGTCATGTGTCTGTCGATAAAAGCATTTGAAACGTATAAACTGCTTGTACTTATATTTCAGTACATCACAGAAACAACTGAAACAAAGATCTAAAAGCAGTTTAGCAGCAAACTTTGTGAAAACTAATATTTGTGTCATTCTCAAAACTCTTGGCCACGACTGTATATTTATATAAACAGAGCATAAATATACTTTACAGTTATCCTTATTCGGTTTATTTTCCGCCCCACACAACTTGATTCTCGATCCCCAATGGGGTTCCAGCCAAAACTGCGGGTTTAAATGGATGAAATTCCATCTTTAAAAAGTTCTGAGTAGCTGTTAAATGAACTTGTACATTGTTTCTTTTCAGTTCCTAAACTGAAATCGCTTTGACGGTTGTCTGCTACCAGTAAGAACTGACTATTCCTAACTATTTTAATGTACCTTCTTTAAACAAATATTGCATTGTTTAAGGCATCATTGTACTGTCCAACAACACACTCAAACTTATTATAGACTCGAATCTTGTATTTTTTGTCATTTGTAAACCATATTCACAAATTAGGTGTATGTTTTTATAAACTACCGGTATTACTGTAACAGAAAATGCAAATGTCACAGTTGCATGAAATACTGACGAATGACTGTATGATGCAAGTTTGTCTTTTGTTTCAACATATCTT
This sequence comes from Apricaphanius iberus, assembly GCA_028564705.1. Classification (NCBI taxonomy): domain Eukaryota; kingdom Metazoa; phylum Chordata; class Actinopteri; order Cyprinodontiformes; family Aphaniidae; genus Apricaphanius; species Apricaphanius iberus. Next base: position 173,817 of record JAPXFQ010000906.1, read on the forward strand.
GAATTTTGCTCTAAAAGTCTGCCACAAATAAGATTTATTATATAAGGACATGTGCAAACATTATCTTGTAAATACTCATTTTAAGTACAAAGTAAGTAAACATGCAGAGATATATGTTGAGTTATGTTAATGAAAAAGGACCCCTGTGTGTAATAATGTGGTGAGTGTGGTTAAATGAAAAATGTAAATTGATTTAACGTTTTTTAAAGTTATTTAATAAATATTCTGTCTGTTAAATTGTCATTTAAAATACATAGGCAAGTGAATGTGTTTATCATGCAATTCTGCTCTCATGATATCAGGCCTCAAGCTGTGTCATAAGAGTGGGTGACAGTTCAGCTTGAGAACGCCTTTGGGTCAAGTGTTCCATCAGTCGCTCTTCACATGGTCTCAGAGTCGCTCTGACAGACTTCTCTGTTTAGCTTCCTCTGGCTCACAAACACCAACCACAACTGGACCCCTCTGTTTCTGCCAAGCATAACAATGGAGATTGCTGGCTCTCAACAGCCTTATATAGCCTCATTTGCACTTGGCATGATGGAAGCTAATGGAACCTGCTGAGGCATGTTTAATTTAAAGGAATTTAACATTTAATATAGAATTTGGATTTATCTTCTTTATTAAATCAAGTGCAAATAGGCTGGAAATTCTGTAAATGCCCGTTTAGATCTGAACTTTTGACACTAGCTGGTGGGCTGACTGAGACGTGCTTGAGACCCATTTGGCCTCAGGCTGTAAATGCATAATCGTGGCAACAATAAGCTTTTGTGCACAGGATAAACACATCATATGCCTCATATTCTGAGCCTGGCCCAATCTAACTGCATGCTTACCCCACTAAGAAGTAGTCTTGACAAGTCATCACCCCTTTTCATTTCTTCTTTTTTTTTGTTTCAAAAGCTGGAGTTGTTTGCTTAGTCTGAATGACTCACCAGATTTCATTGATCACCATTTGCATTTGTTTTTTCTAAAACCGTGAACTTCTCTTTACCATGTTTTTCGTCATGAATGTTTTACAGTTTTTACAAATTAGCTGAAACCACAAAGGTTTAAAAAAGTAAAAAACCCTGTTTTGTGTATAAAAAACAACCTCAGTCTATGACCTCACCTTAAAACGGCACTGAAAAATTAGGAGTATTTACTATTACATTGCCTTGCAAGTATAAATTCTGTCAACATATCTAAGATATTTAGGGTCAGATTAAGAAGTATGTGGGGTCAGGGGATAGAGGGTGTTCCTTTTCAAAGGAGTTTCTTTTACAATAAAAAATTACAATACATGGATATTTTGGTGAACATACCTCCTCAGAACTAAGGACAATTTAGTCATCTTTTCGGCCGCATTTCAAATTTAGTCATGTTTTCGGCTGCATTTCAAACCCATGACCTTCTATATGCAAGACGGTGCTAGGAAATGCATCATAGTTGTATCATTTGTGTGTTATATAAAACATAAAAAACACAATTTTATTTTTATTCATCCATTTATTTAAAGAAAAAAGTTAATTTTACTTTTGGTGAATAAGTAAACTAGGTACAGTGGGGCTATAAAGTATTCACCAGTCAAGCCGACCGGTGGCTGCAGTTACTTACAAAACTAAAAAAAACTCTGCACATATACCGGTATTGTGACAAGCACCAAGCATCGAAAAGTATCCCTGCTTAGAGGTTATGCTGTAGGTCCAATATGACATCATTTCTAATGAACCTGGTGCTTGGTTTGTAAAATGTCTGGACTCTAAACATTTAGTAATAGACAGCAGCTGTTGCATGGTTACAGCTCATGCTACTGCCCGTTAGGTCTCTCACGTCATTGCTGAGGTCATATCATTTTCATATCAAGCTCTAAAGGGCAGTTTACATGACAACGTTGCCGTTTTTTGTTTGAATTTGCGTGTGAAAACAACACTGTGTTTTTAAGACAGGGCAAGCAAGCTGATCTCGTTGAAAACGACGTAGTACATATGGTCTTTAGATGGTTGTGTGCCCCATGTATACAATGTTCTATGGTTTCCCCCAGTTTCCTCTTCCTTACTGGGAAAAAGAGTTGAAGGAAGGCGGAGTGCGCAAGTCCAATATGCCGTTAGCAGTTGGCAGTGAGGTCATTTCGAAAGCCCCCGGCCTTGCATTTACATGACAACAAATCACCCAGCATTGTCAGAATCCTCCACTCTGGAACCTGTTTTGGAAAGGTTGCTTTTTCTATCCCTCCAACACCCTGTTCTTGTGTAAATAAGGGGCTGAATCGCTGAGAAAAACCTTTGTTTTGCTGAAAAGCGTAATGTAAACTGTCCCTAAACAGGACTTGTAATGTTTCTTACCTGGCCACTAGGAAACGAGCCATTTTAGCATCTGTTTACAGTCCCAGATCTAGTTGAAGTATTCTCCATTCGACAATTACGTATTAGATATATATCCGGGTGCCTGCCTGACTTATCATATTTTGCTGTTGACTCATGAGATGCTGCTGATAAAACCTTTTTCTTAGGCTACGTCCACACTAAGCCGGATAAGGTTATACGGGGAGTTAGACGCCTCAACACGAGCATTTACGCCCCGTTTACGGTCCGTTTAAGGTCCCATGATTGCGCAATCCAATGCCTACCTATGCATGTACTGGGCATGGAAAAACAAAAAGAAAACAGATTGACGCGTATAATCTATGTCGCTGTCGGCGCCTCCTTGATTGACATGCTTCTCTGATTTAGCCCGGGACCGGATAAGTGGCGTCCAGACGTGCTCATTTAGCCGTTGAGATAACAGTTAGACGGCTCTCTTACCCGGCTAATAGTTATCCGGCCACAGACCACAAACAAAGCCGCCTTAGTGTGGACGATAGGGGGGTGTAGACTAAATACTTATACGTTTAAGGCATTATCCGGCTTAGTGTGGACGTAGCCTTAGTGCTTTGAGTAGGAGTGACAATGACATCACTTTACTGGACCAATCAGTCCATAGGTGGGCATGTTGGGTAGCCTCGGCCGCTACGGACCAAGCCAGAGGTGGTCCAAAAAAAAAAAAAACTGTCAGCTCGTCCCAGACAAGGGTAGTGGAAATGTGCCAAATATGGTCTGACCCGACACAGTCCAGGCCGAGCCAACCCTAGTGGAAAAGTATTATTTGAAAACCTTTGTGAAAACGGAAGCATGTCATGTGGATACAGGAAAAACTGCAAAGGTATTTTTTGCACAGCAACATATGTTAACAAATCGTCCCAAAAAGTGAAAAACATTAAACATATTGCATTTCTATTTGGGTGTTGTAGGACTGAGGAAGAGCCATGTGGGCTCGTCATTGCATGCAGGGGTTTTCTCAACAATAAACCCATAAAACATCACATTATAATTTCTAAAACCCTTTAGTGTCAACAGGCAAGAAAATATAATGTTTTGCCCTTTTTTTAAATAAAAAAGAAAAACAAGCTTGACAAAAAAACAAGTTAGTGTGTTGCTTAAATATGCTGTTGTAAAGACTTAATGACAGCAAGATGCCACATTTTGCTGCCCTTCACTAAAAGTTAGATTTGGAGTTTAATCATCTGCATAAGAAACCCTGCTTACAAATGGCTGGATATAAGATAAAGAAAGGTCACTGGATAATCTAAAGGCCAATGGGAAGAGGGAAAGGACTTTCATCCCATGTCATGTTTATACCTCAGGGAATTAAAATATAATGAACTACTAAATAGAAGTCCCACAACATCTGTTTGCATACACACCTGCAAACATATATACGTACACATATTCATGCAGATATTCATAAATATATCCTGGGATGCCTGGGTTTCCCTCCTGCACCTGTCAATCCCAAAATCTAAAATAAATAGAAGTAATAAATGAAATACAATGGATGGATATTCAGTTAAGACCAAGGTTATTCATACCACTGGCAGATTTAGGTTAAAAATAGCATCACCAACATGAAGTGAGATGAAATAGTAATCATGTTTTGATGTTTATACTCTCTCTTATGCACGGTATGATTTTTTTCTATGAAAAGTAGCCATAATAAACTTTACTTATTTAATGACTAAGTAGCATTATTGTTTTAGAGTGGTCCAAAAACGGTCCAGACTTACACCGATAAAGAATCTGAAGAGACAGTTAAAGATTAGGGTGATAGTAAGGAGACCTTCAAACCTAAAAAAAAATAAAAATAATCTAGAGCTTATCAACAACAATTAATTGTCAAAACACAATTAGAAAAGTGCAAAAAGATGTTCAGCAATTAGTGTTACAACTTAGAACTGTTTGCGGCCATGCCCAAAAAATATTTTTCTTTTGCTTTAAGAGAAAACCATAAATTATATTTAACATGCCTTTTTAATTTAACGTATGTAAGAAAACACATTTGTGTTTTTCAATTTATCACTTGAACATATGATATAATGTAGAATATTGTATATGTATATAATAATACAATTTTACAAGCTGCTTTGGGCTTAACTGTGCACACAGACAGACTAGATGCATTATGTATATATGAATATATGTATGGATGTGTGTGTGATACATTTATTCATTACATACATACATTATAAGATAAATAAATATACAACAAAGTTGACTTGAGGTCACTCCGCCAGCAGTTGGCGCCTGTAATTTAGGAGAGCACACATGCGCATGATGTATCCTGGGCAGTCTTTATACAGTGACACGTGAGATACCCACACATGTAAATGTAATTCAGGATCCCCATCATGCTCCAACGTCCTATTTACAACGCTCATGTGTTTAAATGAGACACCAAACACAGCGTGAGTAAACTTACACGTCCTTTAGAGCTGTCCAACTAATTTACAGTTAGGAAGAGTACACCTTTAAGCCCTTAGAGTGCACCGAGTTCGTGTATTCTTGAAAAAAAGAAAGGCGCATGATAGTTCATATACCGCGCAGACCACCGTTGGACAGTGCAATGTGAGTGACCGACTATGTCTGCGTCTTTAAGCACAACTCTATACGGACTGCTGCATGATGTCAGTCTGCTCTCCGTCCGTGCGCTGCTCGTGTGAGAGCCGCATTTTACTTCCTGCACAAGGACAGGAGCGGGCAGAGAATTGAGAGAGTGGGATAGCGAGATGGGGGGACGAGCGGCCGAGACAGGACTGAAAGTGATAGAGTGAGCCAGCGGACGAGACGAGGGGGGAGGCCTGTGTTTGTTTTTTTAGAAAAAGATTGGAAAATCCTACAAAGTTTAGAGGTTATCCAGCCTTCCACATCTGCGCGGACTGACAGCTTAATTCTATGGAATAGCGACATATCGGGTAAATATATCTCCCCACCCCTTTCCCCTTTTCTCTTGGCGTTACAGTGCTCGATTTGTATGACGCATAGATTTTTTTTTTTTTACCATGCATTGCTACCTCGATTCTCTACCTTCATTTCTCACACTGCGAGCGGCTGTAGATCACTGCTGACATTACATGGCATTATAATCATTTGTGAATGCAGCTCTTTTCAGCATAAAAGTTAACACTCTACAACTTTAATGAGAAGTGATCGGGGCTCTTACGGGGGAGATCAAACGTAATCCCCCTCCTCTCCGCTTTAATGCGTAAAGCGCCACAGTCGATTCTTATTCTTTTTCCCCTTTTCTTTAACTAGTGAAAATCCAATGTGGATGTTGGACAGCGCTCTAACCACAAGAAACAATGTTGTCATTAGTTTCAGCTGTAGGAGTGTTGGAAGTGGCATGATGTTATGATGGGTCTTACATCATGATTTGGCCACAAATAAGTGAATAAATAAATAAATCACGAGCCAGGAGGCATGGGATGGAATGCAATAACATAGAAGGCTGCATGTTAAAGTAATGCAAGTATGGGAGGATATCTCAAATGTTTTCTTCCTATCCCTACTATCATTTTATAATATAAGATTTAAGCTTTTTAAATATATATCTACAGAACAAGCAACATTTTTGTAAAAAGAAGGGAATTCATCATAAATAAGAATGTATAATAGGGTTAAAAGACTGATATGTTGGTTTGAAGTTTAAATTATTCATAGGGAAGTCTGAATTGTGGTGCTGTTTACCTCACCTGAACCTTGTTGGGAGACATCAGCCCATACATTCAAGGCCTCCCCCCTCACACACTTTTTTATTTTTATTGTGTGTACAAGAGTGCAATGTGTGGCTAGCCAGCAAGTAGCTTGTGGCACTTTTTCTTCATTTCCTGTAAGTGTTCTTTCCTCAGCACACACTTTCTCTCTATCACAATTTTGTCATTGATGTTGTCTAAACGGTGGTGGTGTAGTGTGTGTGTCAGCAGGTTATTTAGATACCCATAATCTTTTAAATCTGAGTTTTGTCATTCAGTAATGATTATGAGATAGTGTTTTTTTTTTGTCTTTGTCTTTAACTTTTGTCTTTAACTTCCAACAATGATGGCAAAAAGGGGATGGTTCCAAAGCCCCTATAAGTCATGTGTTAAAACTTGGTCTTTATTTTATTCTCAAGTGTTGAAAAATCAGAGTTGAATAGCAGCAGTTTTCTTTAGTTATAAGAGAACTTTAAAATCAATATATATGTATAGGTGCACCTACCTACCCTTAGGCAAGACAAATAAATGCAGGTTTGTTTTTCTTTCAAGCCGGTTTTATCATACCCACGCTCAAATACGAGGAAATCATTTCAAGGGGGTGTGGGCGTGTGCTGCAAATTTTTGTTTTCTCTTTTTTTCTGAGTTTATCACAACATACGTGGAAAATGTGGGAATTTATTGTTCCTCTAAACAGACTCCTTCCAACTGCGTTGAACGTTGAATTGGATGACTACCATACAGTTTTGTGATTGCTCTCAACAGCTGTATTTGTCTGTTTGTGGCTGAGTGCGCGTGTATGTGCATCTGAGTGAGTCGGTGGGTGCATTAGCGCTTGTCCCAGGATGCCCCTGTTCTATAGGCCTCTCAGCCTTATAGCATTCCAACAAGGGGACCTGAGGTGGATGCAAGGGCGTAGGTGTCAAAAAGTGAGAAAATAAAACAACAGTTTTACTTTTACAAGTATAAAGTAAATATTTGAAAGATGTCATTAAATGTTAAACCCTGACCCTGAATACATAAGCATGTACTGATTTCCTTGAATGAAACTCTAGATACTATAGTTCATGACTTGATAAAACCTGTTAAGTAGATGGGGGAAACCCACTAAAAGCTGTTGCTTTAAATCCATGTTCTTAATTCCTTTATGACATAAATTGACATATTTATGTCTATTGATATCTTAATGTGGACGAAAAGTTTAAAAAGCCTAAAAGCCAGTTTATGAAGCGCTTTCTGAGCTAAATGATGAGAATGATTGGCTCACCTGAAACACAATTACTGTTTGGAGGAAATCATATAGGCTACACATCTATGGTGTCAGTTCTGTGTGTGAACCCTAGAAGTATGTTCTTATTAGATCTGATGGCACCCTGACAGCTACACAAGTTCAGAACAGTCCTGGAGCACCTAGGGCAAAAAAAACAACCCCAAAAATCCCTCACACTTCATAGCTTGTACTTTACGCCTTGCTAAAATTCTGTTTTTTACATATCGGTCTAACATTGTGCGCCAACTACCAGTTGGTGAAACTCTTAAAGGGTATCTGAACAAAAGTCTGATATAATGTTTAGCTCAAGTTTGAAGGGGAAAAACACATATTTGTCAAAGTAGACACACATAATTAAAGGCAATCAAACTTTCATAAAAGGTATTAAAAAAGTGGAAAAGGTAACTATCCAAGAAAAAACCAATCCATTGTTTTAATGCTCGCAGTGACTTACTTTGCATATTGTTAAGTAATTAGCTCACTTTTTCTAATTTTTCACACTTAGTCTAGAAGGCTTGGTTCTGTTGAACTTAGTTTAAACATAATCTATAGTTCAGTTTATCGCTCTTGTCTTTTCAATTGGTGTTATAAAAATCTACGATTCTTAAGCTTGCAACCAACAAGGCAGTGGAATGTTTGTTCATTTTGCACAGCTTCTTTTGCATGAAGACAAACTGACATGGCTGCCTCCAGATTGGCAGGAGTCAGAAAGAGTTTAGTTGTTTTAAAAGCTGTTTTATGAGGATATACCGTTCTGGATTTTTAAGAGGATCTGAATAGACTTTAAACTACCCTGAAAGGATTGTTGTCCTTATCGTGTGTGTACACGTGAATGCGTCTTTCTTTATGAATTTTATGCTTGGTGCTTTTTTTTCCTGTCTGTTTACCCATGTTAACCTGTGTAAAGGGTGTGTTTAAATGGCCATAATTTTACTTTGGACTGTGATGACTCACTCTTGATAGGTTGTGATACAGAGCGCCAGTCACACATCATATTCACAAACAATAGTGGTGTGCTTTCTAGGTATCGTCGGGCTTGTTCGAGGAAAAGCCTGAAGGATAAAAACCTGCCTGGCCTGTTTTGTTCAGGCATGTTGGCATTCGTGGAAATTCAAACAGTTAAGAGTAACTGTGAAAACGTTATCGTGTTCTCATTCTCACTTCAGATAGTTTCTAAAAAAGACAGACATTAATGGTCCCAGGCAATTTAAGTTGCTATTGTCACTTCAATATAAAGGCTATTGTAAAGACACAAATTACAAAAAATAAATCCTTGAAACGTTGAGAACCTTATCTTTGTTTTATAGTTTTAATCAACGCTTTCAAATACAGTGTAGGTTTAAAGTAAAAAAAAAAAAAAAAAAAAAAAAAGACTAGATGTTTACTTAAATGACAGGCAAAAGATATGGCGCAAAATGAACACCATTTTTTCCCCAATAAATCTTTCACTATAAAATATTGGCCAAGAGCATTTTAAGCTAAAATTCGTCATGTGTAGATGTTTTAAGGCAGCTTTCTTATAACAACAGGTAAAACAGTAAATATTCTACAGTAAACAAATGTTTCATAAAGATGTTTAGGTCAATAAGTTTCATATAGTACATTGTATTTTGTCTAGTTGCATTTACAGAGCTAATGCTAAGTCTGGTTTCAGCTGCACAGTTCTTACTGAAACAACCGGGTTAGGTGTTGAAACCGAATCTCCTTGGAACTGTGTTTAGAATGTTTGAATAGGATAGATTTGTTGCTTTTGACTCTGACATGTTTTTTTTACCGTTAACCGTTTCTAGTCCGAAATTGGGTTTTGCACCACTGGTTTTGCAAGTAGTCTCTTGGAACAATAGACTGGTGCTCTTGGTACTAGGATGGGTGAATTGAGAAGAAACAAGGCTGTCAGAACCTGAGGGCCAATTCATGGAGACCCACAACCAATCAAAATGTTACGTGACCCAGGTTTAAAACTGCAGATGCGCTGGAGTTAATAAATAACTGCTGCACCATTACAGCAGCCGCTGATCAGGCTTGTAAAAACAGCAATAAATTAAGCAGGCGATATTAATGCATCTGTTTGCAGGGATACTGAGGTAAATATGATTTTTGTAGATAAGATGTCCCCTCACTCTGTCACCATTTAAAAAGAATAAAACAGCCGGATGATCAAACATTTAATGGTAATGTTTTTAGTGATGGTATCATGCGGCTGTTAGTCAGAACTTAAACAGATTAATTCTTAGAACCAGGAAAGAACAGTCTCCTTCACCAAGCTTGAACATGGAGCTGAAACTGCTGTGTTGTAAAAAAAACAAAACAAAAAAAAACTAACTGATATCTATCCTTGGGTTCTTCCAAAAATGCATTCACACTGTTTGAAAAAAAAACATTTACAGAGACATGTGCAGTTGGATATATGTTTATTTATATTACAAGGTGTTGTTCATTTTAATCCTACATCCCACTGAAACTCATTAAACAGTAGATTAGCTAATAGTAATGTATGACTGACTATGAGTCCTTTCTGGTGTTTATGTGTCTTTAGATTATCAGGTCAAAGCATAAATATTGCAAATCTTTATTTATGTAGTTATATTCAAAAGCCATTTTTGTGACTGCTATATAATCCTAATTCCCTTTTGAACCTGCTGCAATTTACTTTTAACAGTTGAAATGTCCCTAAAAAATATATACCAGATAATTTTTATTCTTTATTTTCTCCACAGATTTGCATTTTTTGCTTCTTGTTCACCAATGTGCCAATGTTCTGATGTGCCTGTGTTGTGGCATTTTTCACAGAAACACTTGTTACAAATCATCTACTGTATCAAAGAAAAGTGAGACATTTCAACCGTCAGCCGTGGTAGAACATGGTGTTTGCACGATGTTCTTCATTTTTATTATTTTACTTTATTTCTAAATGTGTTCTTCTGTTTGGTTTAAAAAAAAACACACTGTGAGATTTTTGAAGTTTACCAACTCACGAAGCATGTAGAGGTCTGTAATTTGTAGCAAAGGTACTCTTCAACTGTGAGGGACAGGATCTAAAACAAAAATGCAGAAAATCACAGGAGGATGTTTAAATAATTAATTTACATTTTATTGCATAAGTATTTGATCGCCTATCAACCAGTAAGAATTTAGGCTCCCACAGACCTGTAAGTTCTTTTTAAGAAGCCCTCCTGCTCTCCACTCATTACCTGTATTAACTGTACCTGTTTGAACGTGTTACCTGTATAATAGACACCTGTCCACACACTCAAACAAACTCCAACCTCTACACAATGCCAAAGAAAATGGAAGAAGTTTATGATGACCGTAAATATCCCTCGGTCTGGAGCGCCGTGCAAGATCTCTCCTTTTTGGGCATCAATGATAATGAGGACAATGAGGGATGAACCCAGAACTACACGGCAGGACCTGGTTAATAGAGCTGGGACCACAGTGTCATAGAAAACCATCAGTAACACACTCCGCCGTCATGGATTTAAATCCTGCAGTGCACGCAAATCCAATAGAAATTCTTTGGAGATAGTTGACACTCTGTGTTTCCCAGCAACAGCCCCAAAACCTGAATGCGCTTGTGAATATCTGTATGGAGGAGTGGGCCAAAATCCCTGTTGCAGTGTGTGCAAACCTGCCCTGCATCCAAATTCTATAGTATGTACTACATGCTACTAGTAGCTACTTCTTGCCCGTTGATCCAGTAAATATTGCGTAGCCAACGAGTGGGTAGTAGGCATGAAATCGGACGTACTTCTCCACCATTTTACCAGGATGCTTACGTTACGTCAACCTGTGGCCCCGTCCTCGGTAGTCGACATCACTCTTCTAAGATTTTGGGGCTTCTGTTCCATTGCGGGATAGCATAGCATACAGCGGATTTTACTGTAGCGGTAGTACACATTTGGGAACTTTATTCCTACTTTTCCAATCCATGTTAGAGATTTGGATCTACTACATCACCCGCTTACTTATTTTCGCCTACTGTGTAGTAGGGGTATTCGGATGCAGCCCTGGTGAAGAACTACAGAAAACGTACGGTCTCTGTAATTGCAAACAAAGGTTTGTCTGATGTATCAAATACTTATTTCATGCAATAAAATGGAAATTGATTATTTAAAAGTCATCCACTTTGATTTTCTGCATTTTTGTTTTAGATTCTGTCCCTCAGAGTTCAAGAGTACCTTTGCTACAAATTACAGACCTCTACATGCTTTGTAAGTGGGAAAACTTCAAAAATCAGCAGTGGATCAAATACTTGTTTTCCCCGCTGTAGCAGCTTGAAATTCATGTTCACAGAGTACTTGGAAACAATTATAGTTTTGTCATTTGCTGGGCAGAAAGAGACAATAATGTTCTTGCTTAAAACTGTGAGAAAATAATATAAACTGAGGTGAAAAGTGTGAAGCACTGTGAATCAGTAAAGCCCTTTTGGAATCTTCAAACGTTTTTGGCTGGCTCTGCCTCTCTACATGCTTTCCAGGAAGCCTTCCAAGAATTTAGACAATGGACAGTAAACATGGCATGTTCCTAGAACAATTCCACATTAGATCTTAGTGGTCACGTGGCTCGCTCCCTCTCTCTCTGTTCCTTTTTTTTTTTTTCTCAGAATGGACTGCCCCCACACCATACTCCATAGCAGATAACTAGCAGCTAAGTCTCATGTTCCTTGTGTGTGTACTGCACTTGACAAGGAACTGGTGCAAACTGACAATAGTGCCATAGTGCACAATTTATGCCTGTGTGAGCATTCGGGTCTCTTTCTCTCTTTCACTTTGTCTCGAAAAGATTTCTGCTAAGTGGCATGTTTGGCCGTTGGCAGAATTCCTCGGAAGATCACATGTCATGAATGTCGTGCCTGTGTTGTGTGGGCATGTAACTTTAGCCGTGTGATCGTGCAGTTGTGCATGGATGGAAAAAGATTATTAAAAAGAAAAGAACACAAAATGAAAGGCAGCATATGCACATGTGATTGCTCCAAATATTTGCAGCATGAATAGAAGCACGTAGCCATGGCAGTGAATTATAAAGTACTAAGAAGTATGACAAGGATGTGTTGCTGAAATAGTCATGAGATTAAATTCTTCAAAAGGATGGAAAATTTGATTTATTTTACTTAATGATACTTCATAGCCAATAGTGTTTTGCTTTATTTAATTATTTGGGGTATCGGTCCATTAAAATTTAATTAGCCCTAAATAGTCTTATAGACAAGTTGTTTCATTGATCTTGTAATGCTTTTAGAGGTATGAAAAGTTACAATTTATATATTTAAACCTTGTGGCTCCAATTTGTTTTTTAAACTGAAGTTGAAGACAGTTTTTTTTTAAATGGGTTCATGACTTTTTACATATCTTTATATTTCAGAGAAGGCTCTCTTGACTTTATGTGACAGTTAAACTGTTCATTTAGGACATAAAACGTAAAAAAACACAAATGTGCACCTTAAGTAAGACTTAAATAGAATCAGGCACCAGCAAAGACTTAAGCAAAAGTACTCAGTGTAGATAGAGTACTCTGAACGAACGTTATGTCTACAGCCCACCTCGGTTTTCCATGCTCATTTGCTTTGCACCATACATAATTAAATTGCTGCAAACGCAAGTCTTGCTTAAGACTCCTACCAGTAAACAAAACCTGCTAATCAGCGTGTAAGATAATAGCTGAGGAAAGCAGCTAAAGGAGCAGACCACTCCTCTGTGACGATGACCTGTTTTATGTGTTCTTCATGTCCTAACGACTTGACAGAATGCTGGTGGGGGTCAGTGGAAACAGACATAAATCTGAGGTTGATAGTTGTAGTTACACTGCCTACCCTTCTTAGTTTGATTATCAAAGCTAAAATGTACAAATATGACAGACTTATATCCAATCCTCAGAGTTTTGCTTACTTGTTTTAGATTTCTAATATAGAGGATAGTTCTGTGAAATTTCTGAATTTCTCAAACAGTCTTATGCCTTTTGCATTTAAAGGGCAAATTCTGTTTGTTTTTTTTTCAAACTGGACCTTATTCTTTAGCAAATATTACATTAATTTACTCACCTAGACAAGTTTGGAGCTACTAGGAGCCGTTCAAAAGTTTATATTGAGTCACGATCAGCGTAAGTAGATATAATGGGAGTCAATCAGGGCAGGAGTGTGCTGCCTGTAATAAGGCATTATCTGCCCCAAACATTTATTTAGCCATGTTTTGTTATGTATAGTTAGTGATATGCCCCTGTGAGTTCAAAATTTCTCTGAGCTTCTAAGGTATTAGCATCTGAGGTTTTTACAGGCTTTCAATGCAACTGATTCTAACTTAGGGCGCTTTCACATGGTACGGGAGTCCGTACTCGGGTACGGTATTTGGTCAAAATCCACTTATTTCGTACCATGTGAACACAGACTGTACCGTGCCAGAATACGGCCAGAGAGACCTGCCTTGGAGGTAGTATCCGAGTCCAGGTACGAGCGGCCACGTACCATGTGAACACAACCCGTACTCTGGCCGTACTCAAGACAATAGACGCGCTCCATGCGGAAATGACGACACTGCCGGCCGAAATTACAGAATCACCTCGCGACCATACAAATACCAAAACAACGCGATTCAAGCATCCCACAGCAACACAGCAGGTTACAAAACGGCGGGTTTACTACAACACTCACCCTGTAGATGGCTTCAGGTAGCAGCTGACCAGTAGACCAGTTTGTTTACATTCTAGGCTGTCGCTCGTTTTATGACGTCGGTACTTCTCACTCCCTTGTTTGTTGGAGAACTAAGACTTATTTGTATGCCGCCACCTGCTGTTTATTTGTAGTAAAAGACTGGATCGCAATACGGTCAGAGATCCGTGCCATGTGAACAGAAAAAATTAGCATTTTCTCTGGCCGTTTTCTGGTACGGCCACACATGTGAAAACGGCCTTACACTAACCTGGAATTTCAATGATGTCACGCCCACCACCATTACAGCTCTAGTTTGCATAGCTGGCCCGAAAGGGAGCCTGTATAAGGTGAAGTTAGTCCAACTGGTCATTTGGTTAGTGTAATTTTAAAACACGTAAACATGAACCATGTTGATATCTGAAGTAGCAAGTTCCTTTTAGTCGGCTGCTGTAGAGCACAGAGAGATAGTCCTACTCAGACCACAACTGGGATGGAGCACAGCAGTGACGCTTTTGTAATAGTGTAGTTGTATTTTTGCCTCTAAATCAACCCGGAACAGAACAAATAAACACTTCCAAGACATTGTGAACTTCGAGGGAAGTAGTGCTAATGTTTGATAACAAAATGAAAGCGGTTTAGGACAGATAATGCCTTATCACAGGCGATGGACCCCTGCCCCCATTGACTCGCATTATATGGCTATAGGCTGATTGCAACTCCATATAAACTCCTGCTGAATGGCTACAAGTAGGTCCAAACTTGTCTGGGTGAGTAAATGAACATAATATATGCTAAAAATAAGGTCCAGGTTGAAAAAAAAAAAAACTTTTCCTTTAAGTCCCCAGCTACACTCATAAGGATAATTGTTTAAATATATATATTTTCTTCTGTGCTAAAACAAATTACAAATATCAGCATCTATGCGATGCTTTGGATGTGTATACTCCAGTGAGTGGCAATAATGTTGACAAAAACCCAATCAAAATTCAAAAGTTAAACATCTTGATAACGTCTAAAGCATTGTTCCCACTGAGTGGAACGTAATGGCTCAGTGCGGTCCAGTCCGATCCGCCTTTTTGTCTGTCTCCATTGTAAAAGCAGCCCATACAGCAGGCCCGTACCAGTCCATTAATGGTCCCCCTTTAGTTATAGATCCATAGGACAATAGTCCGGTATGGTTAGGGCGGAGCTACTGGCGTCAAACACAGACCTGTGATTGGGGGAATGAAAAACATCACTGTTTGCAAAAGGCACAAGAGATAAACACTTGTGCTGTTGTTTCATCTCAACTCTTTGTACACAGAATATTTTTTCTTTAATCATCTGTAGCATGTTCATTCTCCGTTCCTCTCTATCATCTTATTGCTTCTTACAGATTACAGAGTAGCAAAGTTTGTTTTTACCTGTTTTTTGCTTCCTGACTGTTTCAGCTTAACTGTAGCTTTCATCAGAGCATGCACAGCTGTTGTTGTGGCTTCTTCCTCTGTTTATGTGCGGGCAGTAGAGTCCTCCACATGGAATATGTTTCTCTTTGCTGCCTAGACCCCACTCATAAACACTGGAGTAAGGTTTGTGTAAAGAAGGAACCAAAACCCAAGCACGAACGCCTATCAGGACTAAATTTGCTATATTTTATTGCATTACGATTGTCAATGCAGCAGTAAGATGGTGCGGTATAACCCCGCCGGCCCAGTGAAAGTCCAGGTGGCAGTGGAAACGCTGTACTGAATAAGTCGGACCCGAGAGGACAAGATCAAGACGTACTGTTCCGCTCAGTAGAAATGAAGCTTATAGCAATACCAAGCTGAAGATTTTCCCTAAAACAACTGCAATGTGTGTTTACTTTTCTATCTTCACTCTTTCTTTGCAGTACTGATTGTGTGAATGTGTGCGTGACTGGTTAAATGACTGCAGTGTAAAGTGCTTTGAAGTCCTCTGGACTAGATAACGTGCTGTACAGTATAGGCAATTTACCACTTAACTATCCTCAACTGCTTACATCTGATGTTTAATATAAACAGGGCAATAACAAGTAAGACAGAAATGGAAAAAACTATAAAAAGAGATGCACTTTTTTTGCTTCGCTTTCTTGCACAGAAAGTTATAGTGTTCATGTGCAAATTGGGTCTTTTTAGACTTTTTTTTTTATAATCTCCAAGTACACAGTCACATGTATACGCAACAAACAGAAGCTATTTTTTATACTTCCCTTTAAAAAGCACTTTTAAAGATCTCTATTTTTGTAACTAAAAACAGTTTGTATGTGGGTCATCCATGCAAAAGACAAAAAAACAAAATTAAGCAATAATAATATATATGTTATGTAGTTTAGTTTGGATATCGTCAAAAACTTGTCAAAGATTGGCAAAAGGGGTTCCTATTTTTACTTTTATTTAATTTTGTTTAATTCTAATTTATAAAGTGCTGGATTAAAAAAAATAATGAAGGCGATTTACAAGACATCAAAAAACTAAATTCAAGTTTATACATAGGAAATACACAAAATGTAATACAATTATAAACTCCAATTCAATTATTTGTATATAGAAAATAAAGTTATTCAACCCAGGGTAGACCTTACCTGTTTAACTTTTATTTCGCAGACTTCTTTCAGTTGCAAAATGAAATTACAAACAAATAGACAAAAAATAAATTTTAACAATAGATTTGTGTAAATTCAGTCAGGTCAATATGTTTGACTATAACTATGAAGAATCATAATTCCCCCAGTGACCCTCTTACTGGTCGATGCCAATCTGCTGCTTCTGTTAAGATCAGACTTTCAGATTCAGATTTTCTTGTAAGAACTATAGCACAAATTAATTTCTATTAACTTTGTTCTAATTCAATAATAAAGTGCAAAAGACATTGACCCTAAGTTAAATAAATGTGCTGCAGGTTCCTTGAAGAAAGTAGTAGGTTTACATCCATGAGGAGATGAAACAAGTTAGAATATACTTATTTATGCATCAAGGCATGTACCGTGTCTGAATTTTTTACTAAACTAAAACAAGAAGCGAATCAGAAAACATGCTATTCGTTGATGTGTTCACTGACAGAAGTCTGAATTATTCCACCTATCAGTGCTCAGTTTAATGCTTTTCAGAAAGCAGGATTTGTAAACAGAGACTGAACTGTTGTTGAAAAGGCCTGATGAATGCAAGGAACTAGATAAACCAGTATTGTCAGGTTGCTTCTGTCACATCTTTTCACTGTAGTGACACAGTTTGTGTCACATTAGTAGAAGGCTTAGGCCATGCTGTGTAATTTTTACATTTGTCGGAGAGTAGCGAGATACCACCTTTAATCCCGCCACCATCAACTCCCCTTTACCTTTTCCCATTCTTTCCATTTTAAAACATTATTGGAAGAAAGAACATTAGCCCTGGGATAGTTCTACACCAGATCATGTAAGAACATGTTCTTAGAAATGTAAGGATTTAAATGAATAATTTCCTGGAGGCACTTAAAGGAATGTGTGGCCCGCCTTTATTACACTATACTAGTTTGTCTTTGTTTTAGGACACCTCCGTGTTTTACTTATACCCAACAGAGTGGTCTCTTTTTTTTTTTTTTTTTTTTTTTGCCAGAGTGGTCTCTATTTCCTGCTCTAAACACGACAAGGGATTTTTTTTCTCTTGTTTTTGCTGTGGGAGGGTGCCACCTGCTTTAATTTTCTATGCTCAAATCTGACATGAGACCGAGATAATCAAGCAGTGAACCACAGCCCATGACAGTTGATGTGGTTATGCAAGGTGACATGTTATTTGAGTACATGTATGCTGGCCTAGTGTGGTGCTGACGGGAAGATTCTTAGGTCACAGTTTATGTGTGGATGGGTGAGGTGGGGGCCAAGGCACTTAAAATAAATATGCATGCATCTCTGGGCAATGGAGCAAGCCATCTTTCATGATACGCTTTTGTGCTAGTCTCTTTTTTTATTTAAAGTATCCTTAAATCCCTTTCCCTAATTATAAAGTATAAAACGGCTTTTTTTACCCCACTAGTTTTCGTTTTTTTAAATTAGGAGGTTTTATTTTGAACCCTGTAGGCTGAATGCATTCTATTTGCTCTAATTGAATGTTGTACATGGGACATTCAGTCATTGCGGGCACAGCTCTCTCAGTATGTCTTTGTCTCTTTGTGTGGGTGGGTGTTTGTGCATCCCTGTTTGTAGACAGTGGAGCAGTGAGATTGAAAGATGTGTCCTCGTTTTTTACTTTGTACCGGACTCCTCATGGCAGCCATGTTGGCGTCCATGATGTCACACATGTGTCACTGTTGTGCATTCAGCTCCAAAACAATGACATGGGGTGATCAAAATGACTCGTTTATTCACTCCATACCTCCTCCTTCTCTCTGTGTCTCTCTCCTGCTGTTTACTCCTTTAGTCACTGTTGCTCTTATATGTCCTAACAACTTTCAGTCTAAATTTGTGTTCTTATTGGAATCTGGAAGGGCTCCAATTAACAATCTGGTTTTATTACACAGCAAAGACTTACGCCTGTCCTAGGTATGTAAAAATACATTCTGTAAAAGGCTAAATTTCTTTGCAAAACTTTCAACAGTACTAAGAATTCATATTTACAAAGAGTTGAGAAGTTTCACATATTACAGTGTTATTAAGAATTTACATTCAATGTGGAAAAATCAAGTTCAAGTTTGGCTAAAACTTCCAATATTAACATATGGAGATGTTTAATGTAAACTGTACTGTTGGTCAGGTTGCTTCTCCATGTTGGGGTAGATTTGCTCTTCACCAGGAAAAAAAAGGGTTCAGGTAGCATGAAGGTTTGGCCATGACCAGGGCTTGTGCTAGTTATGTGAGTCCCCTGAGCATAAGTGTGTTGTAGTGTATTAGCTTCACACAGATAAAAAATTGGCTTGGCTCAGGAATGTGGGTTGCTGGTTCGAACTCCTGCTCCGTCCAGCTTGGTCGTTGTGTACTTGGGAAAGACACTTCACCCACCTTGCCTGGTGGTGGTGGTCGGAGAGCCTGGTAGCACCTGTGAATCGAAGTCTCAATTCTTCCAGCATGCCCCAGGGCAGCAGTGGCTACAACATAGCTAACCACTAACAGCTCACGAATGGATGAATTACTTAATTTAGTGTAAAGCGCTTTGTGATCTTCTGACTGAAAAATCACTTTACAAATGCTGGCCGTTTACTATTTACAACTGCCAAACTTAAAAAATGTGGGAGCATTTCAGGTACAACATTTTTAACTCACGTTGGACCAAAGTGGGGCCAAAGTTTGTCCCCCCCCAAGTCATTCAGTTTGGCCCTACCAGCAGTTGCCCTGGGTCTAACATAAAAGTCCTCATTGTTCAGACCTTCAGCTAAATATGTAATAGGATTATACTTTCACTGCTGATACTTTTTGTGTTTATGGGCCCAATAAGTATTTATTGGACTGCATATAGTCCTCACGCTTGGTGCTTACATTGTAATTGAGATATCACAAATTAGTTTTTTTTTTTTTTTTTTTTACGTGTCCTGTCTAGCAGTATGCTACTCAGAATTGGTGTCTGAGTACCAAGTACAAGCCCAACAGTTTTACTTTCCCAAGCAGAGTATTACAGCTTCGCTGTAGTACGCCACTTGATGTATATGTATGAAAAATCTTTATTAGTGAGATTACTGTGGGTTCAATTTCCTGACGTCATGGACATTAAACTGAGACAAGAAGGGAGAAAGGAAGAAGGTGAAGAAAAGAAACCGGACCAACAGAGGCGCGAACTGACGACACAAGACAAGGATTCAAACAAAGAACACAAGAAAACATCCCAGTCCTCCACCTCTGCCGGACGGCAGAGAAACAGTAATACAAAACAAAAACAACAAACTGTACAGAACCAAACCAATAGTTCGGATCTAGTAGAATAAACTAAGAATTACACATTCACTACACACAAGCATGGATTAATGAACATAATACAAATGTTTCTGGTAAGCTCCTGTGAAAAACTAACTAATGATGATAACCTCATCTTAAGATATGTCCGTCCACACCAATGTCCCCACACCTATGTGTGTGTGCGAGCATGCAGGTCTGAATAAGGTTTCCCCATGCAAGTGATTGATAGCTGGTGTAAGGAACCGTCAATCCGTCCTACAGGAATCGACACAGACATGGAGGAGGCAAGAGATGTATGCATCCAGGGTCCCACAGAGTACAAAGTCCACAGGCGGATCAGCGCAGGGTCGATCACCCGCCAAGAGAGGAACAGATGGAAGCCCCAGGGGACCAGCCGCAATGCTGGGGCCCGAGAGATCGCAGTGACGAGCCCACGGGCTCCGCCGGTAACCGGCTACGCTAGGGCGAGCCCGGATCAGGAACCGGAGGCCACGTGGGACCTGGCCCCAACCAGGGACCAGCCGACAAGGGCCCCCCGCCGCCGCCGCAGACAAGGGGGATCCGCAGCCAACCGATGGACAACACACGCCGCCGCCACCCTGGACCAATACCCACCGCCAACAACCCGGCCCGCCCCCACACACCCACACGACAGGGAGCCACAGCAAGAGCCACAGCGGATGTACGCCCTCCCCAGGCCGCGCCCAGCCGGCACCTGGACATCCAGATCTTCCAGCTCCCGGGTCCAGATCCCGCCCCCACAGGTAGGGCGCCAAGATCAGGGGCCCAGCCAATGCCGAACAGCCCCACCAGGTGAACAGACCAGCCAGCAGAAGTCCTGGAACCGGCAGGAGGCCTGGGCGCCAGGCAGGGTCCCCACCGATCCACCGGACGGCACCAACCTGTTCTACAACCCCGGCACCCCCATGAGAGGTGCCCCAGTCAATCCAAGGAGGACGTCGGCCCGAAACAGCGGGCGCCCGACATGCACCAGGACCGAGCCGGGCCGCAACCGGGACCCCCGGCCCCAGGCATCGAGAGCCATCATCAACCAGCGGGCAGGAGCAACCATCACCGACGGGGAGTGACAGGGAGGGAAGAAGATGCATCAGGCCAGAGAGCAGCCAAGCACCCAACCTGACAGGTAGACATAGACAGACAGAGACACTCATACGTACCCTCCCTCTCATGCGTACACATTCTTGCAAATACAGGACATACGAAAAAAGGACGCTATACACTCATTCATACCCCCCATTCGTACACTATACTCCATACTCCCAGGCCCAGGGACAGACGCCCCAATAGAGAACCCTGCCCCTGCACCCAGGAGACAGACCCCTTTGCCCACCAGGACGGGGACAAGCAGACCGCCAAGGCCCCCACACCGGCAAGAGCAGCCCACCGGCCCAGGACCCAGACCAGACGGCCTGATGTTCTATCCGGGCTCCGACCCCTGATGGTCCAACGAACAGGGGTGTGGAAAGACCCCCCCAGCCTCTCTCCCCCCGCTCAATGTGGTGTTGTTGCGTGTTGTTCTAATGTGCACTTAAAACAGAGGGGTGGGACATGGGAATACTGCCGGGTACCCCCATCTCCCCCCCCGGGACCTCAGTGTCTAGATGCGTTTAAACAGTGGGTGCCGACACCACAGGCGAGGCCCCACAACGGGCCCCTATAGGGGGCCCCCCATGAGGGGTCCCGCCCCCAGCGCCAATGCGCCACACCGCCAGGTCCCTACATGTGCGTTCCATGTAAATGTTGCAAGTGTAAGTGTCTAAGTTGCTCAATAAAATCGGGACCCAGGCCGCCACCGGGTAGCGAAGACGGAAGCTCCATCCCGCACCCCAGTGACGTGCCCACGTCCCCAGGCCTTGTGAATGGTAGAATGAAGGAGCAGGTGGACAGAGGCATGGGGATGGGGAGAAAATAACTGGGGTGACCATTGCCAACCCCAGGGAGCCAGCTCCCCTGCTGACTCCAATAGGCACCCCAGTTCGGCCCGATCCACCAGGGATGGGGGGCCCCAGCACGTCAAGTCGGGGCCCACGGCAGCGGCACCCCCGAGCCCCATGGGGGCCCCGGCAATCCACCAGCCCCCATGCCAGGGGCATACCTAAATCCTTCCCAACATTCACACTGCTAACAAAACACATGTCACTAGACATCCAGGTTGAGTTTAGCCCCCCCTCCCCCTCAACGCCCTCCCCCCTCCCGTCCCAAGCGCACCCCGTTAAAAAGAGCGCCTGTGCTAGATGGTAAAAAGCCTCCCCGCCAATAAGAGACGCCCCAGGCACCGCCAGCGTCCGAGGGCCCCCGCGCCGAGGCCGGAACCCGGCGCACCACCGACTCGGGTACCCCGGACATGTCGCGCCAGGCCCGTGAGCAGACCGAAGTCCCGGGCGGCCAACCCCCAGGCCGACATCCTCCAGCCTTGTTACTACCGCCCGATGGCCGGGAGGCAACAGAACCCAGCACCTCCACCCAGCAGCCCACACCCCACCAACCGGTCAGTCACCTTGGAGGCCGACCAACACCGGCCAGAGGCCCCCACCTCAGCACCCCCGCGAGCGCAAAGACCAAGACCCAGGAGCCATGTCCAGTGTCAATATGGCCGATCGGGCCCGGAGACGCCGGCCACCCGCCGCGGCCTCTCGCCGACGCCGGGACGCGGCAAGGGGCCACCGGGGAGCAAGCGACAAGAACCCGCCCGGGGAGATGGAAAAGCAGCAGCGCCCGCCAACCACCGGCCGACCACAGCCCCCCCAGCCGACACCGACGGCAGCTTCCCCCCCCGACCAAGCCCCAGCCAGGGCCCCAGCCGGGGGGCACGCCGCCCCAGAACCCCGAGCCCCAGGCCCAGCCCAGACCCCCCCAGAGCAGCACAGCACCAGGCCAGTAACCCGTGTCCGACAGCACGAACCCTCTAAGGCGCCGCATGCAGCCACTAGGAGTCACCACACAAAGCCCCCAAAGTCCCACCCCAGGCGAGAGTCACGGCACCTACCGCCCCAACCGCAAGCGGACCCACCCCCAAGGACCTCTCTGCAGTCACCACCAACCCTTAAGCTCCACATCGGCAACCGTGTCCCACAGAATGGAATCAAGGGCCCGACCCTACTAGGTGATGGAACTGATCAAGGGTGACCAGAAAGATTGATCAGATGTGGAGGCAGATGCCGTTTCTAGACCAATGTAATCCAGAAGGAGATCTCTATATTGATTAATATTCAGAGTATTTTTATTTTTCCAGTTCAAGAGGATATTTTTCTTAGCGATGCCAAAGGCGATGTAAAATAATTGCATAGACTTTGTATCCATGGTAACTTCATCTACATTTCCCAGCAAGCAAACTGTGGGAGCAGGTGTGATATTACATTTCAGACACTTTGATAGATCTTCACATATCTGGTACCAATATTTCTTAACAGATGGGCAGAACCAGAGAGCATGAATATAATTGTCTGGTAGATTGCTTGTACATTGTAAACAGGTATCAGACGGCGTATAACCCATCTTAAACATCCGTTGCCCTGTATAATGCACTCTATGAAGGATTTTATATTGTATTAATCGTAGATTAGGATTTTTAAGAAATTTAAAGGTTCTTAATGAAATTTGAGACCAGAGGTCTTGGTCAATTGAGATGGACAAGTCCATCTCCCATTTTGAAAAAGGAAGGGCTATTGATTCATCTATTCTATTTAATGTTTTGTATATTTTAGATAGCAGTTTGAGAGGGTTAAGATTAAGGAAGTCTAATACTTTTCCTGGAATTTGTAAATCAACTGTATTGAGCCTAAATGTATTTTTTATAATTGATTTAATTTGTTGGTATTCTAAGAATTTATTCTTGTTAATTCCGAATTGTGTAACCAATTTATTAAATTGGATAAAGTCTGTTCCATCAAATATATGCTCCAGGTATTCAATTCCTTTACAACTCCAGCCTGGAAAGTTGACCACGCATTTTTTTTGTAAGATATCCGGGTTATTCCAGATGGGTGTACGCCTGCATGGGACTAGTGAGGTCTTTGTCATTTTAAGAAATTCCCACCAAGCTGTCAGAGAGGAGCTAATATTAATACTTTTAAAACATTCATTTTGTTTTATATTTGAGCTAACAAAAGGTAGATCTGACAGTTTTATCTTATTGCATAGTGTCTGTTCTACATCTATCCAGCACTCATCGATATAACTGTGTTTTACCCATCTTGATGTGTATTGGAGTCTGTTGGCTAAGAAATAATGACGAAAGTTTGGTAGGTCTAGACCTCCTTTATCTTTGGACTACTGTATTGTTTTTAAGCTGATAAGTGGGGGTTTATCTTTCCAAAGAAATTTAGAAACAGAAGAGTCCAGAGATCTAAACCAATCAGGTGATGGTTTGCTTGGGATCATTGAGAATAAATTATCGATTCTGGGCAAAACCATCATTTTTATTGTAGCTATCCTTCCAATAAGTGATATTGGAATGGATTTCCATCTTGCCAGACCATCTTCCACTTTTTTTAAAAGTGGGACGTAGTTTAGCTTAGATAAGTCTGACAGTCTTGGTGAGATATGGATACCTAGATATGTAATATTTCCCGACCGGAGCTGTAAAGCAACAGGACCCTGGTAAGAACAGTTGATAGGAAGGACTGTAGACTTTAACCAATTTATGGAATAGTCTGAAACTCTTGAGTAAGATTTTATTAACTCAATTACCTGATACAAGGAAGTTTGTGAATGCTGTAGAAAAAGTAGTACATCATCTGCGTATAAACTGATTTTATGTTCTATTTTTTTGCATTGTATACCTTTAACATTATTATTTTGCCTGATTGCTGCTGCTAATGGTTCAATAAAAATAGCAAAGAGGGAGGGAGAAAGTGGACATCCCTGCCTGGTACCTCTCTGAAGAAAGAACCTTGATGATGTTTTATTATTGGTCCTAATACATGCTGTTGGTGAGCTGTATAATATTTTTAACCAGTTTACAAAAGAATTACTGAATCCGAATTTATTTAAGGCTGCAAATAAAAATTTCCAGTTAACTCTATCAAATGCTTTTTCTGCATCTAAAGATAATATATTGGTTTGGATGTTTTTACAGTAGGAATAATCTATTAAATCTATTAATCTACGTGAATTTGTGGAAGAGAGCCTACCTTTTATAAAACCTGTTTGATCAGGGTGGATTATTAGAGATGGTCTTATAGCAAATTAGGTTTTGAAATTAATTATAGGGAATTAGAAAGGGCATGTAGAGTAGATTTGTGCACACATTTACATTTTCTTATTTTATAAGACCACAAATAGTCATATATGATTAATTTACAAAATATCCCATGAGCCTTTGCTGCCGTACTGGACTAGATCAAACTACTTCCAAGTTTTGCAGGTCACCACACAGGCTGCTAGCTTAAACAGCTATTATCAAGATGGAGCGCCATCGTCAGTGCTACACAGACAAAAGACATTTTTAAAAAATACTAAGAGGAAGAATATTTTTTCACTGACATGATTGCTAAAAAATAAGGAAGTTTAGATATGATTTAAATAGATAAATATGCCTAATTCGTCAGTGTGTTCCATGGTAAGTGCACAGAAAGGAATCTTAAAAAATATAATAAATAAAAGTATTTTCCTATTCTTTACTATTGGTATTAATTGGTATTCATTAATTGCGTCTACATGCGTATTTACACAAGTATATATTGCCTTACATGTATGTTGTGTTTGTCACTCAACATGTTAAAATAACTCTTTAAACGCTATTTTGACAAGACAAAAAAACCTACCACCTCAGATGAGTGTTGATAAGTTGATCAGTGTTGAAAAGAAATTCCCAACCAGGACAGCAGGGGGGGCTAACTTTTCATGGCGGGTCTCCCTACCACTGTAGTGTTGTGTCTTGTTAGATAGAGTTTATGTTCTTCAGCTTGTGAACACATCCCCCCCCTCAGGGAGCAATGGACACTCAAGTAAGTTTTTCTTTAAGATGGAAAGGTTTTTAAGAGAAGTGCAGCTCTTAGAATACTCTAAAAGTGTACGAAACAAACACAGTGTTCTGTTTTGTTGTTTCTCTACCCCTCCTTGTGTTTAAAATTGTCAAAAGATTATCAGATTAATTGTCCTTTTAATGTAAAGCATGTAGCGCTCCACGTGCACCACGAATTACCAGACTATTAAGCCTCATAATGGTTATTTTATATTTTTTGAGGTAGAGTGAAACAAGTTAAAGAACAACTCACCACCTTTCCAAAGGCTTTCGCCAGCTGGCATTTCTGGTTTGAAAAATGCAGCAAAAAGAGAGGTTGCCTAGAGGGCTGAGGTACACACCTGGGGGAGGGCTGAACAGCATCAACACTTCCTCGCTATTCCAACTCGATACGGAGGTGTGGTCGAGACTGGGCTTGCTTATACTCCACAGAGGCAGGTTTATTTTTGTCAGCTTTAAAGAGTAATCAAACCCCAAAACAACTTATTTTTTGCTTATAAAGTGGATAAATGGCTCTTTACCAATGCAAACTTTCAGTTTCAGGTTCATTTTCGTGTAAACTTGTTAATTTCAATATTTTTTAGTCTAAAAACGTCTTAGTGCTGTTGCTCATGGTCAGTGTGGGGCTACTGCATTTGAATTTTGTGATTGGCTGAGAGCAGTACATCTTTTCCAGTGTCTACATCACAGGCATGCTCTCACAGAGACGCCTTCTGTCTCTCATACATACTCGTCCCACCCTGTGATGAGTTGAAATTGTTTATCTTGTGTGCTACGTGCACACAGAAGCAACGCTAAGAGAAAAAGAGGAAGCTGAAATCCATATATCGCACTTTGGAGGACCACAACATCGAAGTGGTTTAAAGCCATAAGGTATAACCTATATGTTTTAAACACACCGTGAATAAGGAAACAAAAGCTGACGCCATGGTTCCCTCTGAAGCTAATTAGCATCGATGCTAGCGCTAGACTCTCTGTGCTTGCTTGCTACTATACATGCTGCCGGCTTCAGGCAGCGCTGACTCAGTGCTGCCTGAAGCCTGAGCCAATGGCTCGAACTGATACGGCGTTTGGCTCCATAAAGCCTCCCTTTACCTCTGGTGGACTGCTGAAAAGAAACATCATGATTTCCCCCTCTACCTACTTTGCTACTTTGGCCAGCCAGTAGCAATGCCCAATTCAAATTCAAGTACAGTGTAAAGTTTTAAACTGAAGAGGACGCTCTACTGACAATTGTTTTGGTAGAAAAATTTATATTTTTACTAAAATGTACTAAAATACCAAAAATGATGACCAGACATGTAGACAGCATTATTAGACACTCATTTATACAGTATATCAGCAAAAAAAATAAAAATGAGTGGGAGGTGAGTGTACTTTAAACTTATGATGTTTATATCTTTGGGATCGCTCGTTCTGTTAGGGGATGGGGGGGAACATTCACCAGAAACCATCGTTATGGTAGTACTGGTTGGTTTAGCTGAACAATGGTTTCAATGTGGAGTTTCCTTTGTTCAGTGCGCCAGTTGCTTAAAAATCCTAAAATCTTCATTTTCGGTAAGCTCAAGGTGGTATGATGTCTAACTTTAATAAATCCAAGGTTACTCTTTCAAGCTGCAGTCTTGAGAATATATTTATTCGTCAAAGTTTTATAATTCTTTAAAATGACAGTGGGGTTCAATACTATGAAAAAAGGCTAGAGCTACAAAACATTTGTTATTCTTTCTGAGTCCCACCCTCCTCCCATTGTTGTTTTAGCCAATAGGATTTGAATTTCCGCCTTGTTGTCTGTCAATCAATCTACGTGTGCATTGCGCGTACCTGTGATGATGGAGTCACGCACACAGGCCGCTCCTGTTTGCAATCGCCATAATAGAAAAGAGCATCGGTACGGATGTCCCTCACCTTTGAAATATCCATGACAAAAGTAATAATAAATAAAAATTATATAAATGTTGACCAATGAAAGTCAGACATTGCTTTTCATCCATGCTTCAACAGAATTATTTAAAAAATAAATGCATGAAACAGGCCTGGACAAAAATGATGGTACCCCTAGAAAAGAATGAAAATAATGTGACCAAAGGGACATGTTAATCCAAGGTATGTCCACTAATCAGCATCCTAGGTGTCTACAATCCTGTAATCACTCAGTGGGCCTATATATAGGACTCCAGGTAGTCACTGTGTTGTTTGGTGACGTGGTGTGTACCACACTCAATATAAACCAGAGGAAGCAAAGGAAAGAGTTGTCTCAGGAGATGAGAAAGAAAATCATAGACAAGCATGTTAACTGTAAAGGCTATAAGACCATCTCCAAGCAGCTAGATGTTTCTGTGACTACAGCTGCACATGTCATTCAGTAATGTACGATCCATGGGACTGTAGCCAACCTCCCTGGACGTGGCTGCAGGAGGAAAATTGATGACAGATCAAAGAGACGGATAATCCAAATGGTAACAAAAGAGCCTAGAAAGACTTCAAAATAGATCCAAGCTGAACTTTATGCTCAAGGAACATCAGTGTCAGATCGGAACATCCTTCGCTGTTTGAGCCAGAGGACAAATCATTAAAAAAAACAGACTGGAGTATGCCAAACTACATGCTGACGAGCCACAAAGCTTCTGGGAGAATGTCCTGTGGACAGATGAGACAAAAATTTAACTTTTTGCCAAGGCACATCAGCTCTATGTTCACAGACGGAAAAATGAAGCATATCTAGAAAAGAACACGGTCCCTACTGTGAAACATGGGGGAGGCTCGGTTATGTTCTGGGGCTGATTTGCTGCATCTGACACAGGGTGTCTTGAATCTGTGCAGGGTACAATGAAATCTCAAGACTATCAGGGGATTCTAGAGAGAAATGTGCTGGCCAGTGTCAGAAAGCATGGTCTCAGTCGCAGGTCACGGGTCTTACAACAGGAAAATTAGCCAAAATACACAGCTAAAAAAAACCCAAGAAGGGCTAAGAGTAAAACAGTGGCCTTCTATGAGCCCTGATCTCAATCCTATTGAGCATCTTTGGAAGGACCTGAAACGTGCTGTCTGGAAAAGGCGCCCTTCAAACCGGAAACAACTAGAACAGTTTGCTCATGAGGAGTGGGCCAAAATACCTGCTGAGAGTTGCAGAAGTCTCATTGACAGTTACAGGAATCATTTGATTGCAGTGATTGCCTCAAAAGGTTGTGCAACCAAATATTAAGTTGTGGGTATCATCATTTTTGTCCAGGCCTGTTTCATGCATTTATTTTTTAAATAATTCCGTTGAAGCATGGATGAAAAGCAATGTCTGACTTTCATTGGTCAACATTTATATAATTTTTATTTATTATTACTTTTGTCAGATTAAAGTTATTTCTGTGACCATTATGAGTTTTTCTTTGATTTAATGAAGGGTACCAACACTTTTGTCCACGTCTGTATTGTCTTTATTTATTAAACTTAAAAAGAGTTAAAAAGCAGATCTAAGTACTCATCAGGTTTAGACAATCAAATGTATTCGATCAAACTTAATTTGAGCTAAATCAGTTAAATCATCACCAAGTTTTTACCTTACATGAGCAATGTCAGTCATCTTTGATACCTTTATGACTGCAACTAATGTTGATTTAAATAAATAATCCAAAAAGGACAACTCACATCTGCTGACCAACTAAACAGTAACATCTGACTTTTATCTCACTATTAAAGGGTTGTTTTGTGGCTTTTTATACGGTACTGCATCATGCACCACAAGCTGATGCAAAGAAAAACATACAGACTTCCTTTGACATCTAACCCAATTGTGGTCCCTAGGAGACACTCAGTGACAGTCACCAGGCCAGCTCCTGGCCACTTTGTCTCCAAATTAGTTTTTTTTTTCTTGCAAAGGAGATTTGCGCCATTTGATTACCACTCCAGAATCAGATTATATGTCGTTATGTAAATAAGGAATTTATGTAAACAGTTGAACAGAGGGGGGGAAGAACAGCCACTGCCTCTAAAGCATGTTTTTCTGTTTCTTACGATAAGTAGGGAGCTAGGGGCTTTTTTGTTGGTTGCGATTTGAGCTGATACATGTCATATTGCAACTAAGTTCTAAGGGCTGTTAACTTGGAGAATGTGATTGACATTTCCCAAGTTAACAGCCTTGACATAACATTTTTGCACTTCTGGTAAGGAGGCACAAAAAGGATATGCATATTGAACTTTTCTTTTAACAACTTAATCTGACACTGAAAATGTAAGGACAAAAATCTGTTTTTATTTTACTTATGTTTATTGAGTAGACAAAGCATCTCATGATAAGAAATATTCGTCAGTGCTACAAAAAATATTTATTTACAATTATTGGTTATCTTAAAGATTTCTACAAAATAAATGCAACTGAAGTATTTTTAGTGCCCACTTTTTTAAACGATCATAGTTTCTAGGAACATTTAACTAGTAAGCCACAACTTCCTGTTCTTCGTTAATATAAGTATGACATGGCAAACAGGCCCATCTCTTGAAGCTACTCTTTTAACAAATTGAATGTGTAAACAAATTCAGTGTTTTCATGTTTTCTCTATTATCAGCTGTCTTGTGCTAAGGCATGCTTGGAATAACGGCACACCTACTTTCGTAACTGTACTTGCTGAAATAAATTAACAAGCTTCTAAAAGCAAGCATCCAAAAACTGTACAGCCAATTATCTCTTTTGTTAGCCAACAGACTCCCTGCAGTGGCGGAATGGGTGTTTGGAAACGAGCACATTTAAGATGCACACAAAAGCTTCTCCCCAAAGAGTAAAACTGATGACCTTGTCAAAGCAGAGTCACAAGGTTGAGCTGCAACATCCTAACTGTGTGGCCAAGGGCAAAGCATGTGCCATGTTTAGTTCACTTTGTTTAAACTTATTTGTTGATATGCACACAGTGTTGCAAGCAAAGAAAATTAATAAATTCTAAGTTTTTTTCATATAACAAAACTCTGCAACTTAGTTTCCAAGGAAAGTATCACTTTTATTTCAATCTGATTGAAATTAGAAGAGTCATTTCTAAGCATTAAATATTGCCTTTATAAATATTTTTGTCAAACTGTCACCTGTTGAAGTTTGAGCTTTATTGTGATTTTTAAGGCCTTTTATGTTTTACCTGTCAGTGTAACATGTTCAGTAAATAGACGGATGGTATGAGTCGGTATGATAGACTAAAGATTAAAAAGAGAAAATGGACTTTCAAAAGATTACCTAAACCAGTGGTTCTCAGTCATTTTCTGCCATTCCTCCCCTAGGGAAAAGGATTTTTTTTCATGTCCCCTCTGAATTAAAATATTAGTAGGAAACTGAAAATATTTAATTATTTATCTGTACAAACCACCGGCACTGGCAATCTGCATACAATCTCCTGGTAAAATAAGCTGCAAAAGTTTCAATTTTAAGTTTTTTCTTCTCATTTTATTGTTGTAAGTCTTAACACTATTTAAAAGTTCAGTTTAATTGGTAACATTTCATCAATTCATCAGTCTGATTCTCTGAAGGTAAAGGTTATAAATGATTCACTGGGAATAGCATTTTTAGACTAATTGTTGAGATTCAAAACATTTTCAAATGGTAATCATTGGTTACTTCCTCAGCTTATTCCTTTTCAAAAAAGTATATAACTTCTTTGCCTCGGTCAACTGCACTGTTTTTCTTTTTACCCTCACAAACTTCTCTTTTCCACTATTACATCCATTTTATTATTTTCCAATTTTTTTTTCCGCTTATTCAGTTTTCATTTTTCTGAATTTCTCTCTTTCCATTCTATCCATATTTATTAACCCACAAATGTCTAAGTATGGCGTTAATTAAAACAGTTTAACAAATCAATAGCCAGAAACATCCACATTTACACTTATTTACACATACTTTCATCAATATAACAGTGTTGTGGTTCAAGCAATTCCCTGTCATTTTTGCCAAAACATGATGTGAAAAACAAAAAATCTTGTTTTTTTCACAATTTATACAATAAAACCTCGCTTTAAAAATGTGTAAGTTGAGTTCAGCCCCAAAACATGTTTCATAAAGTGACCTGGAAACATGAAATCCTTGTGCTAACTTCCATAATGATCAGGGATCTCATTTAGAAAGCTTGCTTACACACAAAATGAGGTGTGAAATTGAATTAGTCCCTTTCTATGACAAAAAAATGATGGAAGAATATGCACAACTTTAAGTACTCTTTGGACTTTGCTTATGCATATTTTGGACACGGAAGACAATGGCAGCACAGCCGGTCAGATGGTAAAATTGTGAATTTAAGCCACATTTTCAGACTTGTAGAGCTTTGCACACAGACAAACACACAACCAATAGTCATCTGCCAACCCCATCTCTGAACTGAGAATTAAAATGAGAATGTGAATGAAAACATGTTGCATTTAACAATTACAGTAGATCACAATATGTTCATATGTACAGTATGTCTTGAGATTATATAGAAATTGCAGTTATTGGTGCACTTATTGTGATGAGACGAAATAAAGATACTACAGTGAGACTCCTGCATAATTCTGCACAGTAAATGTGCTGGTTCTTATTGAGGATCATGCCACTGGCATCATATGGAATGTGGGGAGTTTTCAGAGATTTCCTGTCCCAAAATAACTGGCTGATCCACTAATTTAAATTCCCTAAAGCAGTCCTATTAGATCTATGTGCTGAACTGGTCTCGGTCTACTGACCCGCTGGAAATGTGCATCTGGCTCCCGACAGCACATTTTGGCTGTGGCATGCAATCTCCCTCTTTGCCCTAACCTTCTTTAAATGTCAGGCATTCTGCTGTGTCTCTCTCAGCTCTTCCGTTTATTTGTGATGCATAAATAATATTTTTGCGCAGACAATGCTTTTTAAAAGTAGACGTAAAACTTACCTTTTCTGTCAGGCTTTAACTTCCTAGGATTAGTGCTGGACGATAATTCTATGAAAATATATTTTAATCGATAAGACATGTGGTGGGATAGAAAAAAAGGGGGCCATATAAAAATAAAATAAAGGTTACTCGTCAATTTTTCATTTTAGCCCATCAAGTAGCTTAATACAACAAT
Organism: Apricaphanius iberus; assembly: GCA_028564705.1. Taxonomy (NCBI): domain Eukaryota; kingdom Metazoa; phylum Chordata; class Actinopteri; order Cyprinodontiformes; family Aphaniidae; genus Apricaphanius; species Apricaphanius iberus. Next base: position 206,663 of record JAPXFQ010000906.1, read on the forward strand.
CAATTACTTCAAACCAATCATAAACGCAGACTCAGGCAGCTCCATCACCAAGCCTTGTCTCCTCTCAAACCACAAAAAAGGAGCACAGGACTTAAGTTGTAACAGAGTTCTCAGCAAGGAACGGTGGAGGAAAATGTCCTATTTCAGTAGTTCAGGTAAATGCAGCGTCCCGTTTTGAACCAATGTTTGACACACAAAAACATGAAACAAGCAGTAATGAACAAAAAAAATTAAAGGAAACACTACAGTTGGTTGTCTTAAGCAGAACCTCCCGGTTTGCTGCAAATCGCTGGCTTCAGACCTCAATGACTGGACTGGGCTCCAGTGTTTTGTACTCTGTCTACACTCACCTATTGTTGACTAGCTGGTTAGCTTTAGCAGCTTAACTGAAAAAGAATCAGCTTCATTAGCCTGCTTTGTACACACAAACTAAACCAAACGTTTGAGTCATTAATATAATAAAGTGTCATTAAATGTTTAAAAGATTAAAATAATGAAATAATCCTTCAGTTTAAATTACTTACATCATTGAAATATATATAATACAATGGTTAATAACTTTACTTTTCTTTTGTGTTTGTGTATGCTGGTCGCAGGACATCTTGCACATATGTTTACCCTTTCAAAACTGACAGAAAATTTTGAAAAATAAAATTAGTGTTGACATTAAAAAAAATAAGATAAGCTCAAATACATTAATATGATTAAGGTTAAGATAAGAATTCGCTTGATTTATCCAGTCATAGCAGATGAGATTATTCTTTCCCCCATCGCATTTTTGTGTGGAGGAAAATGTCCACCTCTGGACCAGACGAACCCAGTCGTGGAGAAAACCTTTTCATGTGTAAGAATCACTATCCTCTGTTTATTAAACCGTGCGCACGGATTCACGGTCCTGCAGGAAAGTATAGACATGAGTAACTTTAGCTCGGGACATGTCCTAGGAATTATTTATAAATTACTATTTTGTCACGGTCACTTAAAAACCTGATTTTGTTTTTTTAAAACAGTGCATCCACCAGCACAATTTTCATATAATCAGTATCCAAACTGACTGGTATTCCACTATCTTATACAGTTTCTCTGCGTGCGAATCCTATAGTCTTCTTTGTAGAAATTGATGTTACATTCAATAAAGACTTGCATTCAAAAGTGGCTAGTTTCAACAGGTAACTGATTAACTTGTATCTCTTTAATGCAAGATGTTCTAATTATTCTGCGGCACCAGCTCCATGCATCCCCGAGGCAAGACGGACATACACTATATGGTTTTTCACAGATTTTTGGATCGGTTTGTCTTCAAAACACCATAAAAATAAATATTGCCCTTGTTCATGAAGTTGATACAAACCTGGTCACTAGTGATTTTGAGTAGTATAGCTTAGTCGTCTTATTTACAAGTTAAAAGAATAATGGCCTTTTTTTTGGTTCAAAGCTCTGAAAAGGTCCAGCACGATGCCCAAATCCGCACGCACATACATCGTTTTATTAATCTGAGGGTACATATTCTTACACCTCAAAATAATTTCTTATATAGACCATTGTAGATTATCATTGTGAAATTATGAAATAACCTCGCTTCCAAACTCACCGGACCTGAACCCAATCAAGATGATTTGGGGTTAGCAAAAGGGCCAACAAGTACTAAGCATCTCTGGGAACTCCTTCAAGACTGTGGGATAACAATTTTGGGTGACTACCTCTTGAAGCTCAAGAGAATGCAAAGCAGTAATCAGAGCAAAGGGTGGCTACTTTAAGGAATCTACAATATAACACATGTATTGAGTTATTTCACCCTTTTTGTTTAAGTACATACAGTAATTCCATACATTGTGTGTTCATTCATAGTCGTGATGCCCTTATTTGAGAATCTACAATGTAGTCATGAAAATAAAGACAGCACATTGAATGAGAAGGTGTGACCAAACGTTTGCCCTGTACTTTATATTCATATGGTATATATTTGACACTTAACAGTCACATGGCAGCTGTGAGCCTGGCAACATTTTTTTTTTATTAGAAGCTGCTTTAAAAAAGACATGTCACATGGCAGTTATGATTTGGTATATGGTAATACAGTCACTTCACATTCAGTCATTTATTTTAGGACAGATAAGCTTTCTCTTCCCTACTCTTCTTCCGGCGCTGCTTAGGTGTGACTTTCCTTAAAGCTGTAGCTTTAGGGAGTTTTTGGTCTTGTGTCAGTGCTGGTTCAAAATATCTCTGTATGATGTGTTGCTGCAAACTGGAACGGCCCGCAGGCCCCTGTGGTGCTGCAATATTTGGTCCATATTACAAAAACCTACACAACCTTTCTGTTGATCTCATGTAATCCGTTTTTTTGTGTTTTTTTTGCTTGTTATTTTTGGTCATTTACTAAATCTTGTTCCACATAAAAATGGATGATGTATGGATCCTTATTAGTTTAACCTCATTTTGTCACTGATAAGCTTTGTCTCTTTCCCTAGAAGTTGGTGTCAAATAAAACCCACAGTGCTTTTTCAGTTGTTTCATCGCATCAGATGAGTTTCTTTCGTATTAAGGTTTATACTATGTGTGATTATGCCTCATTTCCTTGTTCACTGTTTTCACTGTGACTGTGCTAGGCCAGCTTCTCTTTTCTTGTTTTCAACTCCCACTGCCTCTTTCTTTCAATCTCCTTGGATTCTTACTTTGACTCTCTCCAAGTCACCTTGTCTCTTCTCTCATTTAAGATAGCTCTCCTGTACCTTCCAGCCCATCTCTCTCTCTCTCTCCACTGTCACTTTGTTTAACTTTCCCTTGTGTGCCAATAGGCTGTCATGTATGTTCAACTTTATTTGGGTCAACGTCTAAGTGTCTGCCATCGTTCAGCTGAGCATGCACTCAAGTTTGGTCTGAAGTAGTAACTGCTAAATTGATTTCATCCTAATAAAATCCAAGTAGCAGGCATCAAGAATGTCTGTGCCTCAAGAGAATCACTCAATTTGTAAATGGTTTCCCTTTGAGTTTTTTTTTATCTGGTTGAAACTGTGACAAAATACCCATTGGATTCAGAATGTTTTTTGCAAACCCCTAGTTTTTGATCTTTTTTGGCTTTTAAAAATTCCTCCATGAAAATATCTACGCCGGAAAATTTTCCTGCTTTCATGTGGTTGGTAGATTATACTGGCTTTAGCAGACATTTTTCTGTTTTTAATCAACTAAAAACAACTGCTTTCCTTGGGCAACACATGATACTATGATAGGCTGAATTAAGTAAAAAAAAAAGGTAACAGTTCGACTTTATCCTTATCCATGTAGTGATTAGGAAAAAAAACTGACAAATCTAAAAATGTACATTTTAATTTATAGTTTTTTTCTTACATCCAAACATTTTTCATCAACGTGAATTTTGAGTCTGTTTTAGTGTAGTTCTTGGGGTTAAGCTGTTCTTTTGTTTTTTATATTTTGCTTCATTTATTAGAGTTATATGTTTTAGTTGACAGTGTTGGGGATTTAGAGGAACCATCATTGTCTGGTTAATAATAATTTGGAATAATTATACCAATAACCTAATTTTTGGACAATTATTAATGAAACTCAACTTGTCAGTGACAAAATGAGCAAAATGGCGCGCCAGCTTCTTAATCTATTTAAGAAACAGTACTAATTATACCAGAAATCAGTCTTTATCTGAAGGATGAATTATTTTACTGATGTATTAATTCACACAACACTAAAAGAAGCACAGAGATTTTAGCTCAAGTTTAAGAAATTTATTAACAGATTGACAAGGCAAGGCAAGACAACTTTATTAATATAGGACACTTACAACACAAGGCAATTCAAGGTACTTTACATGATTTCAAAAATGTGAAACTTAAAATGTAGAATCACAACAAGATAGGATAAACGTAAAAGAAACAATAAAGACGACATTTAGAATTTGATTAAAAACAACAATATAGGATAAAAAGATTTAATATTAGTATTGAAAATAATAGTATCGGTTACTCATAAGCAAGTCTAAATAGATACGTTTTTATTTTAGATTTTAAAGAGATCAGTGTCATGCAGTTTTCCATTCGTTCTGCAGTTTGTTCCAGATGTTGGGAGCATATGGACTGAAAGCTGCTTCTCCATGCTTGGTTCTGGTCTATGGACGATCAGTAGACTAGAGCTGGAGGACCCGAGTGACTTGGATCGTTTACAACACGATAGCAGATCTCTAATGTACTCTAATGTAAACTGATGTCACAGAGAGGCCCAATTTCACGTGCGTACATAGTGGGCGTGCGTGGGGAAAGGGGAGAGCAACAGGAAGGCACCGCTTATGAGCAACGTGTGATTTTAATCAATTTGCACGTGATCTGCCCAGGAAACACAAAAGTAGCTGCATGGTCTTACCTAGCTAGCACTATTGCTAGACAAAGAAGCTATCAACAATAATGGCCGCTGCTTTCCTCCTCTTTCCAGAGCTACCACTCCACACTAGGCCCACGCTCATAAAAACAAACAATCAAACAAAAACCAAAACAATAAAATGCTTCTGCTTACAAATAGAAGAAAACGAGTAACTAACATTAAACAGAATCAATAACCAGTTCCAGCAGAAAACACATGCAACAGATCAGTCTGCTAAAAACTTTCTCCACCCAGGAATTTAGAAATTGGAACACACCTACTTTTGATGATTCCTGCAGAAACCCCGGGGCAGTTTCAGGATGATTCCTCTCGGCCCAGCCAGGTAGAACCAAAGGGGAGAAGGTAGATGGACCGCTAGCGGAAATTCTATTTTCCCTCCGTAACAGCTCCATGAAGGTAACTGGAGAGAACGGCTGGCTCGTCAGCTTGCCCTTATATTAGCTGAAACTAACTGTGAAATCAAAGATGACCGCCGACCAATTGACCAATGGGACACTGTTGGGGTCACAAAATGGCTGATGACCTGGTGCAAGGGATGTTGGGAGACTGAGTCCATTTAATATATTCGGACAAACCCAACACCATTGCGGTTAACCGCTGTATATCAGTTATTCTCCTGTGACTGTTTTCATTATCTTTTTCCCTTGCCTAGCTCCCCATGGCTGCCTTTTTACTGTTGACTCACCTGGTCCTGGTTTCCACTAATCACCTCCTCTGGACTTTTCACTCCAGAATATTCCCTTCATTATTTGCTGGATCCCCTCCTTGTGAACTAATTTCTATTTCTCTCAAGCAATACTTCAGGTTACAGGTAATAGTAAGGCCCAGACCTAATAAATTAATCAAAATCAAATCATTATCTAAAACACAAGATTTTCTCACTCTTATTTTCAAAATATAAGCTTTATATATACATATTAGAAGAAGTGTGAGCTATTATTATGAGCTGGATGTGAAGGTGAACACTTTATGCTTTCACCCAATTGTTTCCATGTTTGAGACTAATATTCCAAGGCAGTTAAGAAAGCCATTCTATAGCTCCTCTCACTGACCAACTGCAGCAGCCTTTTGGCTACACAGCAGGAGAAGAAAATAATAACAGGAAGAAAAATGAATCGCCAATATATTCTACTGTTGAAACTCAAAAAATCTAAATAATGTGCAAATGTAAAATTTGTGACTGTAATATATGATATAGACCTGATACATGCAGAGTGAGATATTTCAAACCTTTATTTGTTACAATTTTGATGATTATGACTTACAGCTCATGAATATGTTAGAAAAAATATACAAAATTAAAGTTTAACTTTATAACATTAACATTATAAAAAAACATTATAAAAAAGGAGGGGCAGATGGTGAGATGCTGACTTCATTTTCCAGCAGGACTGGGCTTTTGTCCACACTGCCAAAGTAACAAAACCTGGTTCAATGACCATGGGATTACTGTGCTTGATCCGCCAGCCAACTCGCCTGACCTGAACCCAAAATAGAAGAAATGGGGCATTGCCAAGAAAAGGATAAGAGACATGAAACCGAACAATATAGAAGAGAAGGCCGCTATTGAAGCATCCTGGTCTTCCATAACACCGCAGTTCTGTCACAAGCTGATAGCATCCATGCACTGCCGCACCGAGGCAAAAGATGCCATAATCAAGCACTGAGTATATATTCATGATTATTAGAGTTGATCCAAATATCATACGAGTAATACCAGTCAATATCTGAGCTCTGATTAAACTCCCGAATTTCTCCTGATATCTGATGGTGTCGCGTGTCGGCTTTCATAACGAGAGGGATGGAGAATAAAACATGTTACATTTGCATTTTGCCAAGGAAGGTGATATGGGGTACAGTTTCCTCATTCCAGTCATGAAAAATTATCACCTGTTGGCGAAGTTTGCCATTTTGAATCCAAAATAGGTCACCTACGTGATTCATGTATGTCCCATGAGAAAAACAATCAGCTGTAATTAGTGACACGCCAAAGCAGCAAGCCGAAAGTTTTCAGAGCAGTTTTTTAAGTAACTGACAGAAGCTGCAGTTTCAATTACTTTTTACATCCTCCCACTTTACAAAATGTTTCAACCAACCTCACATCTAGTTTATTTTATTTGGGCTGCGATGGTTACTCTGGCAACGGATCAAGTTTTATTCCAAATTTTTTTTTTGGCCCAATAGCGCATCTATCGCGCTGATCCGGCAGAAAACAAAGTTACAGCTAAAAAAAAGGGTAGTTATGGTATAAAATTACATTACAAGTCAATTAGCTACAAACACATAGCTTGTATGGATATAAAAAAAAAAAAAACACCAGAAAAAAATTCACACAGATAAAAAAGAGGTAAAAAATGAAAGTTATGTTGCAATGAAAACTCTTGTTCATTACAATTTACTTCATAATTGCAACCACAAGTGTTGTATTCATTGTTGCAAAACTTGTCCTGTATATTGTTTGTTTGTTATCAAAACCTGTGATATGAAGATCAATCCTGATTATGTAAACAGTTTTCTGATCAGCAGTAAATATAACAATTTCTGTTCAACCCATATCAATTGCATACTTAAAAACACATACCGGTGAAAGCAACGGCCATTTCAAGATAACCTGGTCCACTTCCGGGTTAAATCCCCCCATTTCCAGATTAAGCCCCGTCCAGTCCGAGTACAGATACAGGTACAGATAATTCATATGGGTTAACAGTTACAGATAATGCTGTACTCGCTCATCCCTAATTATTATACATTTCAGGTGTCTGACTTTTTCTCCATTTAAAATCCTTGTTTTATTGTAATCTAATTTTCTGAGATTTTGAATTTGGGGTTTTCATTAACTTTAAGCCATAATCCTAAAAATGATAACAAATTAAGGCTATAATCATCATACTTTTCATGTAATGGGTCTATATTATATTAGTTTCACCATGAAATAAAGTAACTTTTGCATGATATTAAAATGTTTTGAGTTTATACCTATAAGTGCTGAAAATACCGTAATTGGTATACTGTCACTTACAACGGTTTGGTTTTTATGATCAGTCATCAAGCTCCAGCAGAGAAGGGAAGGGTGTGAGCATCTGTACGTTCGCTGCCCTGCTGTGTGTCAACAAGGGAGGATAAAATATACTTATGTTCATTAATACTGCACAATTTAAAGTTTAACTTCCACCACATTTTTAATTTGTCAGTACTGTGTTTAAGCAGTTCAAATTTGAATCTGTTTTTCAAAAGCTAAAATCCTGATCTATATTGAACTACTTACTTGCACACTGATTCTTTAAAATACAGGTTGAGGTTTACAAAAATGTTTAATTTGTGAAAACAGAGAAAAGGGTGCATTTAAAATGTTTATGCAAAGCTGAAAGCTAAATTAAAATATCCTGTATTGATTTGACATTATGATTTGTAAAACGCATTTGCCTATTTGTGAAAAGTAAAAATGGGTATGCTTTTCCAAAAAGTTTTTTTTAGATCAGTAAACCTCTTCTATGTCTACGTGGCTTTACTTTTGAATCATGAGAATTAAGCTTTGACTCAGTCTAAATTTGTATGTGCTTTCAATAGTCATCATATTGTCTAAAAGAAATGGGTGCAGCTTCTCAGCACTAATTCTTGACTGACCTACTTCAATAGGAAACCACAGTAGTCTGCAAAAACAGGTTTAATGGATTCTTGATTAGTTTTGCTCACCAAATCGTTCACTTAGAGTATAGTTGGTTCATGTAATTTGTTTACCGCCTGCATGGTAGGAAAACACCTAGTTAATATCTCTTTGCTCTCATTTTCTTGAGGTGCAAAGTCATGTATGCCTGAATCAAAATGCAACTCAGAACCAGCAAATTTACATACCTGTTAACCAGCAAATAGAACTGAAGGGAGTTTTGAGGTTTCGTGTAACCTAAGAACAGTGTGGCATGGTAGCTTTATCAGTTATGCATATCAGTGTTTTGATGACAATATGTATCAAAGCAACCTCATCTAATAGGTATTTTTTTATCCCTGATTATTTTATTCTTTTTGCCAATTAATTGCAGCAATGGGTTGTTGAGGCCACGTCCACACTAAGCCGGATAATGCCTTAAACGTATAATTATTTAGTCTACATCCCCCTATCGTCCACACTAACCCGGCGTCGTTTAAGGTCTGTGACCGGATAACTATTAGAGAGCCGTATAAATCTTAATTCAACCGCTAAGCGAGCTAGTGTGGACAGCTTCCCCGGATAATGTAAGGAAGTGGCGTCAATGAATGCTGCGTCAATAACAATACGACACTACAGACAAAGACAACAGCGAAGAGTAATAAATCGATCTCGTCGTCTGTCCACACCAAAAACTCTCTCTTCTTCTGAGCAGCTATTGTTCTCTTCGGTTGGCGGGACAAGCAGATATGTACTGTGCTGTAGAGCTTCTTGTATATATTATGTAGGCGCTGGCGTCACGTAGATTATACGCGTGTTCCGTGCGTCTTTTCGCGCATGCTCAGTATTTGCACAGGTCGGTATGGGATTGCGCAATCATGGGAACTTAAACGGGGCGTAAATGCTCGTGTTTAGTGGATAACATTAGGCTTCTAACTCCCCGTATAACCTTATCGGCTTAGTGTGGACGTAGCCTGAGGCTTGAATTGGTCTTTGCTATTGGTTTTAAAATGCTCCCTTGGCATTACCATTAGACAAGTTAAGCTGTCGCTCCTGTGATAGAAAGCTTTTTTGTGTTGCAGTTTATTAAACCATATTTTATTCTCTGCTGTTTTCGTTTGTTTGTTATTTATGTATTTATTTGGGGGGGGGGGGGATTGCCAAAAGCGTCACAAATTTTTTATGTTGTATGATATGAAATAAAAGTACTTGCTAAATATGTTACAGAGCTTTAAAAATCCCAAGTGCTAAAAATGTATTCAGTGAAACATTTTTTACTTAGAATAATTTGACATATTTTTGTAATACAATGTTAAGGTTGTAATAAATCATCTTGTCTATAGTGAATCTGTTCAAATTGTGTTTAGTAGTACCAAACAAACGAAATCATGTTAAAGTGTATTTCTCTTTCCATGAAACTGGATTGCTAGATGTTCTCCTTTATGATTTTTTGCTAGAGAACAGAATTCATGGTTTCATCTAGTATGGCAAGTTGCTCTGGTCCTTAAGCTGCAATCTTAAGTAATCTACCACTGCCATGTCTGACTGAACATATGTATTAGGGACGGGAATTTAGCGCATTAATTGCAAATAATTAATTACAGAAGAAGTAGCGTGCTAAAAAATGTTTATTGCAAAATGCATTCAATTGCAGTTTGCATTACAATCAATTCGGAAAATTTCCTGGTACACTGATTACAATGATAAACACGTGAGAGCTAGGCAGGTTGTCCATCCACTTACAAGAGCTCTCTGGGGGTTCCAAGGGGTTTTCATTGTTTATCAGGGGATCATATTTAATCTTACTGGTGCGATGTATGCAGAACGACAGCCCTCCACAATCCATCCTCCACGAGTGGCTGGTTCTGATTTGTTCAGACAGAACAGACAGCCAGATGTGAGCCGAGTCGTGCCCTGCCATGTTGCTGCTGTTTACATGAAGTCAAAGCACAAGCTTTAGGTACGAACCGCACAAGATAAACCGTCTAGCTGCAACAAACGAGTGGCGGAGGCCATCATTCCCAAAGCTGGCATGTATGTTTCTGCTTGACAAAAAGATGCAAAGATCCTGCAGGTCACACGGACACAGAAACTTTAGCAATGCTGTGCAAAGTGAGGGTTCATTTATAAATTGACTGAGGAGAATGAATTTAAAAATGAAACTCTGAGTTTACACTGTTTTTAATCGTCTTTTTGAGACTGCTGCTTTTTATTATACTGAATAGAAAAAAATTAGACTATTATTTTAGATTTTGTTTCATTTTTGTCATGGGTACTGATATAATTTCTTATTCAGGTGAGTAATTATTTTTGTCAATATTTTAAAGGTTGTATATGGAACATTTTCTTAAAAAGTTACATTGAAAAAAAATACTGTATCGAGGGAATTTTAGAGGGGTGTAGAATGAAAATACAAAATTTCCTTAGCAATTTATATTTGAATTAAAAAATAATAAAATGTACATTTAAATCGGCCACAACAATGACGTTATGTTTTCATCTACCAGCCAGTAACATCCGCAGATTCCGGCTTGACACATACAGTTTCTATGTTCCAACAATATGGTCAGCTCAGCTCAGCTGGTAGTGGGAAGAATGGTGGAGTCAGCAAGTCAAGCAGCTACCTCAGAGACCCGGACATATTGTTATCCATCTTAGGAGAGGAGTGACCACAGAAGAACCGAAACTAGAGTAGTTTTAGGTAAAGCCTATGCTAGATAGACCCACAAACAAAATTTCCACAGCATCAAACACATGCGGAAACGGCGACTTTCCTCCTGGATCAGTAAGCTAGATCATTTGCTAATTTGGCTAACGTTAACTGTTAGTTAAACTCCTCTAAAATACATTGCTAACTGGACACGTTTTAGGTTGGTCAGCACCGAACCAGGCAACCCAAAAGCTGGAATAATGTTTTTATTGTTGTAACTACAACCTACATAAATTAGATGTTGCTATCATGCTCATGTTCCATTTCCAACCTTAAAGACATTTTTGTACTCATGTAAGCCTTTAGAAGCTTGTTTTTAACTATTCTTTCTGACCACAGAGAATGCCTATTTAAAATGATTTAATCAAAAGTCTAGGCTGGGCAAAGTTTCCACTGAAAAAGCCAGGTGTCCTTTATAAATCCAAAATACGGTCATACTAAATTAAGAATCTTTTTTGCTATTATTTTTTTAAAGACAGCGTTTTGAAAATATATTTAAAATAACATTTCGATTCTAGTTCCATTCCGTTTTGGCCAAGTATATATATATTTTGTTCTTTTGCTATTCTTTTGAATAGACATGCATTTAACTGCATTTTTTAAAATATTAAAAGACCTTAAAAAACAGTTACATTTATTTGAATGCCATCCAGTCATTCATATTTAAATAATTGTGGGCAAAAATTGTTGTACTTTTAAAATGGGAATAATAGAGATTAATTCATTACAAAGCCTCTAATTAATTAGATTATTTTGAGTCCCACCCCTATGTGTATATATATATACAGTATATATATATATATATACAGTATATATATATATATATATATATATATATATATATATATATATATATATATATATATATATATATATATATAAATTATTTTTGTATATATATATATATATATATATATATATATAAATTATTTTTGTGTTATTCATCCACAAAATATTTTCCCTGAATATTTTTACTTTTAAAAATTCCTTTTTTACTTTTAAAAACAAATTTTGATATATTGGAAACGGAGGCACACCTCGTTACCATAAAACAAACTATCCACAGTAAAACCCTAAAGTCTAATTGGTTGGCCCAGACAAAACAATGATAACTCTGAGATGGGTCCAATAAGCAATGAATTAAAATGCAACAAAAAATGAGTTTAGAGTTAGTAATGTGATAATTGTAGCAATATAAAACGCTTGCTGATATTGTTTAGGCTTTTACGGGTGAGTGAATTGTCACATTGTGATTGTGTTATTTCACAACATTGTTTCATAGGTTTAAACTGTCAGTCTTTTTATTCTTCTTCACAGACACAAGATAAGCCCACATCATCAGTGCATATAATTGGTGCATATTGAGTGAACGCAAGTGGAGAGATAGCAGACAATGTTCAGCCCACAAGAAATAATTTCATAGTTGTCTTTTTGTTACGTAACTGAATGAATCATAGGAATTTTTCTTTTTTTAAAGAAAACGCTTGTTTTTTTTCTGTCTCTTTTTTTTAACCAAGTTTTGGGAGACAACTTCACCCAGCAGGGTCTATAGAAACACTAGAAGCAATGGCAAGGAGCTTCTCTCTCTCTTTCTCTCTTCCCTCCGACATCCCATAATGATACTCAGACAGACTCAGGCAGACGCCTGCTCAGTCCCGATTGGTAGAACTGTTGCCAGGGAGCGTTGCCGTCTCAACGTGGATAGAATCTGTTGTCTGATACACTTTAGACATGAGAACAACTGCAGGATCTGAATATTTATAACGAGGGGACTGTTCATATTGAGATTGTATAGAGGCAACATAAGCAAGAGCTGAGGGCTCTGGTATTGTTCTAACTCGCATTAAACTTTTCACTTGTTTTGGGCTTTGCATCAGTTCCTGCACTTGTAATGAGACTTTCATTGATACCGTTACTTTTCTGTGTTTTTATGAGATTTATTTCTGAGGTGGTGTGTAGGTTTTCCTTAACTTCAATCTGTGAAACCCACTTTACCTTAGGATTCAACTCACTAATACTGTTAAAATGGCCAAAAGGACTCTAACTGGAGTGAGTGGGTGCTTAACCCTTACCCTATTGTCATTTATTCAGCTACAGTAGAACTGCTAATTAAAATCTGCAAGTGTATGCGTGATTGTGCATGTGTTTGTTTGCCATCTGGAGGATCTTCTCGTGTTTTCGTATTATTCAGATAAGGCTGAACCTGCTGCTACGCTTAATAACACTCTGCGTAGGTATGAGTCCTTGATTAAAAATGGATGCAACACATTTCGAAGAAAGCAGAAGAAACGCAATCAGGATTGAAATTCAATATCGTATCTAAAAAAAAAAAGGCACAATACCTTGAGTCACGACCAGGCATATAATGCTGTTTATAAAAACATGTCTTGGTGTGCAAGAAAGTTTAAGATGGGAGGACATACTGTTTTATATATATATATACTATTTATGTTCCCCTGTGTTGACCAAAGTCCGCCTTTAATGCTGTTAGTTATGTTTGTGTAAATGTGCATCCTACATTTATTTTGCACTTTTTCCTATATTATGCCCATGTCCCTGTTTCAGAGGAATTTAAGCATGCATTTACATAAATATGCAGCCATGAGTTTGTGTATATGTGCTATATGGCACTCCACTGTCCTGTCTTCCTGACTCAACATATTCTCAGCTCACTCTCCTTTACTCTCTCTCTTCCCCCACCCTCCTGCTTACTCTTTTCACTTTCTGCCCCCCCTCCACCTCCATCCCCTCCTTCCCGCTCTGCCTGGCTGGCACGTACATGCATGTCTGTAGACTCTGTACTGTGCTTGCTGCTGTGGCACGCGCCAACCTCACTGCAATGCAGCCCTGTGTGCATTAATTGGCAGAGAGACAGTGGGTATGTGGTATGCAGGATGGGAAGGGTAGGAAAAAAAGGGGAGGGGGGTGGCAAGAGGCAATGTAAAGACACAATAGTAACAATAACCAATGTACAGACTGGTGGACAAGCAGTCTGGCAGCATCCCAGTGGGACAGACACATAGACAAACAAAATGTGTATTGCTGAGAGTGCATGAAGAGATTACCTGACCATGTGTGTGTGTGTTTGTGTATGTGTGTGTGAGAGAGAGAGAGAGAGAGAGCTCGGTGGAATGAGTTTATGTCTGTTTGCATTAGCATGTTTGCGGATTTGTTTCTCCGGTGTTTTCACAGAGCTTTTTTTGTGTGAGCTCACTCATGTGTGCCTATATGTGGCGTGCAGATACCCCACACTCTGTGGCGAAGCTCTCCCAACCAAACTCACTGACTCACTGTATTCAACCCTCGGTGATATCTTCACTTTCATGTTTCCGCTGCGACTGAGGAGTAAAAGTTTGCTCAGTTTGTAGTTCAACTTTCTCCACCTGAGGTTACTTTGGCAGAGAGTGAAATGAGTGTGCTTTGACACGTTCTGGGGATGTGCTCAGATGTAAAAGTGCTCTGCTTGAGCTCTTTATTTATTTATTTTAGAATTTCATATTTAAACGTAAAAAGATGGAGAGAAATTCTGAAGGTCATGATTGCTCTCATCTCCTACAAAAGCATCTTTAAAAAGCGCTTTTTCCATCATGTTTCTGAGATTTATACTGGTATGCCGGAATGAGAACGTTTTGGTATAGGGACTTGCAAACATTAATACCCCATCAACGGTTTTCACATGTTATATTTTCTTGGATTTCAGTAAAATAGACAATATCATTACATAATTGTGTAAATGTAGTGAAAGGCAATTATTCATGATGTTCCATATGTTTAAATGTTATGCATTGTAGTACTGCAAGCCCACCAATATATGACTGGCCATCTAAGCTTGGCAAGGAGAGGGGTTAAGTAGAGAAGAGCATCCAAAACAGCCACTGTAACTCTTGAGGAGCTGCAGAGATCCACAGCTTTGGTGGGAGAATCTGTTTGCAAGATAACTAATAATCCCAAACTCAATAAATCTGGCTATTATTCAAGTCTGGAAATAAAAAACAAACAAAAAAACGGGTGAAAGAAATCCAATAAGTCCTGAAATAAAGTGTCACGAAAGCTAGGTCATTAGCTTAGCAAATATTCAAGAACATTGTCTGGTCAGATGGGACCAAAATCAAACTTTCTGGCGTACATGCAAAATGCTACACTGCACGGCGCACTGAAACCAACATATCAATTACAAACTACTTTGCAGACAGGATCATTGTGTGGGAACGTCTGTCAGATTTGAAGAGACGTTGGATGGATTCAGTTTCAGAGGTAATGGAAGTAAACCTGTTGGAAAGGGGCAAACTAAATGGAGACTGGGAAGTGCACTCAACTTTGGAGCACGGTTGACTCTAAACGTAACGGTTTGATCAAAGCACATCCATGTTAGATTGGCCCAGTCAATCTTCGGACTTAAATATAAAGTCTAAGGCTACGTCCACACTAAGCCGATAAGGCTATACGGGGAGTTAGACGCCTAATGTTATCCACTCAACACGAGCATTTGGGGTCTCTTCTGCACTAATGTGGGCATTCCTCCAGCCTGTTATGGTGGAGAAAAAGCTGAACTACAAAGTAAAGCTCAGGATTTAGGATTTAGTGCGAAAGCAGATGTGGTAAAAATGACACATGTTCTGAGTGTGATCAGGGGCTACATATACATTGAGTTTTTAACACATTGTATGTGTGAGACATTTTAAATAAGTGCTCCCTTTAAACAGTTAATTTATTTGTATGCACATAATGATATGCAATCTTTTTGTTGCTTAATGTATAGTTGGTTTTTCTGTTCATTGTATTTTATTTTAAAATCTTAAAATTTCCTGTGCCAGATCTTCAGGAACAGAAGATAACACTTTCACTGTGTCAATCAAAGGATTGGAGGATTACACTCTGTGAGATCAAATCTACACACGTGTAGTCCCTGATCGCACTCAGGACGTGTCATTTTTGACACATCTGTATTTGCAGTGGCAGATTCTCGCCCATGGTCAATCAATCCACCTTTATTTATACATCGCTTTTACAAAAAATACAACTCAAAATGCTTCGCAGATTAAAAAACGAGCCCACATATACCCACCCCAGATCTAAACATGATCACATGTATACCCCCTCGCCCCAATCCAACCCCAATGTGCAAACACAATCAAGAGCAACATTAAAATTATATTAACATGGACAATGAAACAGAAAATGGGACGAGCTATCACTCATATCCAAAAGAGTGAGATCTGTCATACAACAAGTTTACATGAGGTTGGTCTGTATGGAGCTCAGGCTAGGCATTATAGACACGGTGAGGAGCTCTGTGATCTGGAGAACGGCTGGTAGAGACCCTCCGCTGCAATTGCAGTTAAATATATTTCTACAAACCGTTGACACAGTGGAGCTGAATGCAAGTAAAAGTTTTACAAAGTATTTGCCCGTTTCCTTCTAATTTACAATGATGCACTTCTTTGTGCTGATCTATTATGTATAATCCAAATATAATTAATTGTTACTCTGGAATTTTTTTTTTAAAAGGTTGTAGTGGTGTGAATACTTTTGAAGGGCAGTATGTGTTTGCACAAGTACAATAATATATTTGTGTCTCTTTCATAAAAGTACTTCTGCATTTTTTTAACCTCACACATGTCTTTGTGTAAATTCTTCTCCGGTAGCTGCTGTGCCTCTTGTAGCCGTTGTCCTGTCACGGGCTGCAACATCCGTCTCCTCTCCTCTCTCATCCACTTCAAGCCACATCTATTGAGGCCCTTTTTTTTCTGTGCTGGCAAAAAAAAAAAAAAAGTAACAGCAGAAGCAGAGAAATGCCACCTAAATAAGCAGAGCTACCAAAGCGGAGGTGTAAATTAATCATTTAATTTATCAATTCATGTGCAAAATAGGGCTCGCGTGGAGACAGTGCTTTGCTCTGGTTGTGTGTGGGTGTTTTGGCAAGAGATGTCCTGGCATGATTCAGAGAACATACACGACACTTGCAGAAAAGTAAAAAAAAAAAAAAACTCTCCTTTTATTTGTCCCCCCCGCTATTGTTTCAAAAAGTGGAAATCACCTCTGCAAACTTTCTGAGCCTTCCAGTTTAGTAACGGCTGGCTGTGTGAAGGAATGATGCATTTGCTCCAGACTTGCGTCAAACCGGTATTTCAGAAGTTTCACTATTCCGTGTCTAATTAATTAACAGTGCGCACGACCTCTGCAGGCTTCTCTCATTTCTCTTTTGTCTGAGTCATTCCCCTCCCTCCTCTCTGTCGCATCATATAGACATCCGTGTTAAGGGGCATGTGGCAGAAGTTGCTTCAATCTAATTGTCTTTCCCTGCTCGTATTGTCCTCAAATGACTTTCTCTCTGTCTCAACTCTCCCCTCCCTCCCTCGGACGTTCTCTCTGCCCAGTCGCTGTCTCGGTCTGTAACTGTAGCCAGTGTTTTTCTCTCCCTCCCACTCCCTGCGACGTATAGATACTGCATTGATCAGACACACGCGCGCAGACACATGCACACACACTCACCGACCCAGCCTCCCACTCCTTTCATCATTGATTCGCCCTGCTCTTCCCTCTTCTCTCGCTATCTCTCCTCTATATTCTCTTGCTCCCCTGTTCCCTCTGTACAGCAGCACTTGTTGAATTCAGCCCTCGGAGAGTAGAAAGCGAGGAGAGATAATGATAAGGAGGCATTGAGACGGGGCTGGAGCAGACCGCGAGCAGAGAGAATGGGGTCTTGGAGGAGCTAAAGATAGGAAGCAGGAAGAGGAAAAGTCATTGAAGCTTCTCTGAGACAGACACTTTAGGTGGAAGCGGGAGCTGGCCAGACGGAGGGGAAACATCAGAGTGCTCTTCTTTCTGTCTGTAACTGCTCCTCATCTGTCTTGCTCCTCACTCTCCTTAAAGCTGAAGACTCAGAACTGTCTGGGCTAACAGTGAGCAGTATTTCTGCATGTTAGCGGGGGAAAAGTTATGTGCTGGTTTCCTCCAGGTGAGTGCTTAGGCATCAGGTTACATTAATTTCCCTATGCATCGTAAACTTTCGTACATGTGCATACATGCATGCTTTTATGTAAGTAAGCCAGAGTGCATGTGTGTCTGTGTATGGAGTTCATGAAGTGGGAGAGAGTGTGTGAGAGAGAGATAGAGGGAGGAGAGAGAAAGAGGCTTTGTGTGTGTGTGTGTGTGTTTTTGTGTTAAAGAGGCGGTGACATTTTTTTTCAGTTTGTATTCCTGGAAACTGCTCTGCAGCATTGCTCAATAATGAAACTACTGCATATATGTGTGTTGTGTGTATGTGTGTGGGTAGGTAGGTGGAGAGACAAAGACACAAGGTTCATGGAAGTAATGAAGGTGCAAGTATTCCTGGAGAATGCGCTGTGAAGGAATTCAAGGAACTGTCAGAGTTAATGCGAAAAGAAAAAAAAGCTGTCTCCCTGAAGCTTAGAAAGGGATCAAATGCTGACAAAGGTTTACAGTCAGCAAAACATAGGGGAATCTGTGAACTCTGACATGAAAAACTGTCCGTACTCAGTAGGTTTTGTTGCTGAGGTAAAAAAAAAAAAAAAGTTATTGTCAAGGCTATATTCCAGGCCATCAAAGTCCAAACTGCAGGGAAACTGGTGTTCATGTATTACAAGCGATACGTGGAATGAGCGTCAGGTTTCCAGGAATTAAAAGTAATGTCAAACAACACAGCCTTAGGAGGTTTCTCATATAGTAGGCATGGCGTTGTCTTGTTTTTTTTTGTTTTTTTTTCTTGCCCTGTGGAGTGAATTGGCTCCTCCTTCATCTCTCCTGTCTCATTCTCTCACCCACTGTCTTCGCATATCCATCTTTCTTTCACACTCCTCTCACTTCTCCCTCAACCGTATTCGTTTTCTCACTTAATTTCATCTCAGTTTTCATTCGCTGCTTCCACCTCTCAGTTGCCGCTCCTTACATCTCTCTCTCTCTCGTTCTCTCTCTCGCTCTGGCTGATCTATTCATATTTCACACATTTACTACTTTTTTTTGGCTAAAAAGATGTCCTCCATACATTTTTTTGTTTTGCCTGTCTTGATTTTATAGATGCCTCTCTTGCTGGAAGAGTGAAAACCTGAAAGCCCATCTTCCTCTCCCCCTTCGGCCATCATGTCCCAGCTGCTCCATGTGGAGATCCCAAATTTTGGAGCCACAGTTCTGGGCTCCCTCAATGAGCAGCGGCTGCTGGGACATCACTGTGACGTATCCATACTGGTAAAAGGTAAGTAAGCTGAAGATCCCCCCCCCCGCCCTTTTTTTTTCTAAATTTGCAGAAACGTTTTTAACTTCCCTCTTTGGCTGATCCAGGTCAAGCTTTTAAAGCCCACCGGGCCGTTTTGGCAGCCAGCAGCCTCTACTTTCGCGACCTCTTCAGCAGCTCAACCAAGACCCAGTTTGAGCTGCCTTCCTCAGTCACACCTGCTTGCTTTGAGCAGATCCTCACATTCTGCTACACTGGGAAGTTAACAATGGCAGCGAGCGAACAGCTGGTTGTCATGTACACAGCTGGCTACCTCCAGATTCAACACATAGTTGAAAGAGGTATGGACCTAATGTTCAAGGCAAGCTCACCTCACTGTGACTCGCAAACGGCAGGGTCCTTAGAGGAAACGGGATCGGAGCCACAGAGTCCTCTCAATAACGGTATCAGCCTATCAGTGGCCAGCGTTCTGGGAACCCCAAGCTGGTCTACGTCGTCCCTACTCTTCCCGCAGCGTAAGATTAAATTAGAAGCTGGTGAGCCAACACCAATTGCCACACCCTCAACACAAACCAAAATATCAACCTCAGAACTAGGGAGTCGGTTGGCAAGGGCTTTCTACACAGCAGCCGGAGGGCCTCCCATTCCTGTTATACCTACTTTCCACATTCAAGGAACCACTGGGGGCGGAGCAGGGGCTGGGGCAGGTGGAGGAACAGGTGCGGAAAGGTCCAGCCCAGGGGAGTCGAGCCTTCCCACCACAGACAGCCCCACATCTTACCAGAATGATGACGAGGAGTTTGAGGAGGAGCCCTATGATGGGATTGCAGAAGAGACTTACAATCAGCTTTATGGACGTTCTGCTAATCCCTATGGAAGTGAGTACAACACTATATTAATCTGCCCAAGTCTTATTCTGCTTGCTATTGAAAATATCCATTAGAAGAAAAAAAAAAGATTAGAAATGTATCAGAGATGCACATATCAGAGATTTTGAAACTGATGTCAAATCACCAATTTGTATAGTTTATAGAGGAACATTTCTGATATTTTCTTCAAGAACTCCAAATTACAACAAAATCCTTTTAACTGTCGAAATAGTAAAATATCAATGATAAAATATAACAAAGCCTTTTCTCTGAAACAGCATTTACAAGCTGTTTGTTCCTGCATCACTGAACATTGAAACAAACATACAATTACAGTGAAATCTTACAGAATATGGGGCAGAGGTATCTGTAACAGATCAGCTGAGTTATTATTACTAACTATAAACATCAGTTACTGTTCGTTTTCCCCTCAAGATTTACTTGTATTATTTTAACTGTGGGATTTTTTTAAAGACTGCCTGTAGTTCCTAATCCAGTCTGTTCGTTATCAGAATTTAACTCCTTAAAGGATTCAATTAAGCAACTTTGCTGTGATATGTTCAGGTTCTTGCTATTTTGCAGTAATCTCTGACCCCATTTAAGATTAGCAGCCTAAGCAAAATGCTGAGATACCTTCAAGAAATATACATTTATTCGTCCAAGAAGGGTCTTTCACCTTTTATGCTTCCGATTATATTTTTAAACATCTGATTGATTCTTAAAATATTTTTTTTTAAATCTTTTTCCTGTTAAAACAACTTCCACACCAAAGAGCATTGTGAGCATGTTAGCACATATGTATGGTGCATATGCTGATCCAAAAATAAGGCCAATTAATTTAGTTTTCATTGGGAGATCGCCGATCAGGGCCGACCCGATGTTAAATTGTCTTTATCCTGAAACCCACCTATTTCATTGGTGCAAGAACTCCATTCCACTCAAAATCGGAATTTTGTGAGTTGAATTTTACAGTTCTGAATACACACATTAATTTCTCACCAGTCTTTGGAACAAATATAGGACTTTTAATTGATATGGGACCAATCTAACATAACTGATTAAGTAAAACTTGAAATGACTTGCAGAAAGTTATTTTGGGATTTGTCCATGTTTTATGTGTGGGGGTTAAAAAAGAAGAAAAAGATCCACATTAATTTTATCCCAGTTATATCATTTAATATTTCATAAATGATGTATCCTGTACATTTTAGGAAAGCAGGATGTTGTGCCTCCAGAGTTTGTGTGGGTTCTTCCATTTTAAAGATAGCCTTATGGAGTTAGGATCAGAGTGCTTCGTGACCAGCAACACAGTGCTTATCGCAGCTACAGCAGCTGGTCTGTGTTTCACTTTGTAATGATTTAAAAAAAAAAAATTTTTACCATAATTTCACACTGGTGCAGACGTCCCTATTCATTCTGACTATCAAATACATTTAGTTGTGTTTACAAACACGTACAGGAAACTGACGGTTCTGTGCGATAGTCACAAACATAGCATATACACACTCTCTCCATCATTCTTTTTTTTCATTCTGAAATTAAAAGGCATGACATGGGGTTTTATTAAGCTCTAACATTTCAGTAACTCATGAAATCCACTCCATCTGCAATCAGTCAGTGCACCACAGGGTGACATTGTTGGATATTTGAGACCCACTTCATTCCTGTGTGTGTGTGTGCGTGCGTGTGTGTGTGTGTGTGCGTGTGTGTGTGTGTGTGTGTATGTGTGTGCGTGTGCGTGTGGAGACAAAAGTATTTTCACATATACTATGGCAAAATCAACTTTTCTTTAGTGTGTGCATGTGTGTTGGAAATAATGCAGTCATTACTACTGTTCTCTCTATTTTGCGTTTGTGCCCATATGCCTGCAAGTCATTGCAGAGGTTAGCAGAAAACATTTAGGGTGGAAGAAACCCGAGTGTTTTTATTATGGATATAGGTCCTACCAAATGTCAGGTTACTGATGCATCTTCAGGATTTATCTGGGGTACATCTCCAACACTCTGAAACATTTTTGAAACGTACCAAACTTGCATCAGATTACCCAAGCTACTTCACAAACTTGCATCTCCTCTATTGTCAGTAGGGAAATAGAAAGTGTTGATACAAATATGAATTTTGCTTTTGCGGCATATGTAGTGCCAGTTTTAGTTGTGCTTCTGCTACAACACACCTGATTCAAATGTTCCAACTATCTTCTCAGTATGTCAAAGTTCTGCAGAGGCCTGCAAACGAGCCATCGCTTAATTTTGATGCAATGAACCAGGGAAAGAAGTACAACAGGCAGGATAGCGACCCATGAGGACCAACTTTGGGCACCCTTGTTCTAGTTTGCTGAGAACTAATGCGCTTGACCCGGGATTAACAATTCCAGTCCTCGAGAGCCACCGTAATGCCAACTTCTAAATGCATCCCTTTTCTGAACACACCTGAAATAGATGTATAAATCATCAGCTCAGCATTTCATTAGTTCTGCATAGACGTAGTAATGAGAGAATCATTCCAATCAGGAGCATTGTAAACTAGACGCAAATAAAAGCTTAAGTACACTGGCTGTCAACTAAAAAACTAAAGCAAAGGGGCACATAATTATAAGTTGGAAGGATGATATATGATAAATGGTTTTCAGCAATTATATATGTAATTCAAAAAAGTGTAGCATGCATACGCATTATATCTCATACAATCAATAGAGTGGAAAGCAAATGCTTGCCATAATTTCAACAAAAAGTAGGCTATGCTGGTGGAGTAGTTTGGCATCAGATTCTCAATTGGTTTTAGTTCTGGATTTTGAATGGACTAGTCAAAGACATCAATACACCTTAGTGTTGTTGTCCTACTGGGGGGGTGGATCTGCTGCCCCAGTTTCAAGTCTTTTGCAGCCTCGACATGGCAAAAACAGATGTGTTAAAAATGACACATGTCCTGAGTGTGATCAGGGACTACACATGTTGAGTTAATTTTAACACATTGTATGTGTGAGACATTTTAGATAATTGCTGCCATTAAACTGGTAATTTATTTTTATGTACATTCATATGCATTCTTTTTGTTGCTTTTCTTGGTTTATTTTACTTCATTTTAAAATCTTAAAATGTTCTGTGCCAGATCTTCATACACAGAAGATAACACTTTCACTGTGTCAATCGATTGATTGGAGGATTACACACTGTGTGCTAAAAACTACACGTGTAGTCCATTATCACACTTAGGACATGTGTCATTTTTGACACATCTGTTTTTGCAGTGTAACAGGTTTTCTTCTAAGATTGCCCTATATTTAGCTCCATCCATCTTCTCATCGACTCTGATCAACGTTTTTGAGCGTGATGTGCAGTATAGGCTAAAAGGTCCCCTCACATTGCTTGTGGCAAACTGCAAACATGACTTCTTTTGACTTTCAGTGAATCCAAATGAAACACTCTGAAGATTAAGTTAAGAATATTTTGCAAAGCACTTTACTCCAACATATACGGTTGTAACCTTATGCCCAATAAACATTTGTGATTTGCTTTAATCTAAAGTTTTTTTTGTTTTTTTGTTTTTTTTCTTCTTAATGTTATTAGTCCACGACAAGCCAGAGATGGCAGCGATGCCATTGTCCTTGGAGAATCGCAACTGCGTGCTCATTCGCAGAGACCTGGTGGCGCTGCCTGCAAGCCTCATAAGCCAAATAGGCTACCGCTGCCACCCTAAACTCTACACTGAGGGGGACCCAGGCGAGAAGCTGGAATTGGTCGCTGGTAGGTATACAAAGCACAAGCTTCTCCGCACACAGTTAAAAACAAAAATACATTAACCTGCACAAATATCATTAGTTGTCCGGAAAGCATTCACACCTAATTTAAATGTAAGATTTTCACTGATGAAAATGACTCAAGCTAGTATAGTCAGGATGTTAGAGGGCTGCTTTATTTTAGAACAGAAACACAATATGTGATTGGAGACCGAACAGATCATGAATGCGAGAGCTTTGCTCCACTAATCTGTCAAAGGTTCTTCTCTGGTTAATATTTTTTTCATATTTACTTTTAGATTTTGATTAAATTAGAGTTGGATGTCAACACCTTGTAAATTCAATTATTATAGCTAATTGAAAACTCTTCACTAAAAAGCTGCCTGATGCATGTTCAAACAAGTTAGAAGGGGGTCCCAAAGCGTGGACATTTATTAAACGTCGGATTATTCAAATTGTTTTCAGTGGTGGTTTTAATTTGTACTGTGAACTTGGTCTCTCTGAATGGAATAAAACAGAGCTGCAGTGTTCTTGTGTGGAGATTTAAGACCATGGCAGATGGACAACCATCTCTGCAGATATCATCAATCAGGGCTTTATGGAAGAGTGACCGAGTAGAAGGCAGACTAAAGTAAAAAGCATATGACTGGCTGCCGGGTGTTTGCCAAATGGCCCTTACAAAGCTCTGAGAATGTGAAGAGAAATGATTTTTTGTTCTTGCCGTTAGGATGACTCAAAAACTGAATGATGTGGCCTGACTACCAAATATCAGTCTTAACGATCAGTTGAGAAGATGCTCCGAAAGGGCAGGGAACACTCGGCATGCATAGTTGAAGAGTTTTATTTTTTATTTTTTTATTTTTTTTTAGTAAATCGAGGCCGAAGGCTTTATTTTGTCTTGTAGTCTTAAATACTTCCCCTCAAAGGTTTTTATACTCTCTGATTTCTTTTCTTTTTTTACTTGGTAATGATATTACATATACAAACTTCAGTGTATTTTACGTTATGTTATGGCGTGTTAGGGTTTTAATTTTTTACATAGAAAAATATAAAAAGTTTGGCATGAATCTGCGGTCAAGATTTGTCTTTGTTAAACCACCTATATCACTGCTGGAAGTGTTTGGTGTGGGGCTATAATCTACCATCCTTTTAAATTCTTCCTCGCAATATAATCCCATACAGGCTGAACAAAGAGCATCAGTGATCACCAATTTTCTATTCTTGCCACAGATTTTCATTTGGATTTTGTTTCATATTAACACTGGAATATGCTTTGATTCCAGCCATTCCTCTCTAGTTCTGGTTTTGTGCTTTAGAGTATTTCTGAATGGAAGTTCAACCTTTTTAGGCACCAGTCTTTAAATCTTTGGCAGCAGTGTACAACTTTTATTCCAGGATTCCCTTCTGTTTAGATCTATGCAGTTTCCAGTCATCTTTGCAGCTTCACTGCCATTGCTTACAGATGGCATCACCACTTCATTGTGCTTGTAGACAAATAAATAAATTTTGATGTTATCTGACCAAAGCAACCTCTTCACAAGTTTTCTGCATTCACTTAAAAGCTTTCTTTCAGCTGTTGCTTTCTTGCCACTGTTGTATTTGCGTAGGTGGATAGTCATGTCTATTTACCACTTAATTATTTTCTGATGGCAAAATGCTGCATTGGGTTTTATTAAGGGTATCAAAAAAAGGGGAGAGATTAATAGAAATGTATAACACACTTTTCAGATTATATTACTTTTATTTTAGATATATCATATAAAATTCCCTGCAAATTCATGTAATGTTTCAGGTTATATTGTTGCATAATATGAATAACATCAAGACATATGATTACTTTTTTAATGCACTTTAAATGAGTATTTAAAAGCCATTCTTGAACTTTAATTTTAGGAGTTTGTACTGGAGTTTTCTCCAGTTGTTGCTTCATTTTCTTTGCTACGTTTGGCCTGCTAAGGATTCGTTTAACTCTCTCAAAGACTCAGTGTAGTAACCAACAGATGAACTGGTACAAAAACAGAGAAGAAACATAAATGAAGAAAAAAAAAATGATTCTGATAGAAGCATTGTTCTCAGGAAATTCTTTTCTCTCCATGCACCTCAGGAACGCAGGTGTTCATGACACGAGGCCAACTTATGAACTGCCATCTGTGCGCAGGTATCAAACACAAAGTGTTGCTACGCCGTCTCCTAGCCACATTCTTTGACAGGTGAGTGTAAAGCAAAGCACAAGTTGGCAGTTAATGTTGCAATATTTGTATTCTTCTTAGACGTGTGCTCGATTCCAGCACTGCTGCTGTTGTCACAAATCAACTTTCACACTCCATCTGTGGTCATGTTGTGCAATGCAGCTAGCTGTGTGTGTGTGTGTGTGTGTGTGTTTCTGTGTGTTCCCATGTGATTTACTGTATATATTTGTTACTGACTCTGCCCCCTGGTGTTTACTCTGTAATTCTGTAGAAACACTCTTGCAAATAGCTGTGGGACAGGCATCCGCTCTTCTACAAGTGACCCAAGCAGAAAGCCTCTGGACAGCAGGGTCCTCAATGCTGTGAAACGTAGGTTTATTGTATAAATTATCTGGTGTGTGTCGTGTCGTTGAAGCTGTTTTACCAAGTGGACATTAACGTTTTCTCTTCTTTTACAGTCTACTGTCAAAACTTTAACCCTAACTTTAAGGAGAGTGAAATGAATGTGATCGCTGCTGACATGTGCACAAATGCAAGGCGGGTCCGCAAGAGATGGCTCCCCAAGATCAAGTCCATGCTGCCTGATGGCATGGAAGTGTACCGGGCAGGCATGGGCATGAGTGCTGCTGCCGCCGTTGGTCTGAACCTTACTCTGGGTGCTCCTCAGTCAGGAGTTTCCATTGCCTTTGAGCATGATTTGAAGAGCCTAGAGCAAAGGTTGTATCCAGATCGCAAGGACCCTCTCAGGACTCATGCAGGCAGCCCCGGCTCAGGGGCGGCGGGAGCAGAAGCCGAAGTTGAAGTTGATGCAGCAGTTCAGGAGGATCAGGAAGAGGATGACGACGAAGCTGGATCGGAGGGTGCGGACCGATCACTAGGGGCACCAGTTTTGGTGTCAGTGGTCGGATCAGCAGACACGCCACCCGAGCAGGGGTCGGAAAGCTTTGGACAAAACCTGAGGTTGAATGGACAGTGAAAGTCCCTCTCATGTAGTGAAATGTGTTTAGCACTCACGTTTTCTTCTCCTCCTCACTGTCTCATCCATCATTCTTTTCTCTTCTCTGTGCTTCCTCAACAGGTATTTTTTTTTCCAAAACACAAAGCTGCAATTGTAATTTTTATCAAACAAAAGTTGGTCACACATGCATGCGCTCGTGTGTGCTTGTGTATTTGCAAACCTACATGCATTGAAATTAAAACGCAGGCAGTAGTATACACAGGTATGGCATTAGTCAGTTCAGAACACAGTTTTTGTCGTATCCAACAATGTATTTGATACTTGGGACTCTGCAGCATTATTCCAAAGGTCAAATAGCCAGATGGTTGTAATGACTCATCATAGCAGTGTGACACCACCAACAGCTGGTTTCAGCAGGTTATTTTTTCATAAAAGTATCATAACCCTGAACCCATCCACATTTTGTCACATCACAACTATGACTTTCAGTGTGTTTTATTTAGATTTTATGTGACATAAAATTTTATAGGATTTTTCTTAAAACATATTTACAAATACTTTTGTGTTCATCCACCACCGATTCAATAATTATTAGGCCCACTGCAATTTCAGATTTTTTTATCAGCTTTTTCCATTAAAAGACTGAAAGTTGTTGTCCTTTACTCTTGGCCTAGTCAATCAGGTTGGATGGAGAAAAGCTGTCAACATAATTTTTAGAGAATCTCTACTTACTCTTCAGTGAACTTTGGCCTGAACTGTGACTAAGACATGCTAACAGATGCCCATCCCATCACTTGAATGTACTTAGATCAAAGTCATTTCATTGTACTTCTGACTGTTTACTGACGGTTTACTAATATTGTTCTGCTGAATGATGAACATCAGTGCCCTCCTCGCCCACCCTGTTATTTTAGGTAGATGCTCACTATTTTTTTAGGTTCGCAGTCGTGCCATATTATTTCCATTTTCAGATAATGGTTTGACAAAGGCTCCGTATTTTTTTTTTTTAGAAAGTTTGAGATATTGCTTTATAACCAAACAAGGTTTTGAACTCTCTAAAAAATAATTTCATAGATTTGTCTGCTGTGTCCTACGGTTTACGTCATGCTGTTAGTTCGCTAATGTTTTCTAGCAAACCTCAAGCCTTCAGAAAATACTTGTACTCCCATCAAGATGAAAACACACATAGAAGGGGTATATTTACTAATTAGGCACTTCAGAAGGCAGTTTGTTGCAGATGATTTTACTCACCGTTCGCAGAGGCATTCACACCCCAGATTTTGGATTTTTGTTTGAACAAAGAAAAGGGTTTAAAAAAAAAATTTTCTTAACTTTACAATCAGTCACTACTTTCCCAATTAAATCCACTGAATTTCACATGTACACCATGTTATAATGTTAAAATGTTACAAAGTATATATATAATTTTATTTTTTTCCTGGATCACAATCATTTTCTACTGCTCTAGGTTTCTAGGCTAGAATTGTGTCACTTTTATGAGCAAAATTACAAACAAACCTAATTCTGCAAATACAAAAGTTTTCTCCATAATCTTGAGAACAAATCCAAGACAACAACAACAAATCTATCAAATGTACGTGTTGCTTTCTCACGCATATCTGACTGTCACATATCAGATTAAACTGTCAATGTGATGCCTGTGTCTGCTCCAAACAGACCTCCCAAGCCACGCATATGCACTTGCAAATAAACACACATACACTCATCCGCTCACCATTACATTTCCGTAATCCTAGCGTTTAATATCTGTACTGGTGTAATCAAATAGCACACTGTCCAAAAGAATGTGTTGCTGTGCTTTTTAATTCCAAAAAAATTACAGAATTCTTGGAGATACAGAGACATGAGATAATGTTAAGGCTTGCATGCATTAATCAAAACAATGGATGGAAAGAATTGCTAAAGAGAACAGCAAAGCCACATTTCTGCATTGAAATAAATTAACAGCTACTATTGCCTGAAGCTATGATGTTAAAAACCAGATGCACTTTCTCCGTTTCTTCCTGGAAAAAGGCCGTCAAATGTTACGAATGACCTTGTATGTAATCCTGCTTTGACTGTTTCTGACACAGAATGTGTTTGAATTCATTGTTTTTTTTCTTTGTATGAATTCTACAGAGTGTATTGTCCATTTAAGTGGAGAGTGAATATATGAAGGCACTACACAGAGGAAAAAAAGACATAGATATCAGTGAGGAGTACTGTTTCACCTTAATGAGGTGGTGTGATATGTACTGAAACTATGCTGTCGTGTTCCCTTCCTGTTTTTTGTTGTTGTTTTTCTCATCTCCTATGAGTAAATAACTTGGTGGGTAAATTATTTGAAGAAAACTTTTAAGAGCAAATTACGCTGGTTTACTGCATTTGCACACAAGATTGTTAAAGAGTGGGGAAGCCAAGGAGTCTGGAAAAGCGGTCCCTATAAAAGACTGCAAATCGCCACCACATTAGCCTGATTAAATACCGAATCAGTCATTCTGTGGGCTCCAGATAGAAACAACAGGTCTCTATTGACTGTGACTGTTTCAGTATTTTGTTTGGTGGACTGAAGCCTTGCATTCGTCATACCCGCGTTCTGTTTTTGATTTCCATTTTTCACGCTTGTTGCCATTGCCATGCATAGGACGCATGCCAAAGAGCCCTTCTTCATTGTTTTTAATTCATGCATTGATTTAAAACAAACGGTTGAATGTCACCCATTGTTCTTTGCTTGTTGTGGCTTTCAGTCAGCAGTCAAGGAACATTTAATTAAGAGGATGCCATACATTTTCTTTTTTTTTTTCTTAGATGTTCTGGAAATTGTGATGATTGCACAAGTGACGTTAAGGTGATTTAAGGAGATGCCCCCAGTATATTTGATCTCTTATGTGCCACTTTAGAGGTTGGGCCAAATTTTTCTCTGTCTTCTCCTATAAGTATGTATTGGTTCTTTAGGATGATTCTAAGATTTTAGATGGCCCTGAATATAAAAAACAGGGTCATGATTGCACTATTGGTAATGTTCATTACGTTAACAATTTTCTGTTTTATATTTTTCCCATTTTGGGAAGAACTGTAATCTGCCCCAGATAAACTACGGTTATGATTGGCCAAGATAATGGTTAAATGTAAATTGTAGCACTGCTTTTGGTGACGGTCACTGTTTTTTTTTATTTTATATATAGTAAATTATTGAACCTCTGTATTAACTATGTGGCTCCATTTTTTTATTTACATAAATTGCAAACTTTTTAAAACATGAAATTTGACAAAATCTTTATTAACTGATTTTTGTGGTTTTACATAATTATTTGTAAATTGATATAAACAGGTCTTCCAGTGTGGTGAAGCACAGGCAGCAGTATCTTAAGTGCAAAACTGATGTTTGTCAGTTACTCCACAGGATTTTATCTGGCAATTAAATATTTTATATGGATCAAAACAGTAATGTGCTTCTCTAATGAGGAAATGACAAAATTTATAAAAATATAGAATCATTTTTGTCTGATATATTCAAAGTTGCTCTTGTGAGGGAATAAATATGTATAATTTTCTTTTTGTCTCTTGCTTTCACAATCGTAATCACCTCTGGTTTTGTGGATTAGGTTAATTCTGATGATATTAAATAAAAAGTTGAAAATAAATACATTTACATTAAAGAAAAGCTTGGAACTTTAAAAGCAAGCCACCTTAAAATCAAAACCCACCTTTATCCGTTATTAAAGTCATTAAACTGGTCGAAGTGCATTGAATCTATACACTTACATTTTTGCTTTATCCGTTGTATTTAAAAAAAATGTTTGCATTAAAATCTAGGAGAGTTTTAGGTACAGTAATAATTGAAAAAAATGCAGTAGCTGTAAGAGCCTAGAAAAATGTGATCTATTTCCTCGCAGTGATTAAAGAAGAGTGTAGCAGTGCCTTAGACTGTGAATGTGGGTCTGTGCCATAATAATTGTTCAGAAAAAAAACAAAACCAAGGAGGCTGTATAGATTAGACTTTTCTCTTAATTAAATTGTTATTCTAAACCTTTAAATTTTGACTATAACAGCTTTATAGACATACTTTAGGTGACTTACATTCTTTCATATCATTTTGGAATGTAAAAAATTTGCTCCTTTTACTACATTTGCTGTGTTTATTTAAGCTTTCATTTAACAATAAGACTGGATCCTTATTGGATACCCTTGCATGTTGAGCAAGATGGGGCAAGTTATCATAAAAATGTAAATAGAGTCACACATAGTTGTATTTCTACATCCACTCAAATGTGTCTTCCTCTGTAAACCTCACCTTCGATCAGTTTGTTCACTTTTCAAACAACCTATTTTAACTTTCTATTTAGCTTCTTGGGGTCTTTTATTTTTCACCTTCTGCAGGGTAACTGTCTGATGTTGCACTTTAAAATGAGAAATGCTCAGAGAATGTCATGGCTGATCTTTGAGAGAATGAGCTCCATCGGAGGTCCATAATAGAAAGAAAAAAAAAGATATATATGATTTTTACGTGTTCCTTTGATGGAAACAAGTGTGGTGTTTACTGCAAGCTCAAATGAGAAACAGGATGGGGTTGTTGGCTGTGAAGTAACTTTTTCCTCCGTTATTTTATTCTATGTTTGTTTTGTTTTCTTTTTCACTCTCTGCCTCTTATACTGTAAAAATAATGGGCACTTTAATAATTTTTTTATTCTTTTTTTTTTTTGTGGCTCCGCTGAAAGGTTAACCCTGAAAATTATACACTGATATGCAAAAATTACACTTGTATCATAAAATGCATGCCATTCAGATGTTCACCCTGACCCAATGAAACCTCTGATCTTTATGCACCCTGTATTTTATGCTGAATAACTGTTTTCACTTTTTGCAAGCAGAGACTTGAGTGGTCTTGCAGTCAACGGGGCTGTATTTCCTAATCATACACCCTGGCCTTTCATTGAATGTCTGCATAAAATGTAACCTCTTGCGAAATCTACACCAAAATACTCATTGACAGTGGCACACATAGACTAACTACCCTGTTGAGTGTGCATTTAAATTGCAGTGACTAAGAAAAGAAATGCACTGAAAAGTTTGTATGTGTATGTCTGTGTCCTCGAACACGATGCCAGCACTTTAGAAATACTTAGAGAACCGAAAGAGAAAAGAAAAAACATCTAGGTTGACAAAGGCTACAGGCAGCAGATGAGTAGATGCAACTTTTAAAGCCATGTGTTCAGAGCGCTGACAATCAGAAAAGGGATGAGGCCCGCAGTGCACTATGGGGGATGTGAAATGACTCACTGTGCTTTTGCTTTTGTCTTTTAGCTTGTTTCAGTCTGTACTGGCTTATTTTCAGAATGGAGGGATGATGGCGTTAACTGCAGCCTTCTTGGGGTTTTTTTATGTGTGTGCGTGTTTGCAACAAGGACTGACTCAAACATTGGTGCTCATTGGGCAGAGCTGACCTCAGCTGGCATGGACCTTATCTGTTATTCTCTGGGCTTTTTGATGACCTGATGATGGACGAAAAAACAAATGTTAAAAAATTATGTTATCATGCAACTGTATACTTTGATCATGACATTGTTTCCTGGCTATCAGCAAGGCTTTGCACAGGCAAAATTGGGATGAGGCTATTTTATTGTTGATACTGCTTCATAAAAGAGAAAAAACAATTGATGAAATGTTTATGCGCCTTCTGACTCAAGCATCAAAAATATATACTGGAAAATGCAAGTTGCCACTTTCGATGTTGCATAAAAATCTACCTTTCATTCCCAACATCATATTTGCCATGAGTTTTAAATTGTGTATTCTAAGAGTACCTTTTTTTCTTTAAATGCAATACAAAAACATGTCTGCTTTCTAATAAAAAAGTCCTCACTTCACCATGTACTATACTTAGCGGCTTATTCATTTGTCTTTGTGTCTTTGTGTTCCAAGAGCTGAAAGGCTGTGTTGGGGATATGTCTTTAGTGCTGACTCCATGAATCTTATACACAGGAGGGAACCTTATAGGAATGTGTTTCGCAAGTTCTGATGTACTTCAGATACGAACAATGCAAACGTGGCATTAAAGAGTTGCCAACAGGAAGAAAATAGTCAATGCTGTGGTTTTACTAGAGTATATTAGGATAGAAAAAAGAGAAACATCTCATAGAGTAGATTCATTTATTGTTTTCTTCCAAAGGTAATACTGGAAATAGAGGAACCATTTTGGAGAAACCTAGTTGCACCTTTTTAAAATGTGTCTCAATGAAAGATACAAACGTTTATGAAAAATGTTTTAACATTTTCTTAAGTAATATAGCTTACAAATAATCATGGACTACTTTATCCAACAGCATACTTTTTAAATCTTTCACGTTTAATTTATAAGCCCTAATATCCATCTATCCATTTGCTATACTTTCTATTCTATGTAGGGTTGTGGGGGGCCACCAGGTGAGAGGTGGGGTACACCATGGACAGGTTGCCAGTTCATTGTAAGGCAACACAGAGACACACAGGATAAATAACCATGCACGCACACACTTATACAGAAGGTTAATTCAGAAAGACCAAATTAACCTGACAGTCATGTTTTTTGGACTGTGAAGTACCCAGAGGGAACCCATGCATGCACAGGGAGAAGATGCAAACTCCATGCAAAAAGACTCCAGGCCAGGAAATCATAACGCTTTAATGATTAACATTAATTTACTATTGTGTCATCGATACATTTATTTGATAAAACTATCTCTAATATGAATAAATAAAATGAAAACAAAGAATATGTAAATGATAACTTTATTATTATTATTATTATTATTATTATTATTATTATTATTATTATTATTATTATTATTGTTATTATTATTATTATTATTATTATTATTATTATTATTATATAAACCTGCTTATAGGGACAACAAGGGGTTGCAAAGAAAAATACAAAACAGTACTGTGTTTTGTGCTAGAATATTTCCGATTTCAAAAACAACAGATTTAATTATACTGTATACAAATATCATTAGTAAGGGAAGCTATCTGTAACACAATTAGCATCTTTGTAAAATTCCAAGGTAAATCTAAGTAAAATCGGCTACACCAACATTAATAAAAGCAACAAAAAAAAACAAAAAACAAAAAAAAACGTTGTTTTTAAATTTAAAATGTCACTGAGACTGTATTTACGTCGATATAATACAGGTTTAACTAAAGAAATTTGTTTTTCAGAAATTGTAACTCCTATAATAAATGGAAAAAAAATAATAATAAAAATACTCATTTCTAGCCTGGCAATGAGCTAAGTGATCTTTGTGCTCTGGCATCTACTTGCCATCCTAAGACATTTCTTTACGGTAAATTTGCGCCCGATGCGGCTTACCTAAACTTTGTCTCAGACACTTTCAAGAATTAAACATATACAATACCTTTTCGGGAAAGGTAGAAGCGTCTGACAGAAAATGGGAGACGACACAGACTCGCCTCCCGAGAGGGAAATGAAGGTAAACTCCTGTGTTGACAGATTAGCATGTGGAAGCTACTGCGTCAATCGCTCTTCCATGTTTGTGGCTAGTTTAGCTAGTGAGCACCTTGGTCAATTTTGAAACTAGGTTCATATAACTCCAGCATCCTAAGTGTATTTACTAAACTATAATATTAATTTAGATTCAACCACAGTTTAAAAGGGTTTATAGTTTAAATGTTGCTCACGTCAAAGAAGTAGACCGATATTTTATGCCCTCTAAATTTGTAGCTAGCTACGTATGCTAGAGCATTAGCAAAGTCTTGTTTACTTATGATGTTAATAAATAACTTTGTAACATAGTTATCCAGTTATATTACGTATTTTTCAGTGATATCAAAGTCGAACATTATCAATTGCTCATACGTAGATCTGGTAAAGCTTTATCTTGAGATTATAGTATAATATTAAATGACGACATAATTCAGATACTGTTTCCTCCTGGTTAACTTTAAAGCTTTGAAAGGCAAACGACCTTTTTGAAAGCCAAACACCAGAAACAGTAAGGATTCCTGCGTTAAATCTGATTTAGAATCTGTGAAGGGAGCTAAAAAAAATAGGATGATGGGCAAAAAGGCCTTCCACCTTCAAAGATTTGGATTCTTAGTTTCCCATAGATTATTGATAAAGACATAAATCCTTACATTGTTGCACCTTTTGTTCTCAATCCATAAAAGCTTCTTTATTCAATCAAAATAACTTTTATATTGAAATTACGTTCATTTAATCACCTAGACAAGTTTGGTGCCACTTGGAGTCCTTTGGGAGAAGTTGTATCCATTCGTGATCAGCTGATATCCTAATAATGGGAGTTGTTTGTGCAGCCTCTAAATAAGGCATTATCTGCCACAAAACTCCTTAATTTCACCACTGTTTTGTTATGAATCCGTAGCACTATTTCCCTCTGAGTTCGGAGCGTCTTAGAGGCGCTGTTTTGTTGTCTTCAGGGGTGTTTTACAAGCTTTTAATCCAAGAACACTAACATACAATTTCAATTATGTCACTGCCTTGAGATATTCTGGTTCTAATCTGAGCAGCGTTTTCACTTTGTGCTCTACAATTATACAAAACTTGCTACTGCAGACATCAACATGGTTCACGTTTGTGTGTTTCCAAATTGTACAAATAAAATGACCAAGTTCAGCTTCCACGGACTCCCTTTCCACAACCTACTTGGACTGCAGCTGCAATGGCGGATGCCTGTGATGTCACTGAAATCGCTGGCTAGTGTTAGTTGGAATCATTTGGATAAAAAAGCCAGTAAACACCCCGGAAGACAACAACAAAACACCTCCGAGACGGTTCGAACTTACAGGGGAATAGCGCTGGCGATTCATAACAAAACATTGGTGAAATGAAGGAGTTGTATGCTACAAATAAGGTCCAGGTTGAAAAATATAATAATAATTTGCCCTTTAAAGAGGAAGTTAATGCTCTGACAAATTTTAGACATATCAGTACTATGGTTACAAATGTGTTCGCTTAAAGGTGTGAAATATGAGTATTTAGCTGATACAGTGACATATGTTGTTTTTTTTCAGCTATAATTTATTACTTTCAAATAACAAAGTAACCTTTTCGTCTTTATTAGGATTTTCAGTTTCGACAGATGAAGAAAATCCAAGTTTTTCAGCCTACTGATGATATGCCTAGGGAAAGATCCAGTCTGCTGACCATGTCAAACAAATATGGTTTGACATTTGTGGGCCTTCACCGAACATTTAAAGTGTACCTAACTCTAAATATTCTTGCTGCTGATAAAGCTGACGGCAGCTCCAATGAAGTGGGTAAGAATGTGACCCTGTAGGTTTGTTTTAACATTTTAGTGTTAATGTTCCTGTGGTATAGTTTTGGTGCTGAAACAGATTTTGACTGTGTTCTAGTGACCGGTATTCCAGCATTGGCGGAAGTGACTGGGGATTTGTCTTTGCACCACTTGGCTCTGAGTTGTGACGAACTCACTCTGTCAGTTTGTGGCACATCTGAGGAGGCTGGTGTGTCCATCATGTTTTATGATGTGCGAACCTTCATAAACAAGGTAACTACTTGAATTCACGTTATTTATTTATTTTATTTTTTTAATACTAGGGTTACTATTCAATGGTTAACAAAGTGAACTTAAAAGAAATCTGTAAAGGCAAGAGTTTTGAGGTCCCACAGGACATTTTTGTTTTGTTTTTAATACAGGCATTTAGAAATATTTATGCACATATTACGCTAAGTAAAGCTATGAGAAGCAAGTAAGACATGACATTCAGATGTGAAGATATGTATCTAAAATATTTATTTTAATTCTAAAATCTTCTATTTTCTGATTTTTTTTTTCAGGAACAAGATGTAGTAATTTATTTATAATAATTAGATATAATATAATAGATATAATAATTTAATTTATTTATTCACACTTTATTTTTATTTTTTTCAGAGCAGACAGCAGAAGTTGCCATTTGTGTCATTCCAGCCACTTGTAGCCTCTGATACTTTGGTTCAGGACCTAAAGTGGAACCCTACTCAGCCTTCCATGTTGGGCGCCTGCCTGTCTGATGGCAGCATGATGATTCTTGAGGTTACAGATGGTGTCAAGATGCTAGCCCAGCTCCCTGCCACTAGTGGCGTCACTTGCCGTAAGTGTGACATGTATACTATACATTTAATTCAGCTCACACATCATTTGCACCTTTAGTTTGGCTGAAGTTGCTGCTTGGTTTACTTTGCTTAATGCAGTTAGCTGGAGTCCAAAAGGAAAGCAGATTGCTGTGGGAAAAATGAATGGCACAGTCAGCCAGTATACACCAGTAAGTACATTTTATTTACAATAATGAGAGCAAATTCTTTTTTTCTTTTTTCTTTTCTTTTTTGAAAAGTGTAACTGATTAGCTTTTTCTCAAAAGGCTCTGGAAGAAAAGAGAGTTATCCCCTGTCCACCGTTCTATTCTTCTGAAAACCCAGTCAAAGGTAAGAAAGCATTTATTGGTAGTCATCCTGTTACTGATAAAATGGTATGTCATATGTTGGATGTAAAAAAATGTTTCACACTGTTAGGAACCTTTTTAAACATGGTTCATTCTCCTCAAAACATTTTGAGAATTGCATGATTTAAACTGTAAACAGATTGTATTTTGCTTAAAATGTGCCTAATAATGTGATTGAATTGGATTTTTATGTAAATAATTCATAATATTTCAAAGTATTGTACTGTGATATCTAAAATTCCAACAGTTAACCAGAATAACGTCTTCTACTACTACTACTTGTTATTGTGATTCAATGTTAGTAATTGATAATAACAATCTGTTAAAAACATTTGATGTTTTAGAACTTTCGCAAAAATACCTGTATTATTTATAGGATCTTTTATTGCAAAAAGTAACTACTGAATTATTTTCATATGTTACTATTAATTTTATTTTATACGTTCATTTACAATTTACACAGCAATTTATGTGTAGCACAAATTTCATAAAAAAAAATGTCCCCGTAACATTTTTCACATCAGTCAATTCGAGATAGATATTTAAGATATCCTGGTAATATGTGAAAATATCAGAAGGTTAATTTTACTTTTTTTTAAGTCAAACATTAACGTTTGTCTATCTATAAGAAAAATGAAAATCATTGTCTCATGACGCAAAAATGGAGTAAAAATGAAATCATTCCTAGTTAGTAGAGGGCATTTTGATATCATCAAGCTGTGCCTACATACTTGTACCAGGTACACCAGCAAGATAAATGCTCTCGTACAGTGTTTGTCTTCACACTGGGTATTGAAAGTTTGAAAGTTGTTGTTTCTTATTTTACGGAAAATGAACCTGTTGAACTTGAAACCTTTTTAATTCAAATATGTCCAGGTTTCTTTTTATAAAATATTAAATGTATAACTTTATTTTCGTAATATTTTGCTTTTATTTAATTTAAAATATTTGTATTTATGTTTTGTGAATTTTTGTGTTGCATTCATTTGGAAAAATAATTAAACTTTTTTTAAATACATTTTGCACTATTAATGTTCTTAAAAGGGCATTCTAACCCTTTTGGAAGTTGTTCTACTGGACTTTCCCTGTAATGTGTCTGGAAAGTCAGAATGTTCATAAGCAGTTATTTCAACACATCTAAAGAAAAAGAAAAGAATATACCGCAATACATATTGTTACCGCATATACTTTAGATTATATTGCAATATAGATTTGAGGTCATATCGCCGAGCCCTAGTCGTAGTATATAGTAGCATAATGGTTGAATAACACTTAACCAGCAATGGCATTCAAGACATTGCAAAGTTAGTCTTTTGTTCTTACTTTAAAGCAACTTTTGAGAGCTAAGCCTCAGCTAAGCAGGTTACATAAAACAGTCAGGAAGCTGCAACAGCCAATACAGTCTTTATCTTATTGCTTTCACACTGTAAACAATGGAATGAGTGAAAAATAGTTACATTCTAAGGTAAAATCCAAATTCCTTTGCTCCAAAAATCTCTGTAATTCACGTTAAACACGAATATGGTCAAATAAACCCTGCTTGCATTCTATTTTTTAAGTCTGCTATTCTAACCATGCTTCTGTCCTGCACTCCAAAAAAAAACTCTTGTGACAGTCTTTGTTTCAAATTGTCTTTTGCAGCTCTGGATGTGCTGTGGCTTAGAACACCTGTGTTTGCTGTGGCATATGCGGATGCAGACGGGTGTCTTGAAACCCCACCTGAGCTGGTGCTGATCTCCCTCCCTGTAAGTAGCACAAAACATCTGTTTCCCTCCTGATTCATTTAATCACATGTGGGTATTTCAAAGAGCACATCTATAGTCCTTAATATCAAACCACCAACAATAGAAAACAAAAGCAGGGATCCAGAGGAAAAAAAATCATATAAACATATTATAACCATTGAATATTTTATACATCTTTCATGAGTGATCAGGAAGACTTATAAGGATATTATTCAAATAGTAGAACCTGTAATATACTCATGATTAATTTGGTTTCAAGCAATATATGTTTTTGAACAAATAACAGATTGCCGTTAGAATTCTTAAGTATACAGAAACGTTTTTTTTTATGTATGACTAATTATTTGTTGGATGTTTTAAAATTCCCCAGAAGAAGGATGAGAAAGTAGGTACAAAGTATCTGAACTTCGGTGAGAGCGTTTATGGCAGCCCTACGGAGCGACAACATCACTACTTCCTTAGTCACATAGAAGACTGGTAAGTGTTAGTCCTGTTTGTTAAGCCGAAACTAAAAAGTGGCACTTTTTATTTAAATGACTGCTGTTTATAGAATTTCATCATCTATTTGTTTTACATTGTTACAAATTTTTTAAGGGATCTTGTGTTAGCTGCATCCGCATCGTCTATTGAGGTCAGCGTGACTGCAAGACAAGATGACAAGGTATGTAACTCGAAAATAAACAGAGTAAAGAAGACATGTTTATATAGAAAAAATATAACTTTTAAACTCCTTAATTGTTTGAAGTAAAAAAGAATCTCGTGCATAATATTGAATATCACTTATTGAGAAATGTGCTATAGTGTAATTAACTTGATTGGTAATTGTGTGGATTCCAGTATTTACATATGTACTCTTGGGCTCAGGCCACCACAAATGCATATTGTAATAATTGGTACCATGAGGTTTTAATTATTACAGTATTATTTATTTATATATATATATATATATATATATATATATATATATATATATATATATCTGTGGGCTGTGGTTGTTTAGTTCGCAGTTTGCATTGTATGTATGTATATATACATATGTATATATTCATCTCTGCCTCCTGCAGGTGTAAGAGCAGACTACTATGTTTTCTTATATTTTCTTTATTCCTTTTTCTCTTTATCTTTAATTCATCCTCTCCCTCTTACATTTTTTTCCTAACCCTCTTTATCTTTTTTTCTCATTTATTTTCCGTCTCCTCGTCCATAACATTAGAAAAAAACTGCAATTTTCGTTAAGATTTCTGAAACATATAAATTGGAAGTGAGGTTTTAGCTAAATAACAGCCATAAGTGATGAGCTACTAAGAGCCAAACCTATCAACAAAATATACATCTATTTTAATTTTACTGAGTTTTTATTCACAAGCTATTAAAACCTTGAGTATTTTTTGTTGAATTAAAGATCAGATGATGTATAGTTTGTCCTCTGATGTTTGGTGTTTAGATGTGGGAAGTTTGGCTTCTAGAAGATGCTAGCAGAGCAGAACTTCCAGTGACAAATGAGACGAATGAAGACACCCTGCCTCTGGGCTTGGCTATAGACTACACAAGCCAGCAAGAGATCCAAATCAGTAAGTGTCTTTTAGATTAATTATTATCAAGACAAAACTAAAAAAACGTTTTGTTTTTTTTTAGCGTTTAGCGAACTCAAAGAATACAAAGTCATTAATTCAGAATTGTTTTGTTCAGAGTGGTTTCGAATTTAGCGAAGAAAATTACTTCATAAATACAAATTATTATAAATGACATCACTTATTCATAGACATGTATTCAAATTAGAATGAATAACTTATAAAGAAATAAAATCTTTGCAGGACTTTTATGAAGTCGGTGAGAAGCCTAACTTACTTAACAGAGGGAGAGTATATTTTTTTACAAAATGACTAGGCTAATGGAAAGATTAAAAAAAAACCTCTCGGTAAAGTCTTTACAAATCCGCAAATTTACAGAGCAAAATGAAATTTATGATTGAATTCCAAATATAGTTTGAACCTATTATACTTTAATTTACATCATGCTATAAATATAATCTGATGTTAAGACATTGCTAGTCAGTGTTAGCATTATTCCTCTTTAGCCCACTTCTAATATTTCACCTGTTTCACATCTCTGTGAAGTCAGCGTAACGTGGTATTTAGTGGAAAACAATTAACTGGGGTTAGACTCATATGTCCAAACCACTGCTGCTGTACCATGTTGCTTATGGTATAGATCCAGTCTGTACTTTTCTGTTGTGAATAAAATGGCTGCAAAACAAAATTGCAAAACAAAATTTGACTAAACAAGCAGGAGGCCCGCATCATCAAGGCGAGGCCGGGATTGTTGTTTTTATTAGTCTATTTTAAACGGACCTGAAAAGTTATGATGTTAGTTAAAGATAACTCGATACACATCCTCATCTAGACAGATGGTTTTGTTTACTGCTTTGCAGAGTTATATAGAGATGTCAAATATATGGTATGTATGGTATCTACATGGAACATGGAATTTACAGACCTCTATTGAGTAGGTTTGCATTCTGTGGCATATGAAAAATGCATGTATGGTGGTGTCTTTCAGGGGAAAAAAATTGACACAAGAATTTGGATCAGTGCTGATAACGAACAGAAAATCTTTATTTGGGCAACGCCACAAACAGTGGCTTGCATTATATCTTTATTGTCTTGAGGCTGCACAAAGTAACAGTGGGAAAAGAGAGGTCTGTAAACAAAGCGACTTCCAGCAGAATCACGCCTCCCGATGGGTGTTCATCTGCCTTTATCGTCTGGAGGTCGACAGCGAAGGAAAATACACAATAACAAACAGACAAAATAATCACCGACACAATAGCAGATACTAACAGGAAAAAAAGGAGAGGTTCTCATAATCCTGCGTGACGTCTAACCATTGTTTCCGAATCACTTACATGTGACATGGCTAGCTGTAAGGAAAGTTTCAAGGCTCTTTTTAAAGGGGATGGTAGTGTCTGCTGCCTGAAATGAATGTTTGTATCACAGGTTGATCTATGAATGCTCTCCCTCCTGCTCTGGGAACTGTTTACATCCCATTCAATCTTAATTCATCCTCTTGTGCAGCAGTCCGCCGTCGAGATGTTTTTGCTGAACACATCTCTATCGATCAGACGAACCCAAAATCCATCAGGCTGCTTTTGTGTGTGCAGCATCCACTGCAGTGCTCCATTGCAGCGTGTGTAAGGAATAGCGATAAGCCGCCGTTTCATCCGCACTGGCCCCACCTGGCAGACATTCACGTAGAGTCCTTGTTGCTGTCTGGTCACATCTCTCCCCGTTCACTTCAGGAACTTCCTCCCTGTCGAGGAAAAGAGCTGCAATTTGAGCAACATCGTGACATGATTGCAGGCTCATCAAAACTTTGATCTAGAGAGAAGCATTCGGTAGGCAGAGCAGGGGGTGTGAAGTAACTGCAGAGTTATCTGGGGAGAACAAATGTACTCATTAAAATGGCTCCGACAAGCTATAGGGCCAAAACAAACAACAAAGCCCAGACGATCCTAATGTAGAATACTGATGAGGTTTACTGTGTTTGGCTTTTTTTTTTTTCTTCCTCTCCTTTCTTTTCCCTCCCAGATAGCATAAAATCTACTTCCGTATTCCAAAAGGATTTCAATTCTTTTGACAAGGTATTTATTCTGTGTAACATGCAAAATGCAAGACTGTTTTGATTAGCCAAATGAGACCATGCATTGAGCAAGAGCAGGAAATGTTGCGATCTCCTGAGTCTAACTCTCTTTCCTGACGTTTCTGTAAGCCTTACTGTTCGTTTTCACTGACGCACATTTATAATGGGCTATGAATCCAGAATTTATTCTCATTTGATGTTGATTTAGGCTTGATTTCTGACATTTGGGCTGTGGCCAGCACAATGCAAGATCTCTGTAAGTGTAGAGAAGTGGGTGTAAGGAGCAGAAAAGGTTTTGAAGTTTTGGCAAGAAGGGAGATACAGTGGGCAGTGTTTTACACAATCAAGCATCTTAAGATTGTTATTTAAGCACGACTGTTGAGTGCCTTTTTAAGCTAAACACTGGGTGGAAGGCGCCAAGGTCATGAGATGAGTGTGCTGCTAGCATGCTGCATTTGTGAGCAGATGTTCTCATGAATTTTACACTTAAGCTGAAAAACAGCTTTTGGTCTTTATCGTGCAGAGCAAGAAAAAACAGCTTTTACTTTCTGTTGTAAATGTGATTAGTGTGAAGTACAAATAATTTCTCTCTAGAATAAATGTCTGTTATTGATTACAGCTTTAATTTATAGACACTTTACGGTCTCTAACCAAAGCGCTATAAAGATGACTCCTTGATAAGTGAGAGGATGCTCAGCATAAGAGCGGCGATCAGATGGAGTGAATTGCATATGTCTCTGAGACTAAAGGTGTTATTTAATAAATGTGCAGATACTTTGGTTAAATAAAACCTTTTTTTTTCAGGCTGTACACTGTTTAATGCAAACAATAATACCATTCTTTACCTTCCCAAAGCTGACGAGAAGAGCTTGCCTCCAGCACCCACAATGCTAATACTGTCGACAGAGGGATTAATTTGCCCATTCGCTCTTCTCAACCTGAACCCTGGAGTTAAGCAGCTAGTCTCACCATCTACTACCCTCACCTTGGGAGGAGAAAGACAGCCGAAGCCAGGTAAGGCCTTTTAGAAACTGGCCTTTTTTTCCATAACATAATATTTCAATGGATGGAAACTTAAATGAGTAAAAGTTAGTGAAACATTTTCTATGTTTTTCTTCAATTGTTTCAAAGATGATGAGTCCGTCCTGATTTTATCAAAGTAATTGACCTCCTGCTGACAGATATTTACTGAAGTCATTATAATACAGCAAATTATATGAATAATCATAGAATGATCATAAAAATGCTTTAAATGATCATTTATAACAATCTTTCTGATTATTTTCTTTTTGTTTTATAAAGTGGTGAATGTCTACCACGGATTTAAACATCAGTCTTACAACTGCAAGTTAGAAGCGTGTGAAAACACCCAAACCGCACTTACAAAATGTTGGAAAAAAGTTCCCGTACTAAGCAACCGAAACCTTTAAAGTTCGGAGGAGCTGAACACTAGCACTGGCTGCTACCATTGCAAACAGAATATTGACTAGTTTTTCAA
This sequence comes from Apricaphanius iberus, assembly GCA_028564705.1. Lineage (NCBI taxonomy): Eukaryota > Metazoa > Chordata > Actinopteri > Cyprinodontiformes > Aphaniidae > Apricaphanius > Apricaphanius iberus. The sequence goes on from JAPXFQ010000906.1 coordinate 250,688, forward strand.
AATTAGCAGATCAGGTTGCTCATTATTAGGGATGGGTACCGAAACACCGTATTAAATTAGCCCCGGGGCTGATTCTGACGGTCCACCCGGACCGACTAGCTTCAGCCTTATTGGTCCTCTTAACGGTAAAATTAAGGTCGTATTCATCTTTTGCGGGAGATATAAAAACAAGCCAAACAATGTATTAGCCGCCAGCTCGATACTACTACTCTTAATGATACTCTTTATTGATCCAGTACCTTACCGGGTATCCTTATCTGTACTTTTTTCTTGTTTTTTTAAGACTAAAACACAAGGGGAAAAACACAAATAATGAACTATAATTGTTTTATTTTTTTAATAATTGGAACAGGAAAGCACAGAAAATAAATAACTACAAAATAAAAAGTAAGAAATTTATAACTTAATAAAAACACTATATAAACAAATTATTTTATATATCAAAAACTAAAAATACAATTTTGTCTAATTTTTATAAAGTTTAAGGTATTCAAATAAAAAATGTGAAACATAAGTTCCCTATAAAACGGCTGCATCCTGATGCTGAAGCACTCAGGTGGTCAAAAAACTCTGTTTGTATTTGGTGTATTTTAGCAAAGTGTTGGGTCAAAGTACTCGTGTTCTGGCCTTTGCAAGCAAAGCTTTTATTGTATTCTAAGGCTTATCAGTCCGGGTGGACCGCCAGAATCAGCCCCAGGGCTAATTTAATACCGGGTTTCGGTACCCATCCCTACTTAGGAGGCGTTTGAAAGTCCAAGGTGAATATTCAAAGTTCTCATATGCATATAACTGATTCAACTTGTGCTGAGATCCACTACAAGTGATTTTCTCACTTTTTTTTTCTTTTTTATTTGCATAGGTTCCTTGGCAACCCAACCAGCCAAACCCGCTGCCTCGGTTCCTTCTGCTCCAACAGCATTCCCAAACATTCCTCTTACGTCTGTCTCTTCCACCTCCTCTGCTCCTGCTGCATCTTCCTCTGCTGTCCCCTTCAGCTTCGCGCCGACAGCTCCCGTGTCGTCTTCTTCATCAGGATTTTCTTTCTCTGTTCCAACCACCTATGCCACCACCTCAGCCCCACCAGCTTTCTCCCTTGGGGGATCCGGACCTTTTGGCTCAGCATCCTCAAGCTTTTCTTTTACTTCCAAGCCTCCGTCAGAAACTACCTCTGATCTTTCGGCTTTTTCATTTAGCACCGCTGCTATGAAACCCGCAGCGGTACCAACACCTGCCTCGGCTCCAGCTTCAACACCTCAGAGCCTCACTGCTGCCTCCCTTCCTACTGTCAAATTAAATCTAAATGAAAGGTAATAAATCTTTTTTTTTTTTTTTTCTTTCTTTTTACACATTTAGTCATAAATATAGAGCTGCGTAAGTCTTTTTTTTTTTTCTTTAGGTTTTCTTCAGTGGAGAGTCCAGCACCTGCTTTCTCCTTTAATCCCACACTGCCCAAGGCTGCTGTCTCCACTTCCTTTACAGGAAGCAGCCTTTCACTTCCAGCAACTAAGCCTCCAGTTGTATTAGGTTAGATTAACTCTTTGTACATTTTGAATTTGATTTTGTATTTGTAAAATTTAAATTATAATGCTCCTGGCATGTGTCTTTGTTGTTAATCTGTTAACTGTTTCTCTCAGCCCCAGTTCAGACAGTGACACCTCCCACAGCTGTCCAGAAACCTGCTCCTATCACACAAGGACGTGCCCAACCTCCACAGGTACTTTCTTATGTTGTAAAGCTAAGGTACTGCTAAATATTTATAGATGCTGAGTTTCTGCTTTGACTAGAATAATCTCATTGCTCTTTAACTGAATGTTTTGGAAAATGTATTATTATTATGGATGTCTCGATCTCGAGATAGCTTCGGGTCAATATTTTTCTAGTTAAGTTGGAAAAAAACGCACATAACCTAGGCCTGTCTTATATCTGCATTTTCAGCATTTCGTCTTTTTTTTCTGTTATCTGAATATTAAACAGTTAATAATCTCCTACGGTCGGCATGTTTATTTTACTTCTACTTTGGCAATATCTGGTCTGAGTCTGTACTAATGGGAGTCTCCAGTACTACACGCAAAGCCAATACAAGATGCAGTTTGCTGATTGCATCAATGTGAGGTTCAAAAACAAGTATACTTTTAACTTTAGAACATCAAGAATGTCTAAGAGAATCATAATCATATTAATTATTGTCATATCATTCACCTGTGTCTGGAGAAAAGCAATTTGTATATGAACGGCCTTGTATGAAAACAAAAAAAGTACCATTAGATACTGTAATGCTGATATGTTTTTTGTTTTAAACTGTGACATGAAAATGAATTCCGCCCAGCTGAAGGCTGAAGTGACGTCACTTCACGGAAGCTGAACTTTAGCGATAAAGTACTACACGTATTGTAGTACATTTTTCTGAGATGGTTTTACCTGGGGTTTTTTACTGTTTTATTGCATTGATAAAAATGTATTTCAGTTTTATAAATTTCAACACTAAAGGCAAAATATCGGCTCGGGACTTGAAATTGGATCAGGTTTGTGGTTAAAAGATGGGATCAGATCAAAGGCCTTAAATGCTGATCGTGACATCCCCCAGTTATTAGTAGTAGAAATATTTACAAAAAAGGAGAGACCCCTTTTGCTAGTTTTTACAAGTTAAAGATACTTTTAATTCAACCACCTTAGACCTTATTTTAGCGCAATTATTTTATCCGTGTTGAAACAAATAAGCTTTCCTTCAGTGTCGTTTCATTTTGTGTTTGTAGGTATCAGTAGTTCTTTTTTTTAAGGGGCAATTAAAAAAGAAAAAAAGTTTATTCCTCTTTTAACTAGTCCAGGTATGAGCAGGAAGTGATTTTTTTTTTTTTTTAAGTAAAGATGAAATCATCCGCAAACAAGATTCAACTGTTATGGAACCTTGATTTTAGTGGTTGCCATTAGCAACCAAGTAATACCGTCACTAAGGCAAGAAAAATTTATCTATAATGGATGTCACCTGATAACTGTTTGTTTATTTTCACTCAAACTGCAGTGCCTTTTTAAGTTTCGGAGGCCAGAGGCTGTAAATTATAATTTCCTGATGTTTATTGTTATTCAGGCAACTGTTAGCATGAAGACGCTGGAGAAGCAGCTACAGCAGAAGAAAGAATCTGATCCCATTATGACTGGTATTTTGGAGGAGGTAAGACACATCACCCTATAAACATGTTTTAAGGTTCCCTCTTTTATTAGCGACGTTGTTGTTGTTGCCTAAACAGTTCAGTCAGCTCCTCAGACTTGGCCCAGTTTATTGGCAGGAACATTAAGCGAAGCTAATTACTTGCTGGAAAAAAATGACTGTTACCCTTCACATTTATGTAATGACTAGACTAAATAGACTCATCCTGTACGTCGGTAAAATAAATCGTCAGATGCTGAAAAGGCCTTTAAAATGATGACCCTTTCCCTGCCACTCAAAACACTGATTATTATGTTAACTATATTAGACAGAAAACATTGTATGCCTCATATTAAGTCCTTAATTGTAGTTCTTTCATTACACAGTAATTTTGTGGAAAGAAAAGCTACAATTGGAATGAATCCAGCAGTCGATTAATGGAGCAATTTAGAAATGACCAAGAGCAATAAATGGTGCAGGAATAAATGGAAAAAAAAAATACAACAAGGGCTGTTTTTGGAAGAATGGAGAGAGGTCTCTAATTAAATTCTGCTATCTTCTTCCGTGGGAGCATACAGTGCAAGTCAAAAGTTTACTCATCAATTTGTATGGATATTGGCTTTTAGTAATTCTTTCGAACTGTTCTGTTTAGGGATAAAACTATTTAACATCCAAATGCAATAAAATTGCGGTGCATTTTCTCTTATCCAAGCGAGGTTAAAAAAAAAGCAATGCATACACATTACCCCACCCCCCACCCCCACCCCACCCCCACTAATATTTGAATGAATGTCCCTTGGAAAGGTGCAGAGATAAATTTTGTAGGCATCTGCAAACGTCTAGCATTATTCCTGCTGGACAACTCACTACTGTTTAGAAGATGGTAGAGCTCATTTAAATTGGTTTCTTTCCTGCCAACAAATATGCTTTAAAGCACTGTCCATATGTTTAATAGGGTTGAGGAAGGGACCTTAAAGCTGCTGTCTGGAGTTTTTCAGGGAGACGGATAAAAAAATAAATAATCCAACATACCAAGGACTCTCCCAAAATATCCCTTCTCCCTCCTCCTGCTCCCGGTAGCCCCACCTCTACAATTGGGCACACGATCACCTGTGATTTCACTGCATGTCATTGTGAACGTTATCAAGAAAACGCTGTATTGATCTGCTTTATTGAATTTATGACCATCTCACCTGTTCGACAGAAATGTCACCAAGGCAGCGTCAGTTAAGCCTTTTAAGATTTGAATGTATTGTTGAAACATATCTGTGATGTAAATCCTGCTCCAGTTTTGCAGATGTTTTTTTTCACCAAATTGCATGAACTCCTGCTGCATTCAAAGAACGTTGTGTGCTCGGTCTTGTTTTTGAAAATCATTGCTAAATATGTCTTATTTGCATTATTTGGAATCCACAGTAAGTTATTGATGCTGATCTTTGGTGTGTAGAATAGAACAGTCCTTTGTTGTCCCACACAGAGAAATTTGGTTGTAACAGCAGCAAAAACAAGAACAGAACACAATTTAGTAGTCTAGAAAGAAAAAAAAATTACATTATGGACATAGTTACAAAAACAGAGTAATGTGCAGTTATTAAGATAAAAAATACAGATAAAGTGTCATACCCAGGTTGTAATGTGCAGCAAAGCAGGGTGCTTAAAGATGTTTAAATAATTAAAAAGATTTAGAAATATGTGCAGAATAGACCAGGGAGAAATATATGAGCATCAAAATGGGCAGAGAATGCTGGGTTTGGGTTTAAGTTACTATTTTTCTTTTTCTGGGAGGGGAATTTATTGGCAATTATATCGGCTGTCGGCCTTTGCTGTTTTATGTCAGCTTACAGATCACAAATCCTAATACTTGTACGACACAAAAAAAAAAGCAGTAAACTGGAAGACATTTTTTTTCTCTGCAAATGACTGTAAATTACATAAAAACATATATTAATAAAAATTGCCACAAAACAAAATTTCAAATGAAAAATAAACATTTTCTGTGAAATTGTTGAAGAGTTTTCACATTTTAAGTATTGAATCATGGTATCGGGATACGATGCAAGTACATTAGAACGGTATCTGCTCCGATACCAAAATACCAGTATTGGTGCATCCCTATAAATAAATTCTCTGAACTGCAGCATTAATAGAAGCTTAATCTTAGCTGGGTTTATTCATTCCAGAAAAACTTTTGATGTGTGTTTGGGATAATTATCTGCTGTAGGTGGCCCACCCTACAAATAGAAAAACTGCTTAAATACACCAGAAACGTCTTTATGTTGAAGATAAGCATATGAGACCATAAATGCTTGAGAGGAGTAACTAAATCGTTTATGCTGGTCAGTAACATTATTTGGTGTGATCTCAAATATATTATAATCAAGTAGCAAAGTTTGTGAAAAAATTAAAAATTACTAGTTTTCTTTCTGTTTTTGTGCTTTCAGCATATAATAATAAGTTGCTTGTTAAGGAGTTGACACTAAAATATTTTTCGAAAATCCTTAAATGTTTTATTACAATGCTGTATGATATAAACATACCTGATACATGTATTTTTTGAATATCTCCCCTAAAAAACAGTAACAATGAATGTTTTTGGCTCGCCATCAGATTGCACACTTCCAGAAGGAGTTGGATGACCTGAAGGCACGCAGTGCAAAAGCTGACTTTAAGATTGGTACTGACCACGAGATGAAGGAGCTGAGAAAAGAATCAGAGGACCTTCACATCTTCACCCTGGAAATAAAGGAAACTACTGAGGTAGGCCTGCTTATTAGAAGATTAACGTAGTGGGGAGGACAAGGTGAGGAGAAGCGGTTGCAGACAGTGTTACCAAAGTGGTGACTCTGAAGAGTCACTGCGCAGAACAGAAAGTAGAGTAGTTTTAGGTGAAGCCAACACTAGATAGACCCAAATAACATTTCTATGGCATCAAACACACACTGAAATGTTGGCTTTTCCACTGCTACGGAGTGGTTCTGGTCAGGGTCCTCCCAGAAGTTGGTTACTTACGGCTTCACGTGCGGGAAAATTGCATATTATAAAGCGCGACCAGTTTGCTTTGGACACACTTTGAGGTCAGGGTTCCTACGCAAGTATGGAAAAGTATGGAATTCAATTTTAAACCTTTCCAGGTCTAGAAAAGTATGGAAAATGTAAACTATTGTATGGAAAAATATTCACGTTTCCAAGACTTAAACCACTGTTCTACAGTGGCATTTTATTGCGGAGGCCAGGCATCCTCACTTTTTCAGAATATAACTCATTTAATAAACCCTTTTTTTAAAACCGTTTACGTAATCTGTCTGTCATCTCCTCCTCCTCTCTTCATTCATTATTGAGCGTTTTATAATGTGTAAAACAGCGGCCCTATAAAAGTTACGTGGTGAATGAGCTTTAAAACATGGTACTTCACTCTGTTGTCTGGTGAGGAGGCCAGGCTGAGTTGGCATCGCTTGATTAAAAAAAAAAAAAAAAAAAAAAGAAAGAGAGAATGATTAACCAATCAGGTGAGGCTATTGTCACGACACTGCCCCCCTGTGATTGGTCAGGACCGTTTCAATAGCAAAGGCTCTGGAGAAGCCATGAACTTTTTGGCATCAGGTCAATCACATTACAGTACGTTATCATCAAATTCAATGAATGAAATAACGGAAGATGTGTGGATTTGTGTTGATATCTCGTTAAGCTAGTCAAAATATTAATTGTAATTAGGGAGGGTTGAGATTTTGAGTATTTAGTAGCTTGTAGTGCTAATCTTGAGCGACTATTTTGCTGGCCCTGTCTCCTTTTTGAAGTAGCTGAAATCATCCAGAATGTTTTTGGTGACAACAACATAGTCTGAGTAATCTAAACAAATGATCAGTTCCATAATTTCTTGACGTGACGCATAGGTTGATTGAAATTTCAGTCTGGAAATTTAGGTCTGGAAAAGTATGGAATTTTGACATTGGCAGTGTGTAGGAACCCTGTGAGGTGCAAGTGTTCAAGCGTCCAGCTAGGGCCGTGCTGCACGTTTTGGTCGCTTCAAACACGTTCGGTGTGAGCGCACTGTATTGCTTCGTGCCCATGCGACTGGAGAATGTTTTGATGACATTGAAGACAGGGTGTCGAAGGGGGAATGTCCAAGGCTCTTAAAGAGACATTTAGCTAATTTCAAGGCATTAAGTTCAGACATGTTGTGACTGTAATATTTCAAATATGTAGTATATATCACTTATTGAACTTACAGATTGATTTACGGTAATATTATGGCTGAACCGTACCACAGCATTGCTCTGTCTGCCTGAGAAAAACACCCCCACCCTTAAAACAATAAGTAACTTCATAAATCCACTTTTTTTGTGAAATATAATAATCTTGTGGTCTGGCACAATGATGTAATGAATTTAAATGTATGTACCTCAAGATGAGGGCTTTTCTCATCGTCTATAAAGTGAGATTTGAAAAAAAGAAATTAATTCAATTGATTACAGATCCTATTTGATTAATCTTAAAGTTTTTTCCTATCTATTGACAGCAAGATGTAAAGCATTAAATGCACTATTCAACAAAGCATATTGAAACACTTGTGATTATTATTTGCAAAATCAGCTGTTCAGGTGGGTCCACAGCTACTGGAAGATGCCTTGTCGTTTTAAGTTCTTTCATAACCGTCATTTGCAAAGGCCTAGTTAATGCAAAGAAAAATAGTTAAAGCTGCTGTCAATCCTTTTCTTCCTTCCGATTTAAGTCTCTCCACGGGGACATTGGCACATTGAAGACCACTTTACTGGAGAGTTTTGTTGGTGCAGAGGAAGCCAGAGTGCAGGGTGAGCTGAGCAAAGACAAAAATTACAGACAGCTGCTGTACAAAAAACCTCTGGATCCACGCAGCGAAGAACAGCTCAAGGTGAGACGTGGACTGAAATATAAACATACAGTTTCAGTAATGCTAAGAACCTACGAGTCATGTAAATTAAATTACCTTCATGTTCTTAAAAATGGCTGTGGATATGCTTTTTCTAACTCAGGAGATACGCAGACTTTACCAGTATGTCAAATTTGCTGTGGAAGATGTCAATGACGTCTTAGATGTGGAATGGGAAAAACACCTGGAGAAGAAAAAGAAGCAGAAGTGAGGCCAATGCATTACCGATGATCCTGCCAGCATATTTTTATATCTCTAAAAACTGAGAATGTTGTCTTTGCTTATCGTTCTTTGACAGACAATTGGTTGTTCCTGGGCGTGAGGGTCTGTTCACTACACTCTCCAACAACCTATACATAATCAACCAGCAAAAGAACCGACTGGACCAGCTGGTGCAGGAACTCGCATCACAGCGCATTTACAGTAGATCACGGTATCCTGATATTAACCCGAACATTGCAACTGGAACTACAGCTGGGTAAATAACGGGTTTGGATAAAGAATTATGCATGTATTTAAAATATATAATCTATACCCCATCTTATTTGTTCCATACATCCGTTATTACGATTGATATGTTGAATTGTATTATTTTCCAGATCAAAGTGAGTGTCAAAAAAAGTAAATGTAGAAAATGTGTATTTCCTGACTATCACTCTTCAATTTTCTTGAAATTTTCTTTAAATACGAAAAGCGACACAAATACATCAATATTGAATTTTTTTGGTGTAGTTATTTTTGAATTCAACAGTGCTAATATTTACCTATATGGGTTGATTCACTACAAATCCTTTGTTATTCATGCCTTATTTTTTACACTTTGCAAAATGTATAATACATTTTCTCAGATTCTGAGATTTTGTCTGAAATTTGAACAACAAATTTCTGAATAAAAAAATATTAATTTACGACAATGTTTTAGTTTTCCAAACAGTTGAGACCAAAATTAGGTATTACTCTGGCAGATTGAAATTTAAAAGTTATTTTCAGTTAACAAATAAATGTTTTGTTTCTGAAAAGAAAAAGCACCAGTGTCTCTAAAGATAAAGCAATGTAAGAAGAGCTTCCATTTTTTATTCAGAGAAAGCAAAAATTATAACATCGTTGGCATACTTTGAAAAAAAAATCTTTATTGGCATTACAGCGATCAAACCATTCTGATAATTGTTCACGAGCTTTTGCATTTGTCCATTCTTGTAGTTTTACAAGACTTTTACCAAAATACACAAAAAATATAGAAGCTGAAATTGCATCTTTATTTAATAAAAGCTGCAATTTTATTTTACAGTTTGTTTGTTTTTCTGGAAAAAACAAACAGGAATTGGTTGCACTAAACATGTTAACTGTTTTTTTGTCCTGCCAACAATTTTACAAAACTTTACAATTTCCTTATTGTTTTGTAAATTCCTTTTAAGCTTACTCACAATTTTGGGGGCAGATGATTTTTTTTTCTTTTTTTTTCTTTTCATGAGTGTTTCACTTTCTAACAACAAGAGAAAAATGATAATGCTTTTGGTCTCTAACTGAAAACCTAAATTATCTTTTTTTTCCTCTTTCTGTTTTCATAGATCTGAAAGTGAGCTGGAGAGTTTAAAGGATGCACTCCTGAAAGCCAGGCTGGATGTTTCTCCTCCTAAAGCCAAACCCACGTCTCCTGGTGTTTCCAGCGTTTTTAATATAAATTTAAGAAAAATATTTGAAGAGTTTAAAACACTAACATTATATTTTTTTTATCAGCAGTTAAGATCTCACCAGTGAAACAGTCCCAACTTCGCAATTTCCTCTCAAAGGGACAGATGCCTCCTGTCCGCTCAACTGCACCAGGTAATACATTTTAGATAATTTTATACAACTTCCGAATGTCTCTCCTTTACCATACATATTAAAGTGTAAAGACAAATCTGAGTGAAAGCATGACTGCAAATTAATAAATTGGCTTTTTATTTATTTTTCCCTTTGCAGCCAATTTGTCTCGCTCAGCGTTTCTTTCCCCGAAATACTACGAAGATCTGGATGACGGAAGCTCAACGTCATCACTGTCCCAATCCTTGGAGCCTCACCCATCTCACCTGGACCAGGAAGAGGAAGAGCTACAACCCCTACAGCCCCCAACTCTAACTGCGTTATCCACTCCCCGCCACCCCACAGTCGTGAGAACCCCTTCTATCCAACCAGGCTTTGGAGGTATTCAGTCCACCCCTCTACCAAAAATTCACTCAGCACCTACACTTGGAATTGGTCTGAGCCCTATTCCTAGTCCAGGTAAGGATATATTACCTGCTAATCAGTTGGAAATCATGGAGTTCAAATTGTGGCAATAGATATTTGCAAACATAATAAAACAGATTGCTTATAGTTTGTTTTTTTACCTTTAATATAAAGTAAAAGTGTGGCTTTTGACACTGAAATTACTTCCCTTCCTATATGCTGCTTTTATGTTTTAGTTCCAACCACAAAGACAGTAAAACATGGCGCCCCTCCCATGGAGAGGAATGTCCCTGTCACCATGTCTGCCCAGCAGGCTGCAGCCATTGCGGCTATGCGCAGACAAATGGCAAATCAGAAGATAGGTAGGAGGAACCTCTTATATTGTTGTCTTGCCATTTTTAATTCAATGCACTTTTTGCATTTAAATATGTTTGGGTTCACTTTAAAGCATTTAATTTGCTCTGAGAACTTGAACCACTCTTCCTAATAACTTTCTCTTTTTGGGCAAATCTTAAAAAGGGATGAAAATTACTATATGATCCTAATTATTCCGTGAATAGGTTTCAAATTAAAATAAGTAGCACAAAGGAATTACAGGAGCAGATTTAGTCTTGGGACTACATTATGACAAAGCAGTTTTGTAATCTGCCACTGCAAGGTGCAAGGACATAACACGCCTGCAATAAACGCCTATTTTTGTAAAAAAAAAAAAATCTGTGAGCTGCACCTAGTTTTTACTGCTGTACTACTTTATAAGTCTAATACAGGAAAAATGGTTCTTGTATAGCAAATGGTTGCAAAAACGACCTGAAGACATAATAAACACAGTATTTCATGGAATTCCTTCTAATGTGGAATCAGGAAGACAAGGGCTTGCTACCTAGGGAATTCCTCCAACAACACCCGTGGAGAAAATTAATCAAGATCTGGTTTCCATGGAGCGTTTCACACGAGAGAACTATGAAGAAAAAAAATGCAATATCCTATTAGAGATATGGTACTGCCTCTGAAGAATATGAAAGAACCATCCATATTTTGGACGATATTGAACAAAGTGCATCATCAATGGCTTTAATCTTCTATATACGCCAATTCTTTGGGTTCTAAATTACTGTAATTGTGACGTCTGGCTCACATTGTTGGCTCCAGATTTGCTGCAACAGCATAACAACCTTACCCTAATAAACAAGACGAGTTTTGTAGAGTAAATATGTTTTAGGTGGCTTTTGCAGGCACTCCGTCATGTACCTATTTCTTTCAGCGGCGGCTTACAGCAGTGCTTTGTCGTTATGTAGTTCCGAGTCTAAATCGGCTCCTGAAATTCCTTTGTGATACTTAATATTTTCATTTGCTATTGCTATGATTATTGAGGTTACCAGGTATGATTAGGATCATTATTGAGACATTTTCATCCCTTTCACACAAAATACTAGTAGTTACCATTCTCTTACATTTTTTATGCTAAGATAAAGCAAGTGGACTGCTGCCAGATTAGGAGAATGAATAGGCTGGTTACAAGATGCTTTTTCTCACTTATCCAACTCTGGAGAATATGGTAACAATTCACTTTCAGAAAACTTTATTGGTCCCAAAGGACAAGTAATATGCAGCAGACTTTATAAAAATATTATGCAAACACATCACAGTCACTGTATGTCACCACCAAGATACAGACAATAGTAGAGGCTCCAATGAGCATCTTTCAAAATGTTTGTTACTTAATAAACACACTTTGTTCAGAATTTAGCAGTTCAATGAAGGAGGGGACAAAGGAGTTGGAGAAACGATTTGTTTTCCAAAAAGGTACATAAAAAACAACGCCCCGGGGACATGAGTGAAAACTGAGTACAAAGCCACTCAGCTGGGTGGCACAGTGGTGCAGAGCCTCTCGCTTTCCCCAACTTTTCTTTTCTGAGTTAGGCAGTCACCTGGTCTTGTGAGATCACAATACCCAAACTTGATTTGAGAAACTTTTTACAAGCGCAGACCTTTCCAAAAAGTTCCACCCTCTCAAACCGACTAAAAAAAGAGTTAAAAACATTTAGCAGATCAGAATCAGGTGCTCCTTTTACACTGATAAGTTCATTGTCCTTGTTTTGGTGATTACTGGAAGCCATGCATTTGATGCCTTGCCAGGCTGCTGTAAAGTCACCACTGCTATACTTTTCTTCTACTTTGTCCTTATATTTCAGTTTAGCCTTCCGGATTTTGTGTCATACTTCCCTTGAAACAGCATTTTCTCCAGGGAGTTCGCACCAGAGGATTAGACCACTTTCTTTTAGTTAATTATTGATTTAAGCTCTTTGTTTACCCATGATCTGTTATTTGGATAAATAACCATCTTTGATAGGATAGAAGAGTCAAAATAAAAAGTAATATGAAGTTTAAAAAAGTAATATGGAGTTAAAGAAGCAGTTCCAATGCGTACAATCAAAAATAGGTTGAAGTGCTGACCATATCTTCCCTGATTTCTCCACCCGGGTTAGTCTCTTAAAAGCAGGACTGCAGTGGGGCATAAGGTACACACAGTTATGATAAGACCATCCCATAGGAGGAAGTGGCAGTGATTTATATGCACTGCTCACTAAACCTAAGCACAAATCCAGAGTCTTATTCCTCTGTGTTGTGGCACAAGTGGCAGACTATTCATAAGTTTTGAGAGTATTATCAAGAAAACAATGATTAAAACCACCCAGAATGAATATTGGTGCATCTGAGCAAATGCCATAGAGTCGTTGCGTCACTTCATCCATCAATTGTGCAGCAGCAAGAGTGTCAGTGCGCAAATGAATATGAATTGTGAAGAACAGCTGTTCCTTCAACCTTTTTATTTGGCGAGGCAAATAAAAAGGTTGAAGGAATATTGACAACAGTCCAATGTCTGGGGTACATCCTCTCATGGACAACAATGGTTTGACAGTACCTCTTATTGACGTAGCAACAAACACCACCACCACGCTGTTTGTTGGTCACTCCCTTGTTCCGATCCAGCCTCAGCGGAGCCCCAAATCCCGAGAGCGTCCAATCCTCGTCCCGGTCTGATTCACGGAGTCAGGATTCCATGAAGACAAGAGGGCAGACATTTTTGATCTCCTGCCTGATCATGATCCAAGCCTCCAACTCGTCCAAGTTGTTGCGGATCGACTGGGCACTTCCAAGCAGGACAGAGGGGAGAGCCGACAACTGACGGCGATCCTGTAGACTCATACACTTAAGTCTCCGGTGTTCCACCTCTCTTGCCCCTTTTGCGCTGTCTCTGCTTTGTCACCAAGCCCTGGAGCTCCAGAGGAATATTTGGCGGTGGCAGGACAGTACTTCCCCCGAACAGTGAAAGTCTCGTAAGCACCTCCCAGTGACAGGTAATACTTTGGAGGGCATCTTGCCAATGGGAGGTTGCTTTGTTTCCAAACTCTTGACAAGCACAGAGTACAAAATACAGTGCACAGAGCAGCAATAGCGCTTCCAGTTTAGTTATACACATTGTCATAGAATTGAGCTGTTACACCAATCACACACTACAAAACTCGCACTTAAACTACACTTTAACCTGGTAGCTGCCCAAGTCGCACGCTGCAGAGTGTCCCTAGAAATAAGAACGCTACAAGCGACATTCCGTTTATGGCTGTAATACTCTTGTAAGACCTTTGTGCTGACTTAATCAGAATAGCTTTAAAAAATACATATATAAAAAAGGACTATATTTAAATTCAAGAAGTCAACTTAATTATACTTCCCATATAATTCATGTTGGAGATGTTCATTTTTTTTGAGGTTACTAAAGAAAAATCATCCATGAAGTGTACAACTTTCTTGACACAGACCAAAACAGCAGCTGTAGTGATGATAAATGATGCATGTTTGTATATAATCTATTTAGTCCGTTTCTCATGATCTGCCAGCATTAATAGAGTTTTAGCTGTTTTTGAGGGTAGACGAAGTAGGACATTGTTAGATAAAGCAGAAACACCTTTAATGTTAAAGCTATTAACAGTTAGATGGGAGTTTGCTTGTTTTGGGTAATAGTTTGGTTGGTTCATATTCATATATGAATATGAACCAACATATAAAGGAGTTTCTAATTAATTGAAAATCTTGATTCAAATCGTCTTGCAATACCTTTTGTAATTCACCAGAGGGAGACAACACCTTGCAGAGAAAGAAATCTAAATGTTACTTGCTTCAAGCCCCAATCTTGAACATTTGAAACTCCCATGCAGTGTTTTTCCTGTTATTTCTCCTACACCTAAATCACCATAGTAACGTTTAGATGGTGTAATTCCATTCAGTCTGATTTGTTCTGTTTAAATATAAACACCAATGGACCACCATCCTCTAAACTGCTGATGTTGTTTTTGTCTTTTAGCTCCTGTTAATAGTTCCTTGACAGAGTCCACCTTAAAGACTGTTCCTCAGGTGGTCAATGTTCAGGAGCTTAAAGAAAAAGGGCCGCCTGTTCCAGTTTCTTCTATGATCAGGTAGACACTAAAACATTTTTACCACTTTTACTTTAAAAGCCTGCTGGTGTCGCTGCTAGGGTTTAAATAGGATATTTATTGTTGATCTCAATTAAAATAAGTAAAGTCAAAAGTAAGAGTAAATGTTAAACAAGTACTTTTATTAAGTGGACTCCAGCAGAGGTAACACCATTACCTGCAAAAATTTAATCTACAGAATAAGTGAAAATATTTTTTGTTTGCTTGTTTTATTTTTTTCAGAATTTTTAGTGAAATCTATTTTCCACGCAGGAAGACATTAGCTTATGAGTAAGGGGGTGGGTAATGTTAGTTCCACATGGTAATTTTACTTTGACTCTTGGCAAACAAAATGAATAAGTTTTATGTTGTTCTTAAATTGTTTTTGTGCGTTTATGTATGCGCGTGTGTTTGTGTGTGTAAGAGGTTTGGCTTTGCAGGATTCTCCAAAGATGCCCCCTAAAAAATTCAAATAGATTTTTGTGATTACTGGCCAAAGCCAAAGAGGGGGGATGGAAGCTTTTGTAATTTACCTTTTTCTTAGTCTGTTAATAATAAGCAGAAAAAGACGGCTGTCAAAGGAAGACATGCTAGGAAAATGAAAACAAATTAAAAACATCAGTTAGGAAGATTTGGAGCAGATTGCCCATAAAAAAAAAACACAATAAAAGAAATAAAAAGAAAAATAGACATATCTTAATTTTTGTACTTCTTAATCTACTATTTAATACAAAGTAAGAATGTACATCATGTGATTGGTGAGACTTCGCTGGGTCGACCTTTTAAAATTGTCTTGCTCTTCTTTTTTTCTTTTTTTTTAGGGACAAACTGTAATATTTTATGTGTGTACTGACTTAGACCAAGCAGAAATATGGAGAAATACTATATTTTGTTGTCTTTTAATATATTATTATTTATTTATTTTAACTTTTAAATATTCTGGGAAATATTTTGTTTTTAAGCATTTTCATCCTCTGTTTATCTTCCCCAGCTCCTCGGTGCCAGATCTCACAAATCAGGTTTTTACCAACCAAGTCAAACAAGTGAGTGTGAGCTGTGGTCTCCATAAGCTTTTCTTTTTCACCCACATGATGCCTGTTTTTGTTCAGTTATTTTTTTCTTTTCCAGTTTTTCATACTATTCACACAATGTTTAAATTTAATTGCTTTTCTGGCAAATAAATTTCATGGTCCAAATTTGCAGTACTGTTGAGTTAAAGGAGAAATTGAGCTTGTTTAAGAGTTCTTACTCTGTGTCCTTGTATCTTTAAACAACATTAAATGTGCTGAAATCTTCAGATTGGTCAGGTTTTGCCTTTGAAGACAATTGTAACTGCATAGGTTTCTCTCATATTGATGCTACAAATTGCTGTTTGTTGATGCAGTGGACTCTCTCACTAAAAACTGTTCTTATGCATCCCCAATATAACTGAAACAAGAACAACCTAAGCAATGATCTGTTTTATTTTCCTTTTTTAAATGCATACCATCTTCATTCCCTTTCATCTGTCTAAAGATTATATTTAGTAATAAAATCTAAATGATAACGTGTTCTAAGAGGCCTGCATTTGTGGATCAAGTGTGTCGTGGAAAACAGTGGGTGTCTGAGAGGCTCCGGGTGATGAAAAACCAAAGTGTCAGCTGTCTTCTTACAATAGTTTATTTACATGTAGCATGGAGAGCTCACTGAGAGCTCTGAGGTTCTTCACCAAGTCACGAGTTGATATACTAATTTAACCACACGGACCTATCGGATCTGTTGCTGACCGGTTCATTAATCAGCTCTGAGA
The DNA here is from genome assembly GCA_028564705.1 of Apricaphanius iberus. NCBI lineage: Eukaryota > Metazoa > Chordata > Actinopteri > Cyprinodontiformes > Aphaniidae > Apricaphanius > Apricaphanius iberus. The sequence goes on from JAPXFQ010000906.1 coordinate 267,208, forward strand.
GAACAAACCACTTCATACATGGTTGCAGATAAGACATTGCTTAGAGAAAGGACACTCTGTTTTAGCAATCAAACAGGATGTGTCACAGGACAGCACAACTCAGCAATAACTAAGCAATGTTTTATCTAGGCACTGTGAGTAATGAAAGAAAAAAATATACTGCAATAAAATTTTCTATAACAAGTGTTTTTAAGCTTAAACGGTAATTATTTCTTGGTAGACGACCACCACGGGGATTCCAAAGATGTCAACTGAAAATACATCCGGTCTGCAGGCAGGTTTTGTCTTTGGTAAGTATTGTTTAATTATTCTGTATGAGCATATTCAGCACAGATGGAAAGTTTTGTCTCATTAACCATCTAAAATGAACACATCAGGCCAAAGTTAATATTTAGATCTCTAATTTACTTACTTAGTCTTGAGCAGTGTTAATTTCTATTCCTGCTCATTATCCTTGGCTATGGCTTTACGTTTCTGACTTGGAGAGCTTTTTTACTAATTTCATCAACTTTTTATTTTAAGGTCAGCCATCCAAAACAGATGCTTCTTTTCCTGCTAGTTCGGTGGAGCAAAGCCGAAGCAAGCCATTCTCCTTCCCATCAGGGTAAGTTAACTTCACTCATGGAAAACAAAGCAGTGATGAGATGATCTATTACTCTCTTGTTGAATAATAGGTTTACATTGCAACTTTGTTTCTTTTGCAGGTCAACAGGGTTCCCCTTTACCTCTGTTTCACAAGGAACTGAAATGACGCAAGGTAAAAACCCTTTCAGTGGCTTGGGAACAACAGAGTTTAATTGTTGTTTGACCTGTCCTGATGTTTTAGTTTATTCTCCTTTTATTACCCTGCAGTTAAGGATGTTGGTAAATTCTCTTTTGGTGGAAATGGCAAGGGGTTATTTGGTCAGACTGGAGAAGAGCCGTTCTCTCTAACCCCAAAGTCTGTGGCCTCTGGTATTGGCACTGGGTCTCCCACGCTGACTTTAAGCACATCAGATGAAGTAGCCAAACCCAGTTCCCTCTCCACAGCCTTTAGGACGGAGCCACAGCCACCAAAGACCTCTGGAGGAGAAACTCTCGGCAGTTTTTCTGGACTACGTGTCGGCCAAGGAGAAGAAATCAAAGATTCTGTAACAAAGCCAGCTTCTACCTTTACATTTGGGGAAACTGGACTTGGTGTTGGCAAGGGAGTACAATCCTTCAGCTTTGTCACAGGTTTCCAAAAGTCTGCTGAAGATTCTGCAGCTGCAGATTTGTCGAAGGGAGTTTCATGTAGCAGTTTGTTCAAACCTCCTGAAACAAACTCCAAGCCTGCCTTCTCTCTTCCTCCATCTAGCTCTGCTCCAGCTTTGCATTCATTCAGTAGCCTTCTTACAGTTCCTCCAGAGCAATCAAAAGTTCCCCCACAACTCTCAGAACCTACCCCTTCCCCTGAAAAAGAACCAACCACCACTGAACCAGCTGAAGAAAGTGCCAGTCAGTCTTCAGCTCCAGAGCCTGCAGTGGATTCCTCATCCACTGCAGCCTCGACACCTCCACTTCCTTCAGTGACATCTGCCACTAGCTCAGACCTTCCTTCTACCATCGTTGCACCTTCCGAAGCAACCCCTCCAGCTCCATCCAGTGTGCCTGTGACAACAGAAGCCACCCCAGATCCCTCATCCACTCCACCTGTTACCATCTCAGCTGTTCCCACCATCCCCCAGGGAGCCCCGCCAGCATTCCAGGTGCACACTTCCGATAAACCAGGTTCCATTTTTACTCAGCTGGCTCCTGCAACAACAGACAGCAGCTCCATTGGGGCCACACCAGTTATCAACACAGTTGCTCATACACCCAGCACTACCACGCCTGCCACCGCTACCCCTGCAACCACTTCTCCTGCAACCGTTACGCCGTCAACAACTACTGCTGCCAACGCTGTTTTGGGACAACCAGCTGCACTTCCCGCTTCATCTGCACCCTCAGCAACAGGATTTGGCTCGACTGGGTTTGGTAGTTCAACTACGGCAAGTTTCAACAACTCCGTGTTTGGCAATAGTGGCTTCGGCCAACCTGCTAGCAGCGCTGGATCATCTAGTAGCTTTTCTTTTACCCAGTCAGCCTTTGGAGGAGGTTCTAGCTGTGCAACAGCTGGGGGAGCGGGGCCTTTTGGGGCCTCAACTGCTAGCGGTGCGAGTTCATTCTCCTTTGGCAGTGGAAACACCAATACGACCAGCAGTACCGGTTCTGGGCTTTTCGGACAAAGCACGGCTCCTGCATTTGGTCAGAGCTCTGGATTTGGGCAGCCTTCCGTCTTTGGCAGTAACACCACCACATCCTCGTCTGCAGGATTCAGTTTTGGTCAGCCCTCTGGTGAGTCTGAGCAGTAAACTAATGCTTTTAAATATTACTTTGTTATTCATCACATTTTGTAACAAATTTAAAACTATGTCCTAGAACAAATGCAATGATCCTCCCATTTATATCTCAGAATATACTGTTTAGAGAAAAAAAGCAATAAATCCCTCATCTATGAAGGCAAACTGGTTTTTAATTTTACACCCGTTTGCCAGAAACCATCTTGTTTCTCAGAACAGTAAAAAAAAAAAAAGAAATCTGAGCTGTATGGCTAAAAGCAAAAATATGTGACACTGTTGCATCTTTCATTATTGAAGCTAACACAATCTGATACCGTATGAATGACAGTATGTAATTGTAGGGATGTGTATTGGCAAGAATCTGGTGATGCAATATGTTTCACAATATAGGGGGAATGATACGATAAATCGTGATACTATGAGTAGGACTATATATTGTGATTTATAAACAGATTTTAACTGTAGAAAATAGGGGTGTGAGGAAAAATCAATTCACGTCTGAATCTCGATTCCTATTTAACAAGATTCAGAATCGATCCGAAATGTTTGAGAATCGATTCTCAAAAAATATGTTTTCTGAACATTTTTACATTTTCGCTTCGCGTAGTGTTTGTCATGCAACAGCCACCGTCGCATTGACAGGTCTGTCGACAGGTCAGGCCATTTGCTAGCTAGCGCTAGCTAGCTGTAGCCGCTAGGCTAAAGCTTCCGCATGAAAGACGAAAGAGCAATCCAGTCCGCCCCCTCTTTGCTGAAGGTAAATGTTTGGACCGTCTAAAAGGTATTCTCCATGCTAATGATACCCTTGGCTAAAGTTTTTTTTATTTTTTTTTATAAATCTGCAAGTATATAAGAGCGATCTTTATTTATAAGCTACACATAAACATCCAGCAGCGCAGCACACCTGTGGCGCTTTCAAGGAAGTCCGAAATATATGCTGAGTTCAATAATGTTAGGACTTTTAAAATTTCTAACAAAAACAATGAAAATAATAACATAAGCCATAAATTTCTGTTTAATGATGGTTGATAAGCAACATTTGGTGCATACTAAATATTTTCAATGTATTTACTACTACTTACCAAAGAACAAACAAAATACATATTTTTATTTTTTCTTAAAATATATCAGCATTTTTTTTTCAAGACGACAAATTTTGTTTAAAAGGTCTTGGATGTCCAGTTGCAATTTCATGTCTTGTTACTTTTGAACCAGTTCCCTTCTCTTAACATAGATTGTAAAATCCATTTTGTGTTGATGTTCTATTACATTCATGGCTCACTTCATCACAGACACTTGACAGATCAAGTTGTGTGTATTACAAACACAAATGATGAATGAAAGAGTATTGATTAAGAAAAAAAAATTGATTTGAACCGAGAATCGTTTCTGAATCGAATCGTCACCCCAAGAATCTGAATCGAATTGAATCATGAGATGTTGTAAGATTCCCATCCCTAGTAGAAAAACTGTCACAACATCCTAATCACTCCCATCTGACTTACATACATAAAACATCCAGGTTTATTACTAGATCTAGTTGATCCACTGGAAAGAAGGTGAAAACCGCCACCAACGAGCGGTCATACCTTTACTTCATCATTAATGGTTCCATTCAAATTCTAAAAAATCAAATAAAAATCACAAATTTATACATTGCTTTTGAATATTGATACAATGTCGTGACCTAGAATTAGGGCTTGGCGGTATGGCGAAATTTTCATATCACGGAATAAAAAATAAAAAAAATCAGTATATTTAACTTTTTTTTTTTTTTTTCAAATAAGACCGTTCAAATCCACATTATCTTAAATCATATATCATATGGACTGGATCATGATGTTTTTTCCAGACACAAGTGAATGATATGAAAATATAATGATTATGATTCTGGTACACGTTCTTGATGTTCTAAGGCTGAAAGTATACTTGGGTCAACGTGAGGTTAAAAACAAGCAGCAAATTGCATCTTGTACTGGCTTTGCATGTAGTAATGAAGAATCCCGCTTGGGGGCAGAGTACAGACTCAGACTGGATATTGAACAGGGCGACCGTAGGAGATTATTAGCTGGTTAATATTCAGATAACAGAAAAAGACGGCAGAAGTATCGTAGATTGTATGTAAAACATATTTACCGCTATTTTATTTATTTTTTATTTTTTTATAGTCAGTTTTGGTATGTTACACGTTTCTCTTCTTAAATTTTCTGCTCATTGCCATGGATGTTTATGTCCATGTGGGCAGATTGTGTTCATGTACCTACCCATTAGATTGAGAAAGCGTTTTATTCCTCTCTGCCAACTCATTCATTCAATTCTGTTTTAATCTCATTCTATTTCATGAGGTAATTTTGCCCTGAAATGTGTTTTTTGTCCCAGGATTTGGTTGCTCTACTGCCACCCCTGTTTTTGGCCAACAGTCTGCAAGTGGAAGTGTATTTGGACAGGTATGATTCACTAACTAATTGCTAGAGCCAACTTTAAAATCTGTTTTCATGAAATGTAAAATATAAAAGACTCAATGGCCCATCTTCCCCCTTTCTGTGTATCCAATCTGCAGCCGTCATCAGGGAGCAGTTTGTTTGGTTCAAGTTCAACCAATACTGCTGGTCCGTCTTCTGGAGGATTCTTTAGCGGCCTCGGGGGAAAAGCAAGCGAGGATGCTGCTAACAAGAACCCATTCGGCACCACTGCTTCAACTGGAGGGTTTGGACAGTCCACTCAGCCTGGTATGTCGTATGTATTTTTTTTTTCTAAAGGTTTGCAAGCTTGTTATATCAGAGCAAAGTGGAGCCAAAGTCAAACTCATTTTTTGTGTGCACAAGTTAGACCGTTAAAGCAGGTTCTGATTCTGATTTAACACTGCTGGTGAGTTAGCTTTATTTTCCCATTTACTCTCTAGGCGCCAACAGTCTCTTTGGAAATAGTGGGGCAAAGACCTTTGGTTTTGGCCAGACTTCCACCTTTGGGGAGCAGAAACCCAGTGGGACTTTCAGCACGGGTGCAGGAAGTGTTGCATCACAGGGCTTTGGTTCCTTTTCTACACCAACAAAACCAGGTGGGTTGTGGTCTAGTTGCAAGTTTTGCATTTTATTATTAGGATACTACACAGTCTTGAAAGGTCTTAATAGTTTTTCCCTTTTTCTGGACTGGATAAGTATGGCATATACAAATTGAATTGTGGGAAAAAAGCTTTTATTTTCCAGACAGTTTTTCTTCTTGCGTTTTCTAAAAGACTAAAGTCTAGTCGTGATTAATAATTGCAATGTTTTTACTTCGGTTTATGTTAAACTGACATTTTAAAATGTCTGTTAGTATTTTGAAAGATTTCTCGATCTGATAATGTTATCAAAAAACTGGCCTGTTGGCATGAGTTGCAAATCATGAATCAGGTGGAAAAGATTGCCTATAACCTTATAAAACTGCAAGCACAGCATTTAAGTGTCCTCCTGAGAAAGAAATTACATCAGCATTCATTGTTGCATGGAGGACAATAACACAGCAAAGTCACACAATTTATGGCAGGTGGAGAATGCAGACAACATAATAGTGACCTGCAATAAGTAGGCTAATATAGGGTGAACATGCCACTATTGGGACATCCCTATGAATTCATTTACTGAATACACAGTCATTCAAAAATGATAAAGGAAAACTTTTACTAACTGAATTATCTAAACTAGATTCAGTCAGGTTGAATTAGATATGTGGTTCTTAAACTGTATTTAATTTGTTGCACAAAGTAGTAGAACAACTATGGGAATTTGTTAACGGCACCAAAGTTCACAAACTGTTCTTAAAAGAATCCACATGTAGTCTAGGATGCTCCATTCATGTTCTTACAAGTCCAGAAGGTATATTTTTTGAAGTAGAAACTATATAAATTGCTCCAGAAGCCAGTGGTCATATACTACAGTTAAAATCAGAAGCACCTTTCTGAAAATAAAGGCTAAAAAAAATCTAAAAATTTGAGTCTGGACAATGTGTAGGGAAACTTTTTGTAAAAAATGTGATTAACCGAAATTTTAAGACACAAGTAAGCGTTCTTGTGGCTAGTTATTTAATTTATTAGAGCTCAGTTGTAGATATTTGGTTTTACTCATTGCACTATTGTGTAAAACAAATGCAGTTCTGAATGAAGATTGCCTTGTCAGTATGGATGGATGCTTCGGACAATGCTTTTTAGAACTAGGCAGTGGTTGAAGAGAAGCTTAAACAGTATGTGTCTGAGTCGGGGCATTGACTGTACTGTCATTGTTTAAAGAATTATTAGTGATTTAAATTAGTTTCAGGATCCAGGTTTTGTATTATTACTTTAATTTTAGGGTTAAAATTAATTAACAGCTCTCGAAATTTGAATCTGGAAAATTTGACTTGAAAAGTTTGTAGGAAAGTCTCTCAAGGAGGTGAGGTTTGTTATGAACAGAACGTATCCTAACACTCTTCCTCGGGAACTACCTAAACTCCCTGTGGAGAAGCAATTTTATGGGAGGGTTTTCCTTCCTGTCAAACCTTTAAAGATTGATACTGTACAAGTAAAGAGATTTTTATAAGTCGAGGTCTACCTTGTTTAAGGAGGTGACACATTGATCTCAGGGAGGTTAATTTCTGCTATAAATGTCCACTCTTATTTAGATCAAAATATATTACAGTTGGTCCAACTGAATGTCGTTATTATTGAATCTATTCCGACAAATTAGAATTGATTGAGTCCAAATGGATGAAGTGAAAAGTGTTTTTTATGACCATATAATCAAATCTGGTCTTATTGCATATTGCTATCTGGGAAATTAAATCAAACTTAAGTTTCATCTCAATGTCATTTTTGTCATATTTCGCTAATTTGCTATTACTGGGATTGCAGGTTTTGCTCAGCTCCACTATGATACTGGTATTGCTCAGCACATTGATGTCCTACCTCTTGCCTTTGTAAGGGGAATGTAATCTTGTTATATTAGCTCAATCAATTATTTACTGGGGCATGGTGCTGGGCTGGCTGTAATTTCAGCCCAGCCTTACTCTCCTGCTGCTCAGAAGCAGCAAATTAGGTGTGAATTATTTGTCCTCTCTATAGGTTATCACAATACTCTGTTTTATATTGGGGGAAGGGTTGGGACTAAGCGACTCTGCACTGTTTAAGTCTCATTTCCAAGAGAGAAAGAATTATACCCATTTACCTGTACAGTCTTTGTATTACAATACTTTTTTAGTGTCCAAGTAGGGCTGGGCGATTAATTGAATTTTAATCTAGATCATGATCTGGGTTAACAATGATCATGAAAAGAAAATCCGACAAATAAAATGTTTTTTGTTCCATTAAATTTCTTTCCACTCGTGCTGTTTTGTGTGGCAGAGCACATCGCAGCCTGCAACGCTCTCTTTCACACCGCCCTGACTCCTCCCATAGCCCCCTTTGCGTTCTTTCTCACCCAAGGAAGGCTAAACGGAACCATTGGTAGAGACGAAAGGAAAAATGGCTTTTGTGGTGTTGAAGCGCTACGAATTTAACCATTTAAAGTCGTCCAAAATTGTAGTGTATGATGAGGGAATTAAAGAGCAAAGAGAGAAAAGAGTTTTTAAGTGCTGGAAGGTCACTATCCCTGACACACACAAAAAAAAATCCTTCAAGGTCACTAGGACATGTTAGCATTACTGATTGTCCAAGCACTTTTTGCCCGCTTTTTTTTTTTTTTCCCCGGCTCCTTTACTACTGAATGTAGAAGTTAGAAAGTAGAACGTTTCTCAGAGCGGATAGCATTTGGGAGAACCACTGCCCCCTACAAGCTGGGGAAAATATTGGTTTTAAAACAAAACAGCTACAGACAACATCAACACATTTTTCTTTATTACTCGTTGTTAGCAATTATTTGCATTTGATTTTTTCAGTTAAGTCAATTTAATTTATATACTCATAAGTGTGATGTTTGAGATTTTAATTTATGGATGATATAAAATACCCTTCTTTGCCATTAGATTTTTATCGACATTGAATGAGGGTCAGTAGTTTAAGTTTATGGCAACACTGTTCTTCATATTCTATTTTTATACAGCAGATTTTTGTGCTGTCAGTTGGTGCACTTTATTCTTCTAAACAAAGTTTTTCTCCTTTAGTCTCATATGGGAGTAACGAGTCAGTTTTGCAAAATGTCCGTAATCCTACAGATGTTGAAATGTCAATGTTATGTTTAGTAAATGAATGTATTCAAAGTTATTGAATAATCGTGTTAAATAATCGAGATCTCAAAAGCTGTCAAAAATAATCGTGATTATGTTTTGCAGCTCTATGTCCAAGTGTAAGTCTTCTATTTAATTGTTATATTTTATACTTCTGTTTTCCTTTATTCAGGAGGCTTTGGCAGTGCTCCGGTATTTGGGAGTCCCCCATCTTTTGGTGGTTCCGCAGCCTTTGGTGGCACGGCATCATTTGGCACAAGCCCCGCTTTCAGCAATCCGATGACTTCCTCAACTAGTAAAGTGTTCGGAGAGGGAACGGCTGCATCAAACATGGGAGGATTTGGGTAAGAACCTTTACTGGCATCTAAGATGGTCTCCTAACCGCGGGGGGGACAAAATGTTATGCTATAAATGTACTTTCCATATATGCAAATTAAATTGTTTTATTGAATGAACAATGATGACCAATTTAGTAAAGTATGAAAAATGTCAGTGTAGTTGGACTATTTGTGCAGAGCTGAAAGAGCAGCAAGGTTTTGCCTGCAGCACAGGGCTGCATTTTTGAAAATCAGGACGTCTTTGTGTGCTCACTCCGTACCATTAACCCAAGCAGTCATTAGACCAATAATTTTAACAGTCAAATTATAGTGTCCGAATAAATGAATTAGTAATAAATTGGACGTTTAGGAAAACACAGTGTTTTACATGCAGTAAGAGAAAAAAAAGATTATTGGCTTAGTCTGTGTAAAATCGAACCAAACTGGCCCCTAATCAGACTAACTCACCCAGATTATGTGGTTAGAAAACTGGATTTCTCTGCAAATAACAGCTTAGTCAAGATATTAGCAGCCTGAGCACTCCTCCTTCAGGAAGCAACGAGACCACCAAAGCAGGAATAGGAGGATCTTTTGTGATTTCAATGTTTATCTTTTCTCCCAATGCATCATGGTAGTGGATGGCAGGAAATGGCGTATTTTACCTACAATTCTAATGTTTTTGCACGTTTGAAGGATGATTTCGTGGAGCAGATGATTCACTCCTACTGTGTGGTCGACTGTACGGCCTGTTGGGGGGCCTGATTTTCTGCTAGACGCCACTGTCATGGGACAACTTGTACAACAGCGACTACATTTCCATGAATAAATACATAAATAAATGATGAAGAACGATAATCAATCAGGACTTACCCAGATTTGCAGTTGTGTTGAGGATTTCGCAGTTCTCCTTGGCAATCACTCACAGTTGATGCGAATCCTGCTGCGTTCTGCTTGACTAGGTCTGACCTTTGCTTTTAGCACAAAAACGACTTTCTGTTACACAGAGATTGGCTGAACTCTCCTTGAAACAACATAATCTCAGCCTTCCAGACTTTTGAAAGCCATAAACTTTTTTATGATTGAAGGGTCGGCTTTAGGAATAGGAGTAAATGTCTCAGCGGATTTGTGGTAAGGACACGGCCAATCAAACTAACGTTTTTCATGGCTTTAAAGTGAGGGTGTGTAGTTTTTTCAGTACATCTTTGAAAATAGCCATTAAAATATTATGTAATAATAATTACATAAAGCACATTAATTGCAAAATATTTGCGATATTGTAAAATATGACTTTAAAAATCAGTTTTAAAACACATAGGCGCTGGTCCTATTTTCAGGGGAAAGCCATATTAGATGATGTCTTTACTTCCACAAGAGCCCGGACGGACAAAGCGCACGGAACACACCCACTATTAAAACATTGATTTCCCCTCAAAATGCAAAAAAGTTTAGCCATAAATACATTTTTACCTCTTTGCTAGTTCCAAGCGATGAAAGAGAGACTGATGTGCTCGTCATTTTGCTGCAAATAGAAAATTCTCAGGGAATTGAGCGTTTGAAAACAGCACTAGTTGGACCTCCGTTGTTGAGTTTCTTACTCGAAGACACATATACCGCATGCTTGTGATAATTTAGGTATGCACTGCCCCCTACTGGCTGAAAATTACACGCTGTGCCTTTAAATATCTTCGATTTTGTTGTCAATAGAGATTTTAGGTTATTCTATAAAGCTTTCCCTGTCTTCAGACGTTAAAGTGGTTATATTTCAGTGTTGGAAGTGTTCGTTATGTCTCTATAGCCTTTCATTTAGTTTGCTTTCTGCCATCCAACTATCGCACATGTGGACAAAGATGTCAACAAAGATCCTCCTAAACCGACACTGGAACGAGCAGCAATGAGTGTGACATAATCAAACACCACAGTACTTACAAAATGTACTGTGCTGCAGCATTGTCCATTTCTTCGCTCATTGTGAATATCATGCTGTTACTCAGTCTGCTTCACTGCTGCCAGGGTTTGTTTATTCTGTGTGACACTCTAGGCCAACTTAAGGAAGGCCAACAAGAAAGGGAGCATGTCGCCATCTATTGTTGTGGAGTTCACACATCATTCAGTAATTCAATTTTCTGAGTAACATGTAAACTAGGATTAAAGGGATATTCCACCCCTAAGTAAAAACTTTAGCTTTAACATAGGGCTGGGTGGTATCAGCTAGAATTAATATCACAGTATATTGAGCATCTGAACCTCTATAACGGTAAGTGTATAATAACAATTATCACATCAACCCCCACCCCCTTCTTTGTTTTTATGGTGTCCTTTTCTGTATTCAATGTCCGTATTATGTATTATTATTATAATTATTATTATTATTAATCTTGCTATTGAACGGCATCAATCTGACTTTTAATTCACTGTTTGATTCCCACTCCTTTCTGTATTTCTCAGAGCCGAGTTTAAACTCAGAAGTGATCACACAGACCAGATGAGGTGAGGAAGTGACGGGGGCTGATTGAATTCTGTGATATTAGTGTGCAGACGTTTATTTTAGACAGATAGAGCCTGGGCGGGCGGAGCTGTTGGGCTACAAACGCTCTGGTTCGGGTGCAACTCCGTTGCTGCAGTAACAAACATATGTGCTCCATGTTAGAGTCTGAGTATCCAATAACACCATAAAAAGTCACTATATTTGTCGCTAGTTGCATTTTTCTGAAAAACATTAGCTAGATGAGTCTCATACTTGCTAAAAAAAAGCTACACAGTAGCCGCGTTTGCACAGCGTTCCCCATATGTCACATAACTGTACGTAGTCACGTGATTCAAGGCAATGCTCATTCCTTAAAGGGGCAGGAGCACCGCAAAATGAAAACACATCTTTTCTTTTTTTCTTTTTTTTTACATACCAAATTTAATGGCACGGGCAAAATGACGCTAACAGTCATAAATTTTGGTATTGGTAAATTTTCAGTATACCGCCAGCCCTACTTTAGCATAAACCCGTGTAAGTGAATGGGAACTACTAGCATGCTAGAAGTTCCCATTCACTTACGTTGGTTTATTCTAAGGCTAACGCAAATGGACTGTTGTCAGATCAGAGGAATTACTGGGCTGCTTACAAAATGCTTTTTTCTCATTTTTCTATCTCTGAGGAATATAGCAACAGTCAAGTTTTTGCTTAGGGGTGGAATATCTGGAATATCGCTTAATATTCCTTTTATTCAGTGTTTTGACTAACTCTCAGCAGATATTTTGCACCACATTTGTGGTTCACAAAACATCTGCATTTTTGTTTTGTTTTTAGATCCAGTGTATGTTTTTTTTTTTTTTTTATAAAATGGCTTGGATGTTTGACATCTGTCAACATTAGGGCTGGGCATCAATGCATTGCAATTATTTGTTTCTCGATTCAATATCCATTCATCCTATGAATCGATTCAGTCTAGCGGCCAGTGGCGGTACTGTGTGCAAAACTCTAGTGAGAGCGTTCAACATTGTACAACACATGTACAATATTGTACAGTTTGTTCTGCTAAATAAACCATACAGGAAACATGCTGGGGTCAATATTTTCGTAATCAACAGTACTATTGTGCACATTAAAAAAATATACTCAGCTACTTAATTGCTTGTGTATTTACTTATTATTGAATCAATATTGAAGCTAATAAATCAATATCAAATTGAAGAATTGAAATCGAGGTGAATTGTGAAATTTCTAACAGTACCCAGCCCTAGTCAACATCACCTTTTTTAAATAATTTTGTCACTGATTCCAAACTAGATTTTGATCTGGACTTTGAGCCATTTTTAACACGTTGTTGCTTTGATTTTGAACCATTCCATTTTCTGTATGTTTAGACTTATGTCTTATGTTATTTGCTGCCTCAAGCAAGTTTCCTTTTATCTTTGCCTTGTTTCTAGCGCCATCCATCTTCAAATGAACTAATCAGCCTGCCTGTGGCTGCTAAAGATAAGCTTTCCCACAGCATGAGGCTGCCCCCACTTAATTGTGATATTATGATCGAACTCTGAGCTTTCTGCTGTAATGCTTGGACAAATCTGAGGCCCTCAGAACAGCTGGATTTATCCGGAAGTTAAATAAGACCCTAAATTGCCAAGTAGCTGACATTTGATTCTTATTTTTTTTCACACTTTGCAATTGCAGTCCCTCTGTGTTGATTTGTTACATAAAACCCCAACAAAAAAAACAGGCGCCAGGTGGATCAGTGGTACGGCAGGCACATCATAATCCGATGCTGTAGTTTTCAACACAGCTGTCTCTGGCCTTCTTGCTATCAGTTTTTTTATGAATATAGGCAACTGGTGCCACAAAAACTTAAAAAAATATCCCAACAAAACACATTGAAATTTATATTGGGACATATTTTGAGAGGTGTGGATTTTTTTTTCTTTGTTTATCATTGTGTTTCAAAATAAAACATTTAAGAAATTTCTTGTATAAAATCTACTTCTTTTCTGTAGAATATATCGTTTTTCCCAACATAAACCAGACTGAGATTTAATGATCAGGAAGTTTCTCCCCACCCCTCAATTAAAATTTAGCAGGAAATTAAATATTGCACATATATCCCTCATCGTATCAATTTTAATGATTTTTGTCAGCTTTTTTAAACTCTTGTTTTGTCCTTCCTGCCCATTTGTTTTCACAGCGGTGATGTTGGCTCTGAGCCTCAAACTATGGATCTCTGTGCAGGAGTAGATTATTCCCTTAGATAATCCCACTTTGGGGTCATGTTCCCTGCAGATTAAACCAGCCTGTTCTCTCTACTTCTTCCACTGGGATGCTTCCACTCTCTTTTCTCTGTTAGGAATCAGATGGGGAGTGTTTAGTAGAACAAAATTAATCCTGTTCAGATTCCGTCCCCTCCATCCAAATTTATTGCGCCCTATTTTACCCCTTCTACCTTTCAGACATGTTTCATTTTACAAGCAGAGATGTGATCTTTTTTTTTTCTTTTTTTCTTTGTCTACATAAATTACTTATTCAGATCGTGGCTTATATGGTTTCACCAGTGCCGATTCATTTTGACCTTGTAGTTTTTGTGTGTGTGTCTGTTTTCAGGTTCTCTTCACCTCCTAATGCCCCTTCCTTTGGGGTTCTGGCCAGTCAGAGTGCTCCTTCATTTGGGAACTTGGCCCAGCAGGGCACTGCTTTTGGAAATCAGCCCAGCAGCTTCTCAGGCTTTGGACAGCAGCCTCAGACTGGAGGTGAGGAATCTATTCCCCCCCCTACTCCCCCCACCACCCCCACACACACACACACACACTTTTTCCCTCACCTTTAAATTCCAGGAATAGTTTATAGAGTTTTAGTGTCTCAGATGTTTTCAAATAGTCAATTATCGTAAATCTTTGCTTAGACATGCAGGCATTATTTTTTAATAAAAGGCATTTTTAGTGTATGATTTGCTTCTTATATATAAAATTTTATTTTTCAAACCTATTTTGAGTCGAGTATTAAGATAACTCCACCAATTTGTCTCTGTAAAACAAAAAATGTCGCAGGGTTCCGACACAATCTGGTAAAAAAAAAAATTAGATTTTTTGTTCTTCTGTATTGTCCTGGTTGGAAGAACATTTCTTTTTCCAAACTTTTTTACTCATTCTGTTTTCACATTTATCCATATCTTTAGGTAATCTGTTATCAGTTCCTCCATCGGACTATTAACCATCTTCCAGCTGTCCATCAAGCAAGTTCACAATGTGTAAATCTATCCATCCGTTTATCTGTCTTTTCACCATCTGTCTCTCTGTCCATCCACTATGCCATCAGTCTACCAACCCAAATAGCTTTCTTCTCAGGAAGGAGTCTGGTTTCCATAAAGAAAGTTTTAATACTGAAAAAAGGCTTTAAAATTGCCTGCCAAGGACTGAGAACCTTTGAATTCTTGAAGTCTGGAAAAAATGAATCTTGGACATGAAAAACCTGTCAGAACCCTGACCATCAGAAGAGTTTTTAGCCTTAGACTTCAATCAGTACTCACTATTTACAAAGACAAGGAACATCATGATTCCTTTTTCGTGTTGCAATAACTATATATCCCTTCTCTTCATTTTCCAGGATTCTCAGGAAACACATTTGGGTCTGCGAACCAGTAAGTGCTGTCAGTGCTTTTTGTTTTACGTGATGTATTTTCCTGTGTGCCCTGATGGGCAGACAGACCCACATATCTGTGTGTTCTGCCCGCTGGGTTTAGAAGCTCACATCTTTTCTTCCACACTGCTGCTCTCAGTAAAACCTTTCTGATTTAATACCCACTGATCCGGCCTAATTTGGTTTCTTCCCACATCCTTCCTCCCATCCTTTCTCTTCCCTCTGTTGATCCTAATTCTCTGTTATTTGACTGAATTTATAGAGAGGATTTTCAATTGGACCGGTGAATATGAATGAAACCAAATTAA
This sequence comes from Apricaphanius iberus, assembly GCA_028564705.1. Taxonomy (NCBI): domain Eukaryota; kingdom Metazoa; phylum Chordata; class Actinopteri; order Cyprinodontiformes; family Aphaniidae; genus Apricaphanius; species Apricaphanius iberus. The sequence goes on from JAPXFQ010000906.1 coordinate 282,479, forward strand.
TAAAATATTGGATAGTGTTGAAGGCGGTACTGGTTAGTGCCGAGCATAATAAATGTTTACATATGTGTATATGTATAGAGTCTTTGGAGGTTTAGCTCATTTGTTCTGCTGTCATTAGATTTTCTTTTCTATCCTAATGCATCTCCTACCTTTCTTGTCTTTTTTTCTTTTTCTGCCTCCTATTGCTTCTGTGTGTCACATGGCAACCAGTATTGCCCTGGGGTCTCTGAGCAAAATGCACGTTAAAGTGCACACAGCTATGTTGAGACTCCACTAAGCTTATTGGACATGTTGACATTCTGATATAAATGTTGCAATCACTCTCCTTTTGTTTAAAAAAAAAGTGTGTAAATGCAGAAACGGGATTAAACTGAACGTTGTTAGCAAACATTTGCTGTTCTTTACGATTAAATCCAATTGTCTGTCATTTTTTCTGTTCAACCAACCAGTTTCTTTAACACCTCAATCGAGCAATTAAATAGCATCTAAGTGAATTCATCAAACAATCCGAGCTACTTGATTTAGGATGGATGTTTGGATGTTTTTTATGGATCAAAAAAACAAAACAAGGACATTGCTGTGCATTTGTACACTTTTCTTAAGGTAAAGATGTGAACTAAAACATTCTCATTTTCTCAATATCTCTCTCTTGTTGCACATTTTTCAGGTCAAGCTCTCAAACCTTTTCAAGCTGGAGAAGCTAGTCCTCATATTTTCAAGAGAAACTGGCTGATGATCAGTTCTGGCTGCAATCAAGCTTTTGGAACCATTTACTCGGGAAATAAAGGACAAACATTGTTAAAGAAACCAATAAAGTGAAGCAAGCAATGCATTTGTAGCTTATAGTATGCAGTTATCTACATGTGCTACATTTCAGTAAAACATACTTTGGGAAGTCGGTTTATGCTTAAGGCACAGCATTTTTTTTTTACAAATAGAAAAGATAATCTTCGAGAATTACTCTTCTAATCAAAAGTTTATGGGCAATTTTAAGATATTTTTGTACCCAAACAAATAAAGAAGTACAAAATCATCCAAGATCTACTTGAGAATATGTTGAATTTTAATCGTGTGTATATCGGTTTCCAATGTCTCGAGATATATATATATAATTTTGTTGCCTTCAGCTGATGCATATGTGAGAACATTGATGGGCCTGTTTAAATGAAAGAAAAAATCTGCTTTTTTAAGTTAAAGAAAAGGTTATAATTATTAAATAAGGTGTGTATGTGTGTGAAAACCTCCATTTATTTTTGACATGGATAATTTGAATTTAGTTTACATTGTTTAAAAAAAAAGGCAAATCAGGACTAAAAGCTACAATGAGAGGTTGTCATTAATTTTGATTTTTAGGGTTCTTGAAAAGCATTGAATTTAATTTAAGGTTTGAGTAAAGGGAAAGACAAACATTTAGATTTTTAAGCCTTACAGATTCAGATTTCTGATCTGATTTTTCCATTATTAAATGCTGGCCTTTGTAGAAATATTTCTGGTAAATTCATAGAAGAATAGCCTGTATTGTCATTGTATAAAATATGTACATTTAACAAATGGAAAAGTAAAAAAAAAGTATAGCTTTGGTATTGAAGTTTTGAAAATGTACAAACGAAATGTACTAATTTGATCAAAGAAAAAATGAACTTTTCATTTGCCTTCTACTATGAACAAAACATACATATCTGAGGTATGAAGGTTTTTATATTACAACATCCTGGAGAGAGTTGTGGAGACATTTTAAACTGGGTAATGTTTAAAAGGAAATAAAGTGTCAAAAATGTCTTTGTAGATGAGCAAAAGGTAGTGACATTCCACAACGGAGTTGCAGCAGTAACTGCAGCAAAATGTCGATGTGCAAATGGCTGACTCAGGGTAAATTGGTAAAAATGAACTCCAGACTTTTCAACTTCTCAGTATTTTATCCATTAGATGTGTCCCTCTTCATCCATTTCAGGGTAACGTGCTATTTTATCTTTGTTAATCACATTAAAATGTAGATAAAATAGATTTTCCGGGTTTAATGCGAGAAATTTGAAAGGAGTATGGATAAATTTGCAAGTTGTTCACTTCAGTGTTGTAGCATTACAATATTCTAAGATATTTGCAGGTGCATCTGAACATTCTGAGGACTAAAATGACCCACTAATGTGCTACATTTTAATGTGATGCTGTGTAACAGCGAGCCCTGGGCCTCCTTCAGACGGTTTGGTAATTAATTCTAAATCCTTGTTTATATGCAGCTCCTTCCTCCATCTTCAAAAAGGAGCACATCCACTTGCATACAGAGTTACAGTCTGTTGTGGCACCGTGCTGATTGGGGGTTGCGGGGTGTACGGTCTGTGTCCTGGCAATGACATTGTGGCATGTGGCCTTCGGCAGTAGAATTGCATGACCGTGGATCATGTCATTGTCACTTCGTCAGCCCTTATCTTCTGTCTTTGGCCGAACATGTGGCAGAGCTCCTAAGTAGCTTTGAAAGAGGCCTGCGAATGTCAGGGTTGCGGTATGTGACCTATAATAGAGACATGCTAAAATTGTAAATGTCCATATTTGGTTTTCAGTGTGTGTATACATAAGAGAGACCAGTATTAGTGGTGTTAACTGGCATGGAGAAGGTTGGTACGCAGAGTATTGTTTTTGGGAGACTGGCAGCATCAAATTAGCCAAACAACAGTCATGTGTGTTCAGCAGCAGTTCTTTATTTCATGTTCTAGTTAAGTTGAGGAGTTAAAGCTGGGCGCATTGACAGATTACAGCAACACACAGGCAGTTACACAGCCCAAACTCTGTAATGCTTTCAGCTAAAGCGGATGAGCTTATGAGATTTCCAGCACCCCACTCCACAACTGGCCTCAGTGAAAGCATTAAAACCAGAGTCCTTTTTAGCTGTATTATGTTTCACCTTACATCTGACGGAGGTACGCAAATGTTTCTGCACCTCTTCTCGTTCTCATTTTAATTACAAAGTGCTCAGGGTGGTTGGCAGCTGTCTTCATGGAATCCTGATAAAAATAGATTTGTCCAAACACCCTCCCATCCACCCCTCCCCAAGCTGCACCCTCATTCTGTTCCACCCCCACTGTGAGATGATTAGCAGTTCTTCAGCACTCGCTGCTTCGGTTTGCTGACATATTCATCATTTATCTCCTCATGAATGTCTGCACTTCACACCCCCAGCATCTGTAGTGCCTTAAAGGCGTTTCTCATTAACATTTCTATGGTGAATAGGGGTCTCCATTACTGTACATGTACGCACCAGGCTGGTCACTTTATTATTTCTATTCTTTTTTTTTTTTTTTCAAAAGCATTGCTGAACACTGCTTTCAGGACAGGATTCAATATACCTAAAGGGTAATTTTGTCTACTCTGATGGTCCAATCTACTAATCGTAAGCCCAGCAGCGCTTTGCTGAGCCAGTATACCTCCTATGGTATCTTTTCTACAAGGAGACAAGCTCTGGGTAGCTGCTATGCTATTGACTGAAGAAGTCTTTATATATATATATATATATATATATATATATATATATGAAGTAATTTAAGTTGGTTTGAACAAAATTTACTAGTGCCATCTCATTGTACTTAGCCTCTTTTTGATTAATTTACAACCATTTGCTTTTATCCTACTCTCTGCAATTACATTTACTCCAACTTCATACAGCCAAATCCATCTGTACAGGGCTGGACAGAGTTTGTATGTAGTATATATTATATTGCTGTAAATGTCCTATTTGGATGTATTAATTTAAATTGTTTTTCAGTGTTGAATATTTCTGTCTCAATTTTAAAAATAAGATTTAGGTGTGCAATTTACTGCAGATTTTCACTGGATTTCTGTGTAGTCTCTGGGATTTGATTTCAGAATTTAACAGGTTTTAATCCTTGGGCCAGTCTCCAAAAACTATATGTTCTTCCTACCTTGTATCATTCTTTCCTTTCTAGCCTTCCGTCTTTGTCTTGTACCCCTCCTCTTCCTGTCTTTCCAAAATTGTTCCTCCTTCCTACCTTTCCTTGTGTCTATCTTTCCCCCCTCCCTACCTTTTCCCTGTCTTTTTTGTCTTATCTGCCTTTCCTTTACTGTGTCCTTCCTCCCTTCACCAAAAATCAGTCAAACTTTATCAATAAAGCACTCTTCACACTAAGATTGCAGCTCAAAGTACTTTACAGATTAAAAATGACCCAATATAAACCATAACCCCATCCCTCCCCAGAGATTGAAAAGCATGATCACGTTTATATCTGACCTCCGTTTGATCTTAAACAGGAACAATATATTTTAAAGTGAACTGTAATGATTTTATTTTTAAAATAAACCTAAATTGCTTTAAACATTGGATGGGTTAATGGGTAAGTATGGAGTTTTTACATGAACAATGTGAAAACTATACATACAGTTTGTAGGTCCTGTTACATTTTCTAGCTATTTGACCAGACCATTTATAAGACATGGTTGAGTTAATTTGAATTGGTTGGTTTGCTTTTGACGGCTCTAGTATTTAAACAAAATTCACAGATGTATATGGCAAAAGTCTGGGTTAGTTTCTAAAGGCTACATTTTATCTTCCTTTAATCACTCTAAAATAAGTTCTTATGTGTATTCTGAATTAGTGTCCTGTTGTCATCTGGTTGTGCATTATTTTTACCCGTCTGAACTGAAACTGTCGCAGTCAGATGAAAGGCAGTTGGTTATAATGTTGTGTAACAACCCAGGAACCTTCAAGCTGATCATAAACTGGGAGATGATACCAGTATCCCCATCCACAATACAGGAAGTTCAGTGTTAACGTGTACTGCTCTAAAATTGACAGCTTCAAACCTGATGCAAGATTGTAGCAGCCCACACGGACAAATATTTTTTTGTGGAAAACGTTTTCACAAAACAAAAATTAAGCTGCTTGGGCACATTAACAAAAAGAAGGTATGAAAAGATTCCAGGTGAGATTTTAAAATCTAAAACCCCTCTACCAACTTTCAAGCATGGTGATGCTGGCATTGTGCTGGGGGTCTGTTTTGGCTGTGATAATGGTACATTGCAGATGCTGGGTGGAAAAAGGAGGAGGTGGTGAACTTCTCTAACTTCATCTTAAATCCAAAGCTAGAATTGGACACAATTTTATATTCCTAAGAAAGTTTGATCCCCTAAACAAACCGTTGTTAAAAAATTTGGGATTGGGATCAAAGGTCAGGTACTTAATGGTGGAGTGACCTAAGCTCAGGTGATGGGACGACATACACCTTTTTATTTTATTTTTATTAAACAGAGTAGTAGTTTTTTTGTTTTGTTTTTCCATCCAGAAAACCATTAGTTCAAATATTTATTTAAAAAGAAAATATGACATTCTTTTCCATGACAAGTGTATTTAAGCTTCAGTCTTTCAAATAATGGGATTGTCGTGACTGAAAAGAAATTAATTTTACCTTCTTTTTTAACAATGTAAATCAAATTCTACGTCCTTCTATAAACGAATAAACCATCTTTAATGCAGTTTTGATAATATTTACAGCTTATGAAAAAGGCAAGAATGGCATCTCAAATGTTTTGTAGGTGTCAAAATATACAGTCACACCACAGACAGATCTCCTGCGGTGCATTCCAGCTGGGAGGTGCACAAACATCCTGACATGTAGACACATGAGCATCAGCTTTCAGTTGGAACATTTCTTTTTAAAGTGATAATAAGCAGAATTCATTTTGTAGATGCAGAAGCCCCACAAAGATCCAGCTTTGCCTTAGCTCCATAACTGAACCTGGCCTTGCAGAAACAGCTCTTCCCTGTGTGAACTCCATTGAGTCGATGATGAAGAGGGTGTCAGACAGGGGAAACCACATGGCACAGATACAGGAAACAACACTATGATCAAGCCTTATCCGTCCATGTTGGTAACAGAAGCAATCTAGCATTATTTAAGATCCAAGCATTTCCTTAATGCTAGTAGCAGAGACCCCGCCTGTTAGTGGTTGGTTTGTAATTATGACACTTGATGTCTCAATATGAGAAACCTCTGGTATGTCCATTAAAGATGCATTTCAGGAAATGTTTTAGTTGTGATTTGGCCAATGGAACATTTCAGTTTTGGAATCTATGGTTGATGGCAAATTGAAAGGGACACTCCATCTCCAAGTGAAATTTAGTCTGTTGCCATATTCCCGGAGTTATTTAGTTAAGAAATACTAACAGGCTTTTGGAGAGTTTAACCATTCTATAACAGCATTTCTTTTTTTTCTTTTTTTAAAAATTATCTCCTTGCTAAATATTTAAAGACGAGTGAGAAGCTTAGCAACAGATTACCCTGAAGTATTCTTAAATGAGCCCAATAGTTAGCTAGGTTTTAAGTCTCCAGTGGAGTCGACCCAAATTAACAGACTGTTTCGTATTTTCTGCTCCTATTAATATACAGGCTGTAGCAGCATTGTCTCCAGCTCATTCTTAAACCGCAAGAGGAACTTTAAGAAGCATGAATGATAACGTGCTTAACCTCACCGTTTTTAATTTCCTACCTTCTTCAGCTCCTTTTCTTTGCTCACTTTCCCTCTCTCTTTAACTTGCTCAGGGATAAGCAGGTTACTTATCTTGATACCTCAAAGGAACTTTATGCAGAATTTCAATCAAACTCTGTTTAATTATTCAAAGTAAGACACTCTGATAAGTGCTCTATCTTAGCAAGCAAAGCTGTTTACATGTGACCTAGAAAAAAAACAAACAAAAAAACAGGTGCACGCAACAGCAATTTCCGCACTTGCCGTCTTTGCATGTGAGTGGATTACTAAGAATGGGCTTAAAGTCTTATGTATTAGCCATGGTCATTGATGTCAGGCATTACCGCAGATATCGGTGCGGAAGGAATTCAGCATCATAAGTGGTGTGGCGACAACTGGAGAAAGGCCAAAAACATGCAAATCATAATGTAAGTCACCTGCTGTGTCACCCAGTCTTTGTTTCACCCCCATTTAAATTTAGCTGCTGCCTTCCATATAGCATGACAGTCGTTTTAACTTTGCATTTGGAAAACTGTTTAGCAGCACAGGAGGTCGTTATTTAAGTAAGCAGTCTCTGGAGAGCATTTTGGTTTCAGCTTTTCACTCTACATCAATATGTAGAGTTGGTAATGATGGAATCTGCTGAACCCAGGGGTGTCCCCTCTTTTATTCAACAAACATTTTCTAAATCAATGCAAATTAAACATTTGCAAAAGTCACTAGATGGGTGCTGGCTGCAAACTTCGTGGACATAAATCAACAAAATCAATACATAGCTATAAATCATGTGCTTCATTCTTTGTAATTTCAAGCATCTGAATTCCACTGCAGTTCATGAAATGGTAAGGAGGTTCAGAAATCAGGATTGTATTTGAAACTAATAAATAGTATATATTTGACATTACAGTCAAATGCAATGAAAACTATTGTTATATGTGAAAAAATGGGCTATAACAGTGATTCTAGTTTTTCCTGTCGTAATCATCTTTGTTTATTCATAGTAATATGTGTATACTTCAAAAAGTGACATCACTTGATTTCTTGACCATCCAGGAACGAAAATGTATTGCTCCATAAGCAGTCAGTATGTGGCCCCCTAAGTGATCAGATTCTTATTAGTTGAATAAATTCTTCTGCCATATCAGCCTCTTCGTGCATTCTGCATCCCAGGGTGAGGGAATCTTCATCAGTGCAGACGGCATCTGTATAGCAAAGCATTCAATTATAGTACTACGTTATTGCTGCAACATGAAAGTATTATTTAGGCAAATTTCAAGGCTAAGGAGCCTATGTGTGGTATACATGGTGCATATGAAGAATATGAAGAACAACGTTCGAATCTGTGGCCACCTGGCTTATCTATTATTTTGAATTTGATCCAGTAGGAGATATTTTATAAGTATATTTTACCCCTAAGTAAAAAAATGTCTGTTGCCATATTCTCCAAATAAGTGAGAAAAAAAGCTATTTAAAACCAGCCCAGTGATTCCCCCGATCTTGCAGCAGTCTGATTTTTTTTTTTAGCTTAATGGAAACTACTACCATGCTAGTAGTTCCCATTCACTTACATTGGTTTATGCTAGACTAAAGTAAACCAACAGCTACCCGATCAGGGACATTACTGGGCTGGTTGCAATTTTCTTTTTTTTTAAACTTATCTAACTCTGGGTAATATGACAACAGACACCTTTTTACATCGGAGTTGAATATCCCTTTAAAAGCAATGTTGGAAAAATATTTACATGGACCTCTCTGCTATACCTGCTGTATACCATTGAAATGAAAGGTGTATATGAAGCAAACTATTGGAATTTATAAGGGATCAATAGAATGATCAGTGTAATACATCGTATTTGATGCATACATAATATGAATCAAGATGTTTTCCTTTTCAAGTCTTAATTGTGTAGAAGTCATATCGAATTAATAGTCCATAAAATTAACATTTTTAATTTACTTATCTGGACCAGATAAGACCAGGAAATGATTATCAAAAAAATTAATAAATGTTACACATTTTGACATATCTTCATCCTATTGGCTCTCTGTTTTCAGTTAATGTTTTGCATCTATTTCTGTTATCTATGAAGTTGTCCAACTTTTAAGATAAAAATTTAATTTAGTATTTTTTAAATTAAAGGGCCTTTTTTAAATTACTGTGAGTTACAGTTTTCAAACTTGTAGATGGTAATTATGAACTAGAGTCAGAGGATGTGCTCAGTTTAACTCTCACACAAGGCTGAGTTTGTAATTACATCAAGTATCTAGATGCTTTCCCCTCAGGAGCTGCTTGCCATTTCTGAGTTTATTAAAAAAGCCGTGGCAGCATGTGGGAGGTGTGGGCCCCAGCTCCATCACCTGCTGTAATTACACTGATGCCAGCTAAAGGTTGCCTCTGAGTCGTTCTGCCGCAGCTTGTGGGATGTTCATCTCTTAATAGCTATCATTAATTTGAATGCAATATCACATTATGCTGTGTGCGTTAATCAACCATTGTCCTACCTCAGGTTTCAGCCTGATGGTCCAGATGTACATGTTGTTCAGACGTAACTCTCTTACATAACTGCTGGGACTGCTGCGAGAATGGCAGGCTGGAAGCTTAAGGGTAATTTATCTGCTTTGTTGCAGCATTTCATTTCAATAAATGTTACGTAAAACTGTCTGGATGGCACCTAAAAGTGTAAAACAGAGTCACAGCCTTTGAGGATATTAAAAACTTTCAGAGGTCTGCCCAAGGCTTTAATGTAACTAATAAAATGTTGTTCTTTTACACAGCGAAACTGTCTGAAAATGTAGCCTTGTTATTCCTGTTTCAGTTGGAGGAGTTATAGTAAGCCTGTTTCAGTTTGATAAAAAAAAAAAAAACTTTCTAAATTTATTTGTGCTTTACCTATTATTCTGTGTTAGACAAAAGAAATTGGACGTGCTAAATATGTTATAATCCCTTAGATCTTGGGTCTCACATCCATACATCATACATCCAGTTACATATATAGGGATATGAAAAGTAAGTGTGCATGAGGGATTGCTTAGAGGATTGCTGTGGTTGGAGTCTGTATGTACGGGAAACAACTGCTGGGTTTCCTTTAATAGAAAGCATTTTAAGTGATGGGAATATTCGTATGATTGTATTAAAATGGCTTTTCTTGTAAAGTGCCTTGAGATGACATCTGTTGTGAATTGATGCAATGTAAATAAATGAATTGAATTGAACTGAATTTGTTTGGAATCCCTCTGAGTCAGCATTTTATTAAATCATGTTTTTTCTGCATTTACATCTGCAGATCTTTTGATAAATAGTTCTACCATCTGACATTGTCTCTACCAGTGCAGTCTGACTACGTAGAGAGCGTCTTTAAACAGACCATTTCAAGTCTTTCCACAGATTCTCATTAGGATTTCGGTCTGGACTTTCGTTTGGCCAGTCTAACATAAAAATGTACTTTTAATGAAAACCATTCAATTTTAGACCTTTTCGCTGTTATTTCATTGGCCTCTGAAGGCAATTAGAAAGCTGATTTTATTTAGAGGTTTCATAGTAAAAGGGAATGATGCAATACTGTTTAGACTTTTACTAGTTAAAATTATTGAAAAACATGAATTTTCCTTCCATTTCCCAATTATGCAGTACCTTGTATTGGTCTGACTCAAGATATCCCAGCTAAATAACATTTGTTTTCAATATTAACATGAAAATAAGGTTTTGCGCCATGCGCTGTATTTTCAGGATACTGTGTTACACTTTTTATGGCACTGTCATTTAAAAAAAAAGAAAAGAAAAAAAGACTAGACAGATGTCCTGACAATGGATTGAAGATGTGTGTTTGAGTCATTTCTCCCTGCAACCAGATCTCATAGTTCTCTAATTTCAAATCTGACATAGTTCAACAACTTAAGCTTGTATTTAAAGAAATCCTGATTTTATGCAAAACGTTTTTTGTTGGTTTTTGATGATGCTGTAATTAGACGTTCTATCTTGTCAAAAACGAGTGAATTCTGAGGGAAGGTTAATGAAAAATACCTTTATCTATAGGTATGTTAGGGAAGATTGGATGCCCAGTCTCTGAATTCTTCCTCATCAAATAGCTAAGCCTTTGTTTCACCAGATGAGAATCTTCCTAAGACTTAAAACACGTCCAGGTGCCTCCTGTCAAATCCCCAGCAGGCTGTCCTGTCTTTAAATTGCCCTGAATCAGACACAGCTGCTACAATTATACTTATACACAAGGGTCACTTCCATGTTGATTACCTGTCCAACTAATATTCTTCATTCCTGATTATTGACATTGGCTGAGCAGCATGATCTAAAGGAATGGGTTCTAACTCCTCTTGCAGGAGTAGGCCTTTTTTGCAGCAATGCATTTGGCAAATGTTTTTATAGACACTGAATTCTGATTTATTGCTGTATATGATTCAAATTGAATTTCTGAAACTTTTAATAATGTATTTCCTAATATTACACAGCAAAGAGCTCCTAACACCTTCTGTGGTACAATCCCGTGTGATTAAATTGATATGATAGATTATTTGGAAGAACAAATGTAAGGAGAGGTGGAGGTTTGCATGGAGCTGCAGACATGATGTAAATATAGTCATGAATGTGCGGTTCAGGAATATGACCAGGATAGCACACAAGCTGTGTGCCTAGAGCTTACTGAAGTCAAGTAAACTTTTCATGCAAAGGAGCGTCGACACTCTGCAAAATAGTTTGTTGTATTCCTTTGACAATGCTATACTGGCAAGAGGAGGATTTCATTTTCAACAACTGTACATTTATAAACATAATGCACAGTGAAAAATAAATAACTTCTTAGAATTTCCTAGAGCTTGCCAAAATACGTTTTCAAAGGTACATGGACACAAGTGCTCTTTCTGTGAAATGAATAGAGATGCAACGATACCACTTTTTTCAAATCCAATACATACCGATACTTGGATAATAGTACTTACCGATACTGAGTACCAATGCCGATACTTCTACCACACAAAAAAAGTGCTATAAATTGAGAGTCAAGTTTTATTTTCTTCACTGCTTGTTACAAGAAATTATGGTGAATTAGATAAAAATATTTATATAGTAATAAAAATAACCATAGAACTTAAATTTAAAAGTTAAAAACTAATGTTTTCTGTGAAATTATTGGTGCATTTATACATCTTAAGTATCGTTTCATGGTATCAGTTAGAGTCAGCTAATGCTGATATGAGTACATTAGGCAATATCAGGGCCGATACCCAATACCAGTATCGGTGCAACCCTAGGTTATAATAAATAAATCGGGATATAATAGCTTGATGAGGATCCTCATTATTAGCTCCCCATGTACTCTATTAATAATCAGAACTTATTAACGTAGATTGCTATTTCTTTTCTTACTCCATTTCTTCTCACAACTTGGGTAAGAAGTGTGGTGGGTCTGGTTACCTTACGGGTTCGCAGAAAATCCCCTCTAACACATTAACGTTTTAACTTGAGCTTTAATTTAAATGTGTGTTTTAAAGCGCCTTTGATATTTATACTCCCTTTATAAAGCAATTTATGATTGTCATTTGTGAATGCTGCAATATAAAATTTTATTTCCTAAAAGTTGAGAAAAAGCGATACTCTCCTCTTTTATTTGATTTTAATCTAATTAAATCCTCTACAGACCATATCTGATGTAGTCAGCAAGGAGGACAGGCTAGAATAGTGATAGAGACACTACTATGGAGTAAGGCCATTTTTCTTATATATGTGTCTATGTAACCATTTTTTAAGTTCCTTAAAGTTTTTATTTGGATCTATGGATGGAGGATAAAAATGAGGGTTACAGCAAGAAGACTTTCCAGCCTCAAAGACTAATCACAGTAGAAAACTGTCACTAGGAACAAAAATGCAAATATCTGATCAACAACATGCTATTCCAAAAAGAATTAAGAGAAGAGGGTTTGTTGTAAAGGATGATGCTCATTTTATATTGTTTTATTATATTTTGAGGATGTCTAACTCATTTCTTGCCAAAGGAATAAAGGAAGGACCTCCCCCACCAAGTCAGCGAGCGAGCAACTAACACTTCCCTAAAATGTCATGTAAAAAGCTGTTGGTCATCCAGAAAAATCTGCTTATTTTGCTGTTTAGTTCACTACTCTAGTTCCCTACATTTTGATTTATTCGAACCAAATGTTTATTTTTATCTATATAAAGATAAATGTTTAAGTCAATTACAGCTGAAATGGGGAGTTTTTAATAGGGATGCACCGATCCGACTTTTTCAGTCCCAATACCGATACCGATAGCTGGATTTTGTGTATCTGTCGATACCCGATACCGATCCAATACTATTTGTGACAGTGTGGAGGTCCTGTCACTATGGCTCCGATAGATCATGTGCCCTGGCTGCTTGGCCACAGGGATTAAAGGCACCAGACTTTACAAACTAAACATAACCTAGATGAAATAACAGATGTAAAACATAAAATTACCACAGAAATAAAATTTCAAGTGAAGAATTAATCTTTTTTGGTGAATTTGTTGCAGATTTTCCCCATTTTGAGTATCGGTTCATGGTATTGGTTAAGTTTAACTGATACCAGTACATTAGGCTGTATCGGGGCCGATACCGGTATCGGTGCAACCCTAGTTTTTAATAATTAAAATTTAATCATCTGTAATGACTGTTTAATTATCCCATTGAAGACGAACATATCAAGCTCAAAAAAATCTATGCAGAAATTCAGTTTCAGAAGAAGCCCTGAGCTGCCCTGTAGAGCACAACTGGTGCTTGGTGTTTCATTTCTCAGTTTCAGAAATTTTTCGGTAAAACCTCCTCTTTGGGGAACACAGAGTAGTTCCACTATGTTGCCATTTCCTCACTGTGACCCAAAGCACAGTGGTTTATTCTAAATCAATCACCAGTTTGTGAGTTCTTGCTTTCATGTCAAATGACAACTTATGTATGGCAGAAAATAGTCCGGGTGCAATAAAAGTTTCCTTTTTTTTTACAGGCCACGGTTTCGATTTGTTTTATAAAATTAAGTAAGGTGATTTTATGACCTATTTATAAACAACGGACGTACATTGAAAATTGTAATACACAAAAATAATATACCATATAAAGTAATCAGAAATACTAAGTACACACCACAATTAAGTAGCTTATTGAAACCCCACAAACAACTTGAAATAGTTATTTTTTGTCCAAGTTTATCTATCATTTGCATGTTTGTAAAGAACTTTCTGCCCACTGCTGTCGAAAGCATTGTTCATTGAGATTTGGTGGGATTTGTTTCTGCACAACTTTCCTACAGACTTGTTACAGCATTGAATTGTAAAAGTCTCCCTTCTTGGTTGATCATCAGCTCACCTGTACATGCAGCTCCTCTTTATTTGTTCCTGTTTCATCTCTTGTTTTCGACCATTACCACTGATAAACAATGTCTGGTATCTTTAAAAGGATGGCAAAAAATAGAGATTTGGTGAAACCCTCCCATCTCAGGGTAAAATAAAAGAAACACAACATTTTTGTTTTGTATATTTTATTCTTTCATGAAAAAGATTTAAATTATATATATATAAACTTTTTTTTGGGCTTTCTTCCCCGGTGTTGTGCATTGTCACAGTTTTCAAGATTGCCAGAACCAACCCATTTTCAAGTATTGGAACACAAAATGAACACATTTTACCCGAACTACTCCACTGTTGTACTGTACTTCCATGAAATCAAACCAGCAAAAAAATGTTTTGTCATTTTAGGTCCTACATTTGAAGGGGTTTCCTTAAAAATGATTAAGTGAATTTATTAAAATATAACACAAACAAAATCCAGGAGATGAAGCCAGGTGTTCCTGAGTGGCTCAGGGATAAAAGATACCCACTTAAAAACAAGGAAAAGCAAAGGTAACGGCCCTCAGAAGAACTGTGAGGACGTGGGTTGTAGGTGAAGAGATGTCCATTTACTTGGCACACAACCCCGCAGACAAGTTTTGATCCACAATGTTTCTCTGAGAATACAAAAAAAGCATTTTAATTCAAACCAAATGTCCTCATCAGGTGCCAGCAGGTTTATGAGTTCATGAGGGCATCGACGTCTCTCTGCATAGTTTTGGCTTTTGTCCAATATTGGCACATCTTGCCGTCTGAACGGCAAACTTAAAGACCATCAGCAGAAGAACGCCTCTACTATGTACGTTTTGTTTTTCTGTGGCTTTTTTTTAAGGAAGCACGAGTAGCGTTGCTGATGTCTTTCATTGGTGTTAACACAACACACACACATCATCATCATCACACATGACAGTTTGAGATAAAGAGAAGACACTTGGTACCCTTTAGCTTCAATCCAACATAAAAACACTGACAGTTATGGACAAACACACAGTTGGTGACCTCTTAAATTCTGCATCTTTTTTTTTTCTTATTGAAATTCAAATATAAAAGCAAACTAAAAATACAAAATGCACATCACTCCCTAAATATTAGTAAGCAGGTGCGTTTGTGCTCATGACTATGTCCGCTCGTGCCTGAAGCCGCATGATTCACGGGCTACCCTCCCCTTAAATTAGTAGGCTATAGGCTGCCAATGTGACAACACAGTGACAATCAGATACCGCACCCGGCATTCTCCTTTCCCCTCAGGCGGAGGCTGTGTGCTGGTGTGGATTATCTCAGCCCCTGTTTTATGACAAGGACATAACCTCAGCTGCACTTTGTGTGTGTGTGTGTATATTAGAGAGAGAGAGAGAGAGAGAGAGAGAGAGAGAGAGAGAGAGAGAGAGAGAGAGAGAGAGAGAGAGAGAGAGAGAGCAAAGAGCAGAGAAAATGGCAACAGACTGTCCGCGTTGGTGGAGTACCTATGCTACATGATGTCCATACATGATTTAAACAAAGTCTATGAAATAAAGAGTCCTCATGCAGCCGGATAGTGGGATAAAGTCGAAGCTTTTCCATCTTTTTAAGAAACAAACTAATTCCTCTTAGCGTGACGGCCCTTTACTGTTACTATTTGACCTCCTTAAGCCCGAGCCGCGACGCGAGCTAGCCCAGCTCAGCTCTGTTCAGCCCGAAGAGGCTTCAGAATGTGTGTGACTGCATATCTAATTGTGACAGCTGTCCCCCAGTAGCCCACAATTTCCCTCACCTCTTACAAATGATGACCTGTGATTCGGCCTGGGACTGTAGCCATCTCAAGCCAAGTGCGGGTGCCAGCCATGTTTCAGTTTATAACAGTAATTAAGGAATAGTTCAGAATTTTTTTTAATTTCTCCCAATTCTCAACTACAGCAGATACTTCACTTGATGCCGTCATTTAGTAGAAATTTGCTGACTATGCCCCAGAGGATAAAGCAAAAAGCCTAGTCCACGACGGATAGCATTATTCTTAAGAACAAACTAAAATTGATTTATACTGAAACAGCGAGAGTTATCTACTGCATGTAAGATATTACAGAACCTCACTTTGAAAACCTCACAAAAGTCCTGAACTATCCCCTTTCTTGATTGTAAATCCACAGTTGGATTTGATCTGTCAGCCTTCTCATTTTATTTGACTAGTGCGCTCCTTTGCAGAGCCTTCAGAGACTGTTCTTCCACAGCGTTAACCCACATTTGTAGCGAGGCGAACTATTTCAGTCACATTTTTGGAAATGCTCCTTCATCTAAAGGAAATGCTTATTTGTATTTTGTATTCCCGCTTAATCATGTTTTGGGTCACAGGGTGGATGGGGTGAAGACTCTCCCAGCTGTCATCAGGATATAGCCTACTAGCTTTAGTCCAACCTTAAGATAAAGGAAGCTATGCTTCTATTTTTGCATGCTATTCAAATGAGATAGAATGGCTTAACCGTTAAGCTTCAAAGGCAGTGGCAGATCATTTTTTCAATATAATTTTTTGGACAATACCAGACATTTATTTTTCTGGCTGTAGCTTTGTACCTTAAATACTGATATGAGACAAATGTCCAACATCTCATTTAATTTTCAGCCAGGTTTGCATTTGAATATGAAGTTAAATAAACAAACATGTGAGCCTTAAATGTAATCTTTTTTTCTTTTGTTTGTGTAAAAATTCTGTAAAAAAAAAAAAAAACTGTCTTTAGCTTCACAACTTGAAGGAGGAAAAAATGACTGATGTCATATTCAGCTCTAATTTTTTTTTTCTCTTAAAGTTTTCTAATTAAATGAGCACTGGGTTGTTGAACACTCCTATTTAGCTAACCACAGCTCTTCATTCATGCATGTGTGTCTGGTTACTCTCGCCGGGGGGTAAAATGAAGAGAGACGGGACCCGGATGCAGCAAGAGCTACCACAGGCAGAGAGGAGAAATGGGTCATCTATATGCCAGCCGAGCAGTCGGCATTAAACTCGCCCACTTTTCAGCCTCAACAGCCGGAAAAAATAAGGGAGAAAGGAGTAGGTGGAGGATACTGTTGTAAATGAAGAGTTCGAAGACAGATTGTTGTTTTCAACTATACAGAAATAAAACGAATGTTTTGCTTTTTGATCAGTGTAAGCTGTGCATTCAGCTACACTCATAGGAAGACGTTTGGAAGACAAGAGAGATGAAAACAGACAAAGGGAAGGAAGTAAAATGGAGGCCCTGAGATGGATTAATGCAGTCAGTTCTACAACAGCCTATCATTAGAATAAAGTGACAAAAATGAGGTCAACTGTGCTTTCACTAGATTTTTCTCCAGATGTTCTTAGTTTACTGTGCTAAGTACAACTGATGACTTCACAAAGCTTTTTCTTTTTTTGTTTTGGTTGCATAATGCACTTGAAACAAAACACGCTGAGTTTGCTTGATTGTATAACTGTTTCCACTCGTAGTATCGAGTGCTAGACATTGGATTCCTATATACATCTAATATCTAAAACCCGGATTCCTTCTGTGCTCTGGTTCCAGTCCTAAACGCACGCATTGCCAGCACCGAGAGTCTGGAAGAATTGGGACAAACGACTAATTAACTGCATTGCACTTTTGTTTAAGGCGAAAACGTTTGCAGTGGAAAGCGATGTAAACTTAAGGCAGCATGGATAGAATTTCTTGAAAAATAACTAAAATGACTAAAATGGAAGTCAATCATTGCAATTCGTCATGTAAATAATCAAACAACATAAAACACAAATGCATTCACTTCCAGACCATAAATAATAATAATAATAATAATAGTAAAAAAACAACAACATTGGTATTCCTACACAGTTTGTGCAGCATGTCGGCAGATACGATCATGTGTTGCTTAACTTCTCCCACAGTCTAAATCAGCTGGCTCAGATAGCCAAGGTGTAAAACAAAACCTTAACACTGCTTCTGTTCGTTTTTGCATTTCAGCACAGTGAGACCCGACCTATGTTTGAAGGTAGAATGGTTGCAGTTAATTGCAGTAAATGCTTTCCTCAACAGGAACATCTGGTCCTTTCCTCTGCCGTGGTTTTATTAGCCTCTTTTCCATGTCGGTCAGTGTTTGTTTCACTAACATGGGGGATTATAGATGGATGGGAAAAAAAGGAAAATAAACATAAAAACTGTATTAAAGCACTGAGAGGTGGTGAAAACAGAGAGTGAAAAGTAAAAAAGACGTATAGTTGAGAGATGAAAAAGAGCAGGCCAGTCTGGTAAGAAGAGCAAATCAGTATTTAGGTGGGATGACCACCACAGGATCACCTTTCTTTGGCCGCCACATAAGCACCTGGGCGTCATTGGCGTTGGGCTTCACCATGGCGTTGGGGGGGATAGGCTCATTCTTGCCCAGTATCTGAGGTTGTTCCTGGGCCACAGGCTCCTTTAAAGCAGCCCTTTGACCCAGAGGCTTCTCTGGGTCCACCTGAATGTGAAGCTGCATCCTCCAGCGGATTGTCCGAAGGACGACTGTCTCTGAGGTGGCTTGGTTGATGGCGACCAGCCAGGTGGTAAAGCTCTGGTCACGTTGGATGCTACTGAGCAGAGGCACGTTGCTGTCGCTGACTGGTACTCCCCAGGTGACGCTGGGGTAAAAGTTGTCGTTCATGCTAACTGTGAACTTGCTGTCCTTCTTGGTGGGCCCCACCACGGTGCAGGTCTCTGTGGTATTGCCGTACCACGGATAGTTGACCCCATCTGAGTCACTGATTGCATGGATCTTGCCATCTCGCAGGTCGGGAAGCTCCCAACTTGACCTGGATGTTAGAAACGGAGACACAAATGAGGATTTAAGAAGAAACTGAACAGTTTTCAGCACAGAATTATTAAGGATAAAGGTAAGGAAACTATATTTTGAGAACACCATATTAAATTTGCCTGCTATCTATGGAACTAGAGTTGGGACTTATGTATTTTCACTTGTATCTGCTTATTTGTAACTTGTACACAAGTACAAATCAGAAAATACAAGTACAAATCAAAGATACAAGTACAAATGAGGGAATACAAGTCACTAAATACAAGTACAATTCAAAAATACAAGTACAAATTAGCAGATACAAGTCACAATACATAAGTCCCAACTCTAGTTCCATAGCTATCTATATCATTAAGTTTGAAACCATGGAGGTTTTGTTATCAAATTTTTAGGTTCACAACTCATATTTAGAGAGGCCCCATAGAATCTGAATGGAATCAGGTGACCATTACTGTGGTGATGTTGTGCAAAAAGTAAGTCAGAACAAAAAACAGATGGGAAAAACCTTTGAAAAGTCCTTTCTACAAAGAGATTTCGGCTGTTTATTTAGGTTGCTGCAACAGAAGGCTTTAGCAGGTAGTAATCATTTTACTCATTCACTATTGTGAACTTTTGCAAGCCTAACCCTTTTGGTTATATCACACTTGAATATAGTCTGTTATAATGAGGAGCTAAAAGCATCACCTTGTTCTCATCTTGTGGATATTTGATCAAAGTATTGAAGGATGAAGTGATCAAGGCAACTTCAACACATGGTGTGAGAATGTATTATGGCAAAGTGTAATGCTTTAGAGCATAGAACATGCTGGATTTGTAACTGTTAGCAGCCTTCCAGAAATGTCTACAGAATACAAATGCAGGCAAATATTCACAGTTAAGCAATGCTAACCATGCAATAAGTGCCTGAACAACAGAGTAAGTGAAGAAACAGTTCCACCATTTCTCATTTTTTTGCTGCATGGTTTTCCAACTCAGCTTACCCTCTTCAGTCCCACAAAATTATAAAGCTATAGTTTATTCAGGTTATCCCCTTTTGAAGCAATAAATTAACAGTAGCTACTAGAAAAAAACTGCTACATTTTTTCCGAGTTGGTTCAGTTGAACTGACACTGTGCAGCAAACTCTTATTTTAAAAATTAAAAAAGTTGCATCTTCTCATCATGATATCTCCAGTCAGGCAGCCATGCAGAGGAAAAGTAAATGAGTCTGATTGGCTTTTTAAGGGTTAAACAGCTGCATTCTCCTCCCTCACTGTAAATCAGATAAAATACAGAAGAGAACTTTGCACAGGTTTGCAGTATTTAGGCCTGGTCTGCAACAGCAACATGCAAACACATGCAGGTGTCATCTAGTGTCTGCGGCAACGAAGCTGCCATTTGTTGAAAACACATTCCAGTGGCTATTTTCTAACCAAGCCAAACTGTTAACCCTTTAGTTATTCATTAAATCTGTATTTCTCTGAAACAGCAGAAAGTCAAAAAAACTAAAAACAAGCAACCTTTAATAGCCAAACAGTCTCAGTTAGTTAGACCTCCATGTTAACCACTAGTATAAGATGCCAAAGACGGTTTAAAATGTCAACAGATCATTTTTTCTTTCATTTTAATGAGTAGAACCCTATCAAACAGCTACTACTTTTAATGAAGGGGGATTACAGATTTGAACAAGAAACCAAGTCAGACAAAATCAGAGCAGACACAACAAAGCTTTGCAAAAATGAATTTGCATAATGTGCCAAACAATAAGCTAGGTCTTTTACACGACATACTTGAAGAGATTTCTGCTCAACTGATTTCTAAATAGTCTGCGTACAAGTGCACAATGCAGTCAAATGTTGGCCTGCTGCTGTCTGGGCTGAGGTGAAGAGCCATCTCATGCAGCTGGTATTGATCTGAAATACTTTGGCAGGGTCACTTTGGAACAGAATGCATTCTGCATTCCCTAAACAAGTTTGAAAAATTAATAAGGACCTAGAAAGAGCTTAGGAAAATCCCTGGGAGAAATGTTACTGCACAAAGTGATCCTTTGTAGATCAGGCTTTTTTTAATGAGCAGATAATCTGAACATTGTGAATACCATGCAATCAATTGAAATGGCAGAAATGAAACTTTATTCTTCCTTTATTTAACCTCATTCATTTGGAAGAAAGAATGCTTAAAACATAATGGAATTATTATTTAATGTACCAGAAAGCAGTTTGTGAAGCTGTTATGTAGTTATGGAAAAATGTGTGCTTGAATTTCTTGCCTAAATTCTTTATCTCAACTAGTGGCCATTTTTAACCCTGTTTATAGCATGCATATAAAATGCATTTAATGTTGAAAAAATGTAATGTTAATTGATTTCTTCAATCTCAATCTAAAAATCTATCAAAACAAGAAAAAAAACCGCCAAACTGACATAAAGCCTGACATATTAATGGTTCTGGTCTTCCTCCCAATTAATTACAGTACAAGACAGTGGTGAAATATTTTGATACATACAGCAGGTGACAAAGAGCAGCTTAAGTGATTTTGTATCGCTGTTCTGTCCAACATTGATTTGCTGTCTGCAGTGTGATAACAGACTACCTTTTGTTCGCTGATTCGGAGCATCAAGGGGAGGCAGTGCAATCAACAGTCACACCACTCACTGCTTCTCTACTCTGGAATAACGCTCCCATTTACGTCTCGATTCAAAATGGGAAGGACAAGAAAAGTTGTTGTTTACGTAAAGCAGATGCCTCTTGATTTCAATAAATCAAGTAATGGATACAGAATTACCACCTGTCTAATTTTGCAGACGGCCGGTGAGATCAAGAACTAAAACATGCAAAAACAAACGGTGCCAATAAAAGTGGAAAAGCTGTCTCCAAGTCTTCTATTCTGATGGAGCCCCCTCCCACCACCACCACCAACACCACCACCACCCCAACGTCATGACAGGAAGCAGCATGCAGAGCACACAGGTAAACTGTGGATACCTCTACCCGCTCCTGAGGTGTCATTACAGATGTGGAAACCACCGCCAGTGTGTGTCTCACTTCCTGTTTGTGTCTTTCGCAGTCTGCTTTGTCAAACGGTCTCCAACGGTTGCTGTAAGCCTTTCCGGAAAGAAACTCAAGCCTGCAGTTTGTGGCTGCAGCACGAAAAGATTTGTAAAAGGTGCATGTATTTATGTTGGCAAATAGTTCAAGGCCCTGACATTTAAATGAGTATGTTTGGAACTTTGTGCAGGATTTTAAGGACCTGTCAGGTTCATTATACAGGAGGTAAAATACATCTCTGTACCACACTGTAAAGCTCGTTGCTGTTTCCTGTTAATTTGCATGTTCTGGGTAAATAGTTTGAGGTAATTAAATTGAGGTGATAGAGCAAAGTAAAGTTGTCCACTAGATATGGTATGTAGTTTTTACGTGAGTAAAAAACAAAATATATATATATATATATTTCTATGTGATTTAATCACATATAGCAGAAAGTTTTGGCTCCAAAAATCATATTTTTTCTTCTAGTTTAATTTCTGCATACATGGAACTATACGCCTGCCTGCAAATGGATGCGCACAGACTGTCAAAACCAACCGAACTGAACCTTGCAATAGCCCACGGGTGCACATGGGAGTGATGTATGTGCACAGAATACTGAGTGCATCATCCAAATTGAACAGAGAAATTATCCATACCATCCTCAGCTGTTCTGCACAATTACAGCATGCTGCGCTTTTATCACCACCAAAGAAACTAATTGGTATGAGATTCAAGCAGCGAGGATTCGTCTTTTGTATCTTGACAGTAACTTCTAAATTTGCAACAAAAAAGAGGTAAGGGTAAATTTAGGATTTTTTTTAAATAATTGATTTCATGTTTTTAAGAATATCATCTTCACCTTCAAATAGCATGATGCAGGCATGACAAAACCTTTTATTAATAGTTTGAAGGCTAGCGCTATATGCTTTAAGCCTTTAAGAAACATGATGAGTGGGGTTGTGTACCTTATAAACTGCTCACAAAAATTAAAGGAAAACTTTTTTATTAGCCCTGGCATGAAATCAATTAAACCTGTCTGATAATTTTCTGGTTGGTTAAGCATTTGAGGGCATCGTTAATCACTTTCAGCTGTATTGGTGTTCATGGACTTAACAACAGGGGCACTACAGTGGCAACAATTAGAAAACCCTCAAAACAGGACTGGTTTTACATGTGGAGGTCAGTTCAAGTTTCTCCCTCTTGGTCTTTTTTGGCTGGTTTTAGCTTGAGTAATTATCTCTACTGGCATTATGACGCGATTCCTTAACCCTACAGAAGTTGCACAGGATGTCCAACTTCTCGAGGATGGCACATCCACACGTGCTGCAGTAAGAAGGCTTAATGTGTCTCCCAGCACAATCTCCAGAACATGGAGGAGATTTCAGGAGTCTGGTGGTTATTCTCGGAGAGCTGGACAGGGCCGTAGAATGTCTTCAACCCATCAGCAGGACCGATACCTGCTCCTTTGTGAAAGGCGGAACAGGTTGAGCACTGCTCGTGCCCTACAGAATGACCTCCAGAAGGCCACTTGTGAATGTCTCTACCAAAACAATCAGGAACAGACTTCATGAAGATGGCCTGAGGGCCCGTAGTGGGCCCTGTGCTCACTGCCCAGCATCGTGGAGCTTGACTGGCATTTGCTCAAGAACACCAGAATTGGCAAGTCCGCCACTGGCGCCCTGTACTTTTTACAGACGAGAGCAGGTTCACCCTTAGCACCTGTGATAGACGTGAAAGAGTCTGGAGAAGACAAGGAGAACGTTATGCTGCCTGCAACATCGTTCAACATGACAGGTTTGGTGGTGGGTCAGTGATGGTCTGGGGAGGCATATCCATGGAGGGACGCACAGACCTCTACTGCCTAGGAAATGGTGCTCTGACTGCCATAAGGTATCAAGATGAAATCCTTGAACCCATTGTCAGACCCTACGCTGGTGCAGTAGGTCCTGGTTTCCTCCTAATGCACGACAATGCCCGGCCTCATGTGGCAAGAGTATGCAGGCAGTACCTGGAGGATGAAGGAATTGAAACAATTGAATATCCCCTGACTTAAACCCAATAGAACATCTCTGGGACATTATGTTTTGGTCCATTAGGCGCCGCCAGGTTGCTCCTAAGACTGTACAACAGCTCACGGATGCCCTCACACAGATCTGGGGGGAATGCCACTAGAAACCATTTGTCGTCTCATTGGGAGCATGCCCCGATGTTGTCAAGCATTTAAAGTGCTCCTTTAACTTTTGTGAGCAGTGTAGTTAGAAATAGAAACGTCTTTCATTGAAAAACTCCAATATGGCCAGCGATGCTCTTCTTTTAAGTTTAATCATTTATTGCTCACCAAACTATTTAGACCTTCCAACCAACAACTATCCCTGAACAAAGTCCCTCCTTTAAATATAACAAATATTAAACACAAAAAGTGTAACCTATATAGTGGCACAAAAACTGTAAAAAATAAAAATAATAAAAAATGGTTTCTATAAATAGGGTGACATCAGATAAACTGGGGCATCAGATAAGAGAGCCATATTACATATAAGACTCTTTCCCAGTCCATCACAGGGAGAGAAATCACAAAGATGCACAGGATATGTGATCGTGCTCACACTCAGTGCCTAGGCTCATTTTAGAGTTACCAATTAACCTTGCAGTTCTGTTTTTGGACCTGTAGGGGGAACGGTGGAGTACCCAGACAGATCTCCTGCACACATGGATAGAACATGCAAACTCCATACAGGAAGATCCCAGGCCATGATTCAAACTCTGGAGCTTCTTATCGCAAAACAACAATTATATCAACTGTTCCAACATAGAGTGTACCATTGAGCAGTGGTTCGCAAACTGACCCACATAATTAAAGTGTGAGAGAGTTTTACCATGACTCTTGGTTGAGGTGTCACGTAAGAAGTGGTAAAATAACACAATCAGGATCAAAAGTATTATTGGCCAATATTTTGATTTGATCTATTTTTCAACTTCTTTTTGAGCTTTTACAGGATTTCTACAATGCAAATGCTTTCCCCTTATCACGTTTTGTATTTAGTTAACTTATGAAGAGGACCTCATGACCCCAGATTTACATAGTCGTGAGCCCAAGTTGGGTCCCAACTCCAACGTTTGGAACTACTGGTCAAAAGTAAGTTAATTAATTTCATATGTTCAATCTAAAGTATAAATCTGAAATACCACAAAGCTAAGATTCATTATTCATCAAGTATGAGTTATTTTTAATTTTTAAAAAAAACTTCTTTACGAAGGAAAACCAAAATGCTGTCTCATGAAATTTTAACATTACTAAGGACCAACAAAATCATTTTTAATACAGCCATTGGATGTTATTGTCTTCACAATCTTTGATAGAGTTTCAGGTGACATTGGTTAAGAAGTGGGCTTTTCACAGAGTAAATGACTGGAAAGTTAAGTGGAAGGAAAAAAACTGTTGGAGAAAAAGGTGGACAACGAACAATAATTACTGCAACCTATAGAAATTTTGAAGCAAAACCCAAAGTTGGGCTTGTAGAGTCAGATATTTACGAGTCGCTGCACACAGACACATCTGGTACATGGAAATAAACTGTGGTATTCCTTGAGCCATTAGTGAGCGAGAAACATCAGAAGAGTCTTCAGAGAGGACAAAATGTTGCTCAGAGGTCTAGAGTCTTTTTTTGAAGGAAACTTTGCATTTTACTTGGAAATCAAGTCTCAAGAGGAAGAGCATAGAGGTATAGAATCCAAGTCAATTGTGGTCCAATGTACAATTTATACCATCGGTGATAGTTTGGAGAGCCATACCAACTGTTGGTGTTGGTTATAGGAAATAGAACGTCTGAACAGCCACCTGGACATTTTAGAGAAATTCTTTCATCCTTCTACAGACAGGCTTAGAGGGAGAAACTTAATTTATTTTTGGCACCTGCCTACACTGACAAAAATGTCAATACCTACTTTAGTGACCATGGCCAGTTAGCCAGCAGAGTGGTCTTACCTAAAGCCCAAAAATAACATTTAGGGTACTACCAAGAGGGAGATGAGAGACAACAGACCCAACAACCCAGACCCAGCAGGAGCAGGCCATATTTTTCTCTCTGATTTTTTGAAAATCCTACTTTTAATGGTCTTTCTTAATATTTATATCTTTGGGAGGCATAGAAAGTTATGCTTTTATTAGGTGTGAGCCATAATCATAAAAATGAACGGAAATAAACACTTTAAAAATATCTCTCCATGTTTAATGACTCTGTGTGATGTATAAGTTTCCCTCTTTGAAATAAATTAAAGAAATGAACAAACTTTCTGACAACATTCTGACATATTGGGGGAGAAATTAAGCTGAACCTTACAGACTAATGTTCCCCTTTTTCGGCACAGTGGCACAGTTGGTAGCACTGTTGCCTTGCAGCTAGAAGGTTCTGGGTTTAAAAACCGGCCTGGGGTCTTTCTGCATTGAGTTTGCCTTTTCTCCCTGTGCATGTTTGGGTTCCCTCCAGGTACTCCGGCTTGCTCCCACATACCAAAAAAATGACTGTCCTTAGGTGTGCGTGCATGGTTGTTTGTCCTGTGTGTCTCATGTGTTGCCCTGTGATGGACAGGCGCCCTGACCAGGGTATACCCCCACAACCCTGCAAAGGACAGATGGTATAGATAGTGGATGGATGTTTCCCTTTTTCTATCTCTCCATCAGACTCTCATGAGGGTGCAGGCTGGTTCTTTACTAACACACTGAAACAGGGGCCTTATTAAGGGGGAAGGAAACATGTTGGGCCACACAGGGGTGGAGGTGTCTGGCTCTAATCTTGGTGCTGCAGCATTCAGACATCTTCTACTCTACAGATAAAGCATATTTTGATCACCATGTGGTTGCCCACCACACACATAAGAAAAAAGGACAGCACAGTGATAGCTATCAATAAAGCCTTTTTGGTAAGGATATGAGAGGTCACAGCAATTATTGTTCATCATCTATGTGGCCATAGGTGAGAGCTCTATGGCTAAAAAAAAACGCAAAAAAAGTAGAAGTTTATATTTGATATGTAGCTCTTTGAATATGTTAGTCTTTTTTTAAGACGACACAAGAACGTGACAGGAGTTCTTGTGTAACCCAGATGCTGCAAGAGTTTCACTTCTGACTAACATTTCTTCTACCACGTAATTTTAGCCATTACAGGTTCACGAATACAGGAAACCTTCAGCCAATGAAATTTAACTTTAAAAAAAGAAAAAACATCCCTCTTGGCACCTGGCCTGTGGCTCTCTCTGTCATGCACTGCTCTCTGTGTTTTAGAAAATTGTCCATACCCAATTTGAACCAAAGATTTATTTATTTGTTTTTTCATTAAGCAATGAGACACCATCCCTATAAGGAGATTTCCTGTTTCAATCAGATTTGGTTAATGACTTCAAAATAAAACAAATTTTCTTTCTGCCAATCTAAACATAGGAAATAAAAAAGGACAGATTTTTTTTGCGGTTTTTTTCTTACTACGTGTTGTTATTTATAATAATAATAATAATAATAATAATAATAATAATAATAATAATAATAATAATAATAATCTCTAAAGATGTATCTATCCATTAACTAGTGTTTTTTTACAAAATATTTTAGGCTATATTAAATTAATAAAAAAATAACATTTAATATATACATTAATTAATAAAATTTGTATTTTATTTCCTCCCATCAAAGATTCATCATGCCAAAAAAAATGGAAAAAAAGTCAGTCGTATACTCACATCCCTTTGTCCCCATATGTATTGTAGAAGACCATGTGGTTACACGCCTGGATCCAGCCGATGGTCCAAGTCTCTTTGGCCGCTACAGGCGGCACCAGGAGCCGCGCTTGAGCTCGGAAGTGCGGCGTCCGATAGCGCAGAACCACGCTTGACGCCTCGTCGATGCTGGTGGGGTTGGAATCGATGGACGTGTTCAGCTCCAGGACGACAACGCTGTCTCGAAAACTCTTGGGCTTGCACTTGATGCTCTGGATGCAGCCCATTGCACTGAATTGTAACAAAATCCACAAAAACGGCCAAAGCTCTGGAGAAGGAGGTGGAGGAGAAGAAGAAAGACGCATGGAAACAGCAGGAAGAATCACCATCAGTTTGGACCTACATGCTCCTTTCTTCCTCCCCTCCCCACTCCTCAAAAATAGTCTACAAAACCAAAACGCCTTTATATATG
Organism: Apricaphanius iberus; assembly: GCA_028564705.1. Classification (NCBI taxonomy): domain Eukaryota; kingdom Metazoa; phylum Chordata; class Actinopteri; order Cyprinodontiformes; family Aphaniidae; genus Apricaphanius; species Apricaphanius iberus. Next base: position 310,274 of record JAPXFQ010000906.1, read on the forward strand.
AAGAGTGAAAAAAGCCATGCGTTGACCCATGTCACTGAAGAGGAAGGCAGGCCAATCGAAAAGCTTCACAGACGCAGAGCGCATGCTTTCCGGTGCGAAAATGCAACTTCACTTGCAGAAGTTGGGCATCACAACTTTTCTGATGCGTGCACCAATGGTTTCATGCTGTCAATATACAAACAGCTGCATTTAAAGGGGATCTAGAGATAGTTTTGGCAAGATCTTTAAAAGGTTGGTGATAATTCTGACCTAAATTATTAAAAGAACTACTAATTTTACATCTTGGAGTCAGATTTCCGTTTGTATAATTCATCAGAAAATAATCCCCAGGAAGAACCTCTATGTCCAGCGTGAATTATAATCAAAGAACACTGTTTTGGTGTCAGTTATGCAGAGATCTGAAGCATATATAAACTAAAGTCCACATATCCCCAATTTAGAGTCTCAGTTCCTAGTAAAAATATGATTTAGCGATTTAAGACAGCTGTGTGTCGGATTAAGGGTTCGTGCAAATGCAGGAGTTTTGTCTATTTATAGCCGATTAAAAAAACAACATGCACAAAGAGGTCTACCTATAAAACAATAGAGTCTAAAATATCCAGCGTCTCCTGCGGTGTAAAATTCCGGAGTATACAGGAGCAAGGCGTTGACTCTCACAGTTATTCGGTCTGAGAGGTGATTCCGTTATCCCCTCCGTTATTCTCTCTCACAGCGGCGGCTGCAGTAACCGTCCCGCCGAGAGAGGTCCGCCATCCCCGGCAGAGTTTAAGACGGATCACGGCGACATGCAAAGGACACGGCAGGGTCATCGAGTTCCATGGCTATGTATAAAAATACAAAAGTCCGGAAAAAATAATAATAATAAAGAAAAAAAAAGAAGTGAAAAAAAAACAGACTTAATCCAAAAAATACATCATCAAATTGTATGTTCGCATTTCGGGTTGTTGTGCAGCTGTTAGAATAAATTCCTGAGCGAGCTGTCAGGTCTCTGTCATCGTCCCATCGCAACAACGGCAGGTTCACCCCGCGGCTCGCAGAAGCCACCGGGGAAGCAGCTTTATAAGCATCTCCATGACGACACTTCCGCCTTACACACTGAGCACGCTGGGAAACGTATGCAGTATGAGATTCAATATAATTAGGCTACCCTACTGTATAATAGACATTTTTTTTTTATTATAGATTCTTTTTAAAGCATTACCACGCGACGTGTAGCATAATGCAAATCTATTAATTTTTTCGCCCTTTTCTTAATTACAATTCTTTCAACTTGATGGTGTTTTGTTGGGGGTTTAAAACTGACCAAAAATGAAGTAGTGCATAATTACCAGGTTATAGGAAACGGATAAATGATGGTATGCATAGGCCTACTTTTGTAAGGCACCGTAAATTTAAAAAGTCGCAGTCGTCCATCTCCAGGTTTTTGAGCAAGAGGCAAGGGCAATGGGAAATTAGTTACTCATAATTAAATAAAGGATTTTTTTCTGGATTTATAGCAAAAGGGCCCAATTTGAGAGAATTGTAAGAAGATATCAGAAATTGTTAAATGCAGTTGTACATTATATTTTTTTCAAATTTTCTGTTCTGACTGTTGTTACTGAATATTTAATTGGCATATTTTGTCCATTGTTAATATAAAGCTACACTGAAAAAAGAAAATGCAGCTCCAATTTAGATAAATTGCTTTACTTGATCACAAGTAATTTAATTAGGTTTATCTAAGTAGCCTAACGTTATGAAGTTTTCCAGTTAAAAAAGTAAACAAAATACGTTTTATGAATTTAATTCAATTACTTATGACCGGTTACATCAATTTATTTAAGTTAGAGCTGCATTTTCTTTTTTCATCGTAATATGAAGTTGGTATGTTATATGTTTAAATTTTTATTTTGTTTAATGATGTAATAAATTCCTTACAGAGTGTCAAAAGACCAAGATGTAATAAATGAATAAATAAATAAATTAATTAATTAATAAATAAATACACATATAAATGGGGATACAAAATTTACAAGTAGTATAACACCAAAAATGAAATACATTAATGTATCCCTTAGTATTTTAAATTACCACTCGTTTATTGAACAGATACCTAAATCAGAAACACATGAATGATTGCGGCAGTTGCTACAGCTATTCAGATAGTTAATGATTCCTTTATTGCAGTCCAGAAAGAAATTATTAAAACTGCCAATATCCCTATTCTAGTAAATTCTAATGTGTTATTTGTTAACTTGCTCATCTAAACCACAGCAGGTAGCCACGCACAGCGTCATTTGATAGGATTGTTTTTGGTAGATAAAGTTAAGTGATAGAACACACACATGATGCAGCAATAAACAGGTAGGTAATTTAATTTGTTTTTGAAGATAAAAAATATATATATTTTAATGCAGGTTTTTAAATCAGATATACATTGTTTTATTATTTTTTTTTACCCATTTGATCATTCACTTAATAGTTTTTTTGTACAATTTTTATTTTACTAAATTGTTCTGCTCTGGAGCGCAAAACAAATGGATCCATCGGCTGTGCTGTCTTTTTAAGCACCTTGGAGAACTCCGCTTTACGTCAGGGCGCACCAACGAATCTGAATCGTGATTGTGCGTAAACTACGTCAAATCTGTGCAGCAGCACCAGCTGCAACGATCCAGCTCCATTGTCTTGTCTTGTCTAAAATTTGTCTTGATTGTTCCTCAGGTTTTGCTACGTGTAGAATCTGGCGGTCCGCTCCCTGGATGTAAGAACTCTGATTAATGCTGCGTCTAGGGATGTTGGAGGTGAGAGCACAACGCCTCGTTTTGTGTCTTTTTCGCACATTTTACGCGGAGCTGTGCTGTATTGTTTACGCCTTACTGAAATGTTCATGTTGATATTTTTGTGCCCATGCTGTAGGTCGGGTTTCACTGGATTGGCTGGAAGCTGATACCATTTGGTAGCTGCGCTCTGCCTGTCTCCATGATATAAACAACATGGACATCGCGCATTCCCCAGACACTAAATATAGTTATTAAGGCCACAGGAGGGGGGAGTGCTGGTGTTATTCAAAGGCACTGGACCTTCGTTGTGAACTAAAACCAACTGAATTACTTTCCGGAGGTCTTTTTGTTATTGTGCTCTCAAAAGAAAACTCGATTCTGCCAAGCATGCCTTCGGCGAACAGCGTGAGAGCCAGGGCACGGGAGAGAAACAGCATCCTGAGCAGACCAGAGTTCATGTCTCTCAACCATCAGCCCCTTCGTGGCGGCTGCGGACCTCCGGAGGCCCGCTCCGGTCCTAAACGCGCGCCTCAAACCAAGCACCAAGCGATCCAGAAGAGCGAAGAACCTACCGACGGCGGCACCAAGGAGAGGAGAGAGTCCACAAAGATGCCAGAGGAAGACTGCATGCAGCTAAACCCTTCCTTCAAAGGGATCGCGATGAACTCCCTTCTCGCCATTGACATCTGCCTGTCCAAACGCATGGGGGTGTGCGCTTCCACGTCGTCCTCCTGGGGTGGCTGCCGATCGATGGTCGTCCTTCTGGCGCTAACGGGGCACGGCATTACGTGGATCATTGGCACTATCATATGTCTGACACGGAGCAACACTTTGGCTGGTCAGGAGGTCCTGGTCAATCTGCTCCTGGGTAAATGTCACATCACATTCACCATGTTGCAGTGTAGGCTACACCAGAGCATCATTTGTGAATGGAGCTGATGCACATCCACATTTGGCCGCTTGTCTGGATTATGTTTTTGTCTCAGAATTACATTTTAGACTAAGTAGCCTGGTTCAATGGTTTTGGTAGACTTAATGACACAAATTCGTTCAGTTTTACGTGTCTATAATTAGTTATATATCTAGTATAATTGTATCATAAAACCAGAAACAGAAACACAGGTAAAAGCAGTGGTGAACTCATAATGTTACTGATTGTCCCACTGTAAGCAATGCAGATGTTATCACAATAAACTGCATCTTAAAATAACACAAAAAATTATAATTTTCACTAGATGATAGTTAATTGATAAAAAAAGATTGAAGATAGGTTATATACAATATTTACACTGTATATTTTTAAACATTATGTGGAAAAATATAATAATGTGTTGCCAATGAGTTCTTACCAGTGAACCTTCTCTCATGTCCCATTACAACCATAAAGTTGGTATACATGTTTTATGGGGGTTTTATAAATTTGGTTTAAAAAAACACTGAAAAGTCTGCGTTACTTGGATGTGTATTTTTTACAACTTCTAACAGGTTTTTTTGTTTTTTTTGCAGGATTGCCATGTATATAGCTACACCTATCCTATGGTTTCTTATCAAGTCTGACTATCCTGTCCATGCTGAAAAAATAAAACTTCCACTGCATGATATTACTAGTACCACCACCATATTGCACTATGTGGGTATCAATATAAGTTTATGCACAGGGGACAATTAGTCTTGTATTTAACAGCTAAAAATTGAGTTTTATTGTCAAGAAATTTAATAACTCATTATCTTTTAGAAAATTAAAATTAACCTAAAACAAAGTTTTACCTTAAAAGTTTAGCTTTACTTTTTGTTGCTCATGAAAAACTAGATAGCTTTAAAATATTTTTCGATTTTTCTCCGCAAAAGGGGCTTAGATATATAACTAAGTGTTATTAACATCTTTTTATGTGTCCATTTTTTGATAGCCAGGTTCTAAACCTTCAGATATTCCAGCTTTTTTGCAAAGCTGTTCTGAACATCATATTAAAAACAAAGTGATATTTTCCAAGTGCAATAAAACAGATGCTGAGTCTTAAGTGTAGCTTTAATCAAAAACCTATAAAAATGTTATGCATGGCTACATTTTGATCCAGCAGATCAAAACTGTCCAATAGACAAACATAGGCCTGAACCCTAAGCAGCCTTAGCCCGTTTTCAGTCTTTAATTTTTCAGGTTGTATCATGTGAAGAGTGATAAATAAATTTTCTCTGTACAATATTTTTTGTTCATATTGCTTTTTACCTGCAGCAAAAACAGTGCTTAATCTTTTCCGAATCATTCAGACATCTGTGTTTTTGTAGTCAATTCATACACAGTCTCAGCACAAAATACAGATTAATTTCAGCCATATTAGAAATCATCTCACTAAAGCCTTGCTGGAACCGTTTGGAAGTCAACGAGTCTCTGGATTTGGGACAGGGTTGCATTATTTTTGGGGTATTGTTTGACCTTCAATGCTTGTTCATTATTTGTCGAGGGTTTCGGTGACTAAAAGTTTTGAAACTAATGTCACACAATGACTGGAAATGTCTAAATATGTCCACGAGTATCAACAACAATAGGTTGTAGCCTCATTCATTATTTAAATTTCTCTAAAATTACTATGTACACAGCCTTTTCACATTGTCCCTCTTCCAAACTAAATCGTTGTATGTTATCTGTGTTTTATGTGATCGACCAACATAACGCAGTGCAATGCCCATCAATTACAGCTGGTAATATTTTGGGCTGTGTGTCTCTATGAACAATATTTTTAGCGAATTAATCATTTGGCCATTTTATTTTTGCTAAACTGCTCAAGCTTAGCCTGACAGAATGAATAAAATCTCTGAACTTAAAGTCTTGCCACAGATTCTCAATTGGTTGATAATCTGAACTTTGACTCGGCCACTCCAGCAAATGAATATGTTAGTCCTACTGGAAGGTAAACTCTGCCCCAGTTTCAAGTCCAAAGCTGAATTTAACAAGTTTTCTTTGAGGATTGCTCATCAGCTGTGCCCATCTATAACAAAGTTCATGTCAATACTTTGTTATATACCCTTTGCTGGCAGTTACAGAGGTCAAATGTGTTCACACACTGTTGCTGGTATTTTGGCCTATTCTTCCATGCTTATCTCCTGTAGAACAGTGATATTTTAGGGCTGTCTCCAGGCAACACAGACTTTCAACTCCCTCCAAATAATTTTCTATGGGGTTGAGATCTGGAGACTGGCTAGGCTACTCCAGGACCTTGAAATGCTTCTCACGAAGCCACTCCTTTGTTACCCCAGTAATGGGGTATGACAATGGAATCATTGTCATGCTGAAAGACCCAGCCGTGTTTCATCTTCAGTACCCTATCTGATAGAAGGGGGGTTTCTCTCAAAGTCTCGACATTCATGGCCCCATTTATTAATTCCTACATGGATCAGTCATCCTAGTCGCTTTGCAGAAAAGCAGTATCGAAGCATGATGTTTCCACCCCCATGCTTCAAAGTAGGTAGGGTGTTCTTTGGATGAAACTAAGCATTCTTTGTCTTCCAAACATGACAAGTAGAGTTTTTACCAAAAAGTTATATTTTGGTTTCCAATCCTCTTCTGGATCATCTCTAGCAGAGTTGAGATTGGCCAGGACATGTATTGGTTTAAGCAATAAACCAATTCAGTGTCTGGCACTGCAGGTGCCAATGGGCCCTGTGAACAAATCCAGTATGCAAAGTGGGTGAAGCGTCTTGCCCAAGGGCACAACAATAGAGACAGACACAGTGGGGGTTCAAACCAGCAACTCACTTGTTATGGGCCGAACCCCTACCTGAGCCACGATCACCCCACCGTCATGTACCTGACTTTTTAACCCCATCCTTACGTTTTTAACAAAGGTGAGTTTAAGGAATCAAATGTTCTTTGCAATATAAATGTCCCACAAAGTATCAATGTATTTATTTCAAAATTAATTCATGATTAAAAAGTCTATTTAAGAACTTCGAGATGGGCTCCTCCAAGAATAGACTTTTCAAAGAATATGGTAAAAAAAAAAATGTTTAGGGCAGTCATTGTGTCATTATACGGAAGCTTATTGCATTCACTTGAAAAAAATAAAAAGCTCTGTTTTTCTTAATTAATGAGATTCGTTTTAAAAATAAAATTGAATACATCTCTGTTTTTCTGAATTAATGAGTTAAGTTTTAGAAATAAAAATAAATACTGCTCTGTTTTTCTGAATTAATTAAATAAGTTTTAAAAATAAAAATAAATACTACTCTTTTTTTGAATTAATGAGATAGTTTTAAAAATAAAAAAAAATACCGCTCAGTTTTTCTGACTGGACAAGAAGAACTGTGGGGGCATTCCATGGCATTGCCCTGCAATTGACTGTTGACATATTCATGGTGTACCCCACCTTCCACTGAATGACCGTTGGAGATTGGCACCAGCCATGCGGCTGGTGGTATAGAAAATGGATGGAGGTCCTATCCCTGTAGGCATTATTAGCTGTCTAAGTAAGAGGAACTCAAACATGTCCTGTTTCAATCGTTCCGGCATTGTCTATAGCATTCCGCTTATCCTTTGCAAGGTCGCGGTGGCCAACGCTTATCTCGAGCAGTCATTATGCAAAAGGCGGGGAACACCCTGGATAGGTCACCCGACCATTGCACGGCATGGCTTAATTCGCTTTTACTTTGTGTTGGGATTGTGAAACTATAAAAATACTTCTGTTTCTACAATATGTATGTAATAGGCCTATGAATTAATCGATTTTCTACAGGCACCTGAGGATTTTGCTCCTGTTCAGGTTTAGCTTACTACCCTATTTTCTGACCCCCACAGCTTATTTTGTTTATTCAGAAAAACAGAGCAGTATTTTTTTTTTTTTTACAATTTTAATCATTAATTCAGAAAAACAGAGAGGTCTATATTTTTTATTTTAAAAACTTACCTAATTAATTCAGAAAAACAGAGCGATATTTATTTTTAAAACTTTAATCATTAATTCAGAAATAAAGAGTGGTACTTAATTTTTATTTTCAAAACTTATCTCATTAACTCAGAAAAACAGAGCGGTATTTATTTTTATTTTTAAAACGTATTAATTCAGAAAAAACAGAGCTTTTTATTTTTTCAAGTGAATGCAATAAGCTTCCGTATAATTGTGCATTTTTGGGACGTTTTTCTTTTTTTATTTATTTGGACTGACAGACATAACCACCTCATACCAGGTGTGGTGTGATAGATGCAAACCACTTTTTTTTTACTGTTTTAAGAGTCGTTATTGAATATTTTAATACCAATTTAAGTCATTTTTATGATTTCCAAACTATTCAAACATATAGCAAATATAACAGGAGAATAGGTGATACCAAACCAACTTACTAAGACAGGTTGAGTAAATGTACTTGTATAGTGCTCTACTCAGTACCTATAGACCCCAAAGCGCTTTACGCTACATTCAGTCATTCATGCATTCACACACTGGTGATGGCAAGATAAATTGTAGCCACAGCTCCCCGGGGTATACTGACAGAGGCGAGGCTGACGGAAACTGACGCCATTGGGCCCTTTGACCACCACCAACAGATGAACTGTCCTGCCCAAGGACACAACGACCGAGACAGTCAGAGTTTGGGCTTAAACCAGCAAACTTCCGATTACAAGACGAGCTCTCAGCTCCTTAGCCACAGTCGCCCTACATGCCCTGCAAATCTCTGACATGAGTAAGCTGAAGCAGACAGCTAACAACCTGTCACTGCTCGGATCTTCTAAGATTCTCAGATTTCTCAGACTGTGACACACCAGGCAAACTTCCGCACACCTGCCTCATTTTTACCTTTATACCTTTTTGTATAATTGTTCTTTTCTGAACATGAAGATGACAGCGTCACTGAAGTTTGATATGGCTGGAGGAAATGGTAACATGAGTGGAGCCAGAATGCTGCATGTGAATAAACGCAGAATGAATCAAGGCACGACAAGCAGTTTGTCAAACAGTTAACATTAAGTGTATGAAGATGGGACTTCAAGTCGGAGATAGCAAAAGGGACATAGATATTTTTGGTACTGACACCGAGTTATAAAAAGGCCCTATCTCTGGCATGTGAACTTGGAGCAAATGTCGCCTGGTATTATTGTATGCCACACTGGTTATTCTTAGTCACCAAGATATCCTTTTGCACATTTACTCCAGTTGTTTTCAGACTCAGCAGGATTGCAAGACCTTATAACGATCAAGGGAACCATTTGAAAATCAGTAGAAACATCGTTGCAGCTGTCATCAGAAGGTGTACAACAGGACATTGTAAAACGTATCAAAGCCTTTGTGGAAATCAGGTTACTGCTTGCACACACAGGTTTGGATAAAAACATTGGCGATGGTAAGAAGTATTCTAAGAAATAGGAGATGATAAATACTATTGAACTCAACAGACAAATAATATATATATTTTTTAGAAGATTGAACTTTAAAAAAAACATGCATTAGGAGGGAAAACAACTGAGTAAATACTACTGTCTGTTTTGACCAGACAATTTAATTAAGGCATATCATAGTTTGAGTGAACCTGGCCAGGTGAATACATACCCCTGACTATAGAAAAGCATGATGGTGGGAGTGTAATGATAAGGCTCTGCATGAGCATCACCTTTTTGGGGTTTCTACGAAGATCTTTCTTTACTATTTAATCTGAAAATGGTACAAACACATTTATAGCGGTGGAGCATTACGTTTTGACTCAGTTAAGATACAAATTCATATGTCTATTCTCTCACTAATAACTTTAAGACTTACATTCTTACAGTCCGTCTTGTTCTGAATGTTCTTATAGCGCTCATCCTTGATGTCCTGACGGTGGCTGGAGTCCAGAGACTGGTGAAGCGCAGAGGACCATGGGAGATGGCCCCGGGCTTCCTGGACTGCGTCGCCATGGATGTGTACTCTTTCCCTGGTGCTCATGCCAGTCGGGCCGCCATGGTCTCCAAATTCCTGCTTTCTCACCTGGTCCTTGCTGTGCCGCTACGCATTCTCCTGGTGCTGTGGGCTTTCCTGGTGGGCATGTCTCGAGTGCTCTTGGGTAAACACCACCTAACAGATATGGTGTGTGGTTTCGCACTGGGCATGTTTCACTTTAGTCTGATGGAGTCAGTGTGGCTGTCCTCAAACACATGTCAGACTCTTATATCCATAAGTACACTCAGCTGGAGCCCTTTTTACTGAGCTTTGCTGCGCTTAATACATTTTTGCAACTGATATTTCATCTGTGCAATACTGCAGACTTTGATCTTGAGGAGCTATCTTGCAGCAGTAGGGAGGTTTACCTACAAGCTGATACCACAGAAAACTCATATTTGGATGCAGATGCTGACTTGCATGCAATAAGCAAAAAATTACACAGGTCCCTGGATCCTTCAGAATCCTCATCCAGCTTTAGAAATGCTACGGGAACTTATTTTTAATCCCTTCTTTAACAAACAGTGGGGACAGAAACAGGAAAATGGTACTTTACATCCATGATCTAAACTGTAAGCTTTCTTCTTTATGTTCAGCTGCTGGTTGTATCTTGCCTCATTTCAGTTTGTACATCTTTTTCTTTCTTACTCTTCATTTCTTTCAGCGACAGTTAACAAAAAAAACGGACTTCATGTTGAACAGTAAAGGAAGTTTGGTTGTAGTTATTAATCTACATTTAAATACTTGTATTCATTGTTGTTTCTGTATCTGTTACTTCAGCTTCTATTTGGCACTGCTGTAATATTTGTATATTTTTGATGGCTTTTTGGCACTTTTTACTGTAAATTTCTGCTCTTTACCCTTTTTAATGCAGCTGATTTAAGCTGTTTATGTGCAGATGGCAAATAATATTCAACATGTTCTTGTATTTTGGGGTCAAATATAAACCTTACACATTTTATTGGTTTGTCATTAAAGGCTTGCTTCCCTCACTAAAAACTGAAGCGTGTGCGTGCATATGAGGCTTTTTTGTTTTTGGGTGGAACTTGTTTGATCTGATCAATATATATTATGAACATGAGTATGCTTTGTTCTATACAGAGATCTATGTATAATGTTTACACTTTGTTGCTGCATTTCCATAATAAAACCACAAGAAAACAGTTGCGAAATATCTCTTTGGGTTTTATCAATCCTGTGACACAAAACTACCAGTGAACCAAACAGTTTTCCATTAGAAATTATCAAGAAATTAGTTTTCTGGTGGTTGTTTTTATCTTTTTAAAAGTCATCTAATCATCTCATAAATTTCCTCTTTGTTAGTTCTGTTTTACTTTAATTCTCTCAATAGGATTATTGTTATCTGATTCGAGTTTCTTTCTAGTGTCTATTCTTAGGTTTCTTTCTGTTCTGTTTTTCATCCTCTCTTGTCTGTTATATTTTTGCTTTCACTGAGTTTCTCCTGTACTTCTTTACACTTATTTATTTACTTAGATTTCAACATTATTAATTATCTCTCTGTCTTATTTCTTTATTATGCATTTTCTGTGTTCTCTTCTCTCCTGTTTTTTTCTTCTCTGTTTCCTCCTTGCTTTTCTGCTTCCCTGCCCAACTGTATCCCTCTCTCTTTCTTTCTCTCTCTCTCTCTCTCTCTCTCTCTCTCTCTCTCTCTCTCTCTCTCTCTCTCTCTCTCTCTCCCTTTCATCTGTTTTAAGCAAATTAATCCTCAGTTTTCTCTCTATGTCACTTCCATTCCTCAGTTTATTTAAGCACTCCTGTTTACCTTACTCTCGACTGGCTCTTTCTGTGAAATCTCGCCTATTCTCTCTTTGTTTAGTCTTCGAGTCGTTTCTCCTCGGTCCTGCATTCCTTGTAAATTGTTTCTGTTTCTTTAGTATTTCCTTCTTGCACATATCTCAGCATATGGGTCCTCCTAAACCTATCAAACATGTCAAGGTATGCTTTCCGAAACACATTTTTATTCCTTCCAACATCACATGGACTTGACTGTATCACATTCAGTTCAACCGTCAGAAAAGAAACAAAAAACGCTGTGTGGTTTGTAGAAATTGTAAGTTATAAAACCTGGTATTCAAAACCAGTTGAAACGTGCTGGAGAAACTAAAGGTAAAGCAAAATTGTAAAGTTGAATAGAGACAGTATTTGGCTAAAAAAGCCTTTTATCACCAAAAAAAAAAGAAATGCAAACGATTGTGGTAATTTACTCGAATACCCCACAGTCTGCTAATTATTTTTCTGTATAGTTGTTTAATGTAATCACTGAATGACTGCAGATGCAAAATGATATCTTTCTTACATGTGAAATCTTGGATATGACCAGAATTGTAGTCATTCAAACAAACTTTCAAAGGAGGGAATTATTTGTTTCATTATAGCGATGTGAGGGATGTGGCTGACATAAAGCTAGGCTGATTTCGTAACTTTGAGTTTCAGTCTTTCATGTTTCCTCATATACCATCTATATTGGAGACCCAAATACTCACAAATAGTAAACAGAATTTGGAGACCTGTATTATCTTACCTATTTTCTCCTAAAAAAGACCAGTTATTAATACAAGTTACGTTACCAAGTAATATATGTCAGAAAGCGACACCCGGACGATACTTTGTGGTCTATGACACAGTTATAAGGAGGAACTGAAACACTTTATTCTACCTCCTGAAATTGTACAGAAATGAATGCTTTACCCAGTTGTCTTCAAAGTTTATTATTATTATTATTATTATTATTATTATTATTATTATTATTATTATTATTATTATTATTACCCCAGCTTATGGCACGCCCACCGAGTAAAAAAACGCTAAACTTGCAACATGATAAAATGTGGAATAAAGTTTATGAGCTGTCAATAATTTTGCAATGCACTGCCATTATGACAAGTCAAAAAAAGACAGGGTAGGCTTCCCTACATGTATTACAGCAAAAAATATATATAAATAAACAACAACAACAAAAAAAGCCAGAACCTGAAAAATCTTTAAATAAATATTTGTGGGCAAACTCAGCAGGCTATCCCCAACAGTATGCAACCGTAAAAAATATTTTCCGTACAAACGAGGCAAGCGTCCAAACTAAATTATCTAAAGAGCAGCAACCTGTAAACAAGCTGCAAAATTTCATGTCGTCAAGAGAGCCAGAACTTTTGCTACTGTGTTCACACAGATTGGCTTGCTTCCCAACATGCGTAAGAGTTGTAGGATTTATTTGCTTCGAAATCAAGGCCTTTATAGGCTTGACTGGTCTATAACCAAAATATTGTGCCTCTGGACTATATCTGCACTGTGCATTAAGTCAGTGTCCACAGACCCCACGTGTTCCTCTGTTGTGTCTTCCTGCTAATTTTGAGTTTGGTTTCAGTTAGATTAAGGTAGGATTAGACACAACAACCTTTAGGTACCTTATACCTTTTGAGAATCCCACATCTGCAGTTCTTTGCATGTTTTTGGTTATTAATTTATTTTGCCATGTTTCCACAAGAATTTCCCTATGATAACATCAGTCCTTTATTGTAGATCATCCATAACAATATGATACCCTAACCAAAACATCTTGCATACTTCACAAAAGCAGTTGTAGTTTTAGAAACCAAAACAAACTGCTGTTATATTACAATTTCGCTGGTTAGAGGAGAGTGCCCTCTGGAGGACAATGAATGCTGTCACTTGGAGTCTTGGAATTTTGTTTGTAGAGCAAAAACTATCCAAAAAGAACTGCAGTTGCGTGATGTCACTAAATGGCTGAGTGCATGAAAGCTTGCTTTTTGGAAGTTAGATTTAATCTAAATTAAATGGAGCTCAGACAAAAGAGCAACACAAACAGCAATGGGCAAACCATGTCTAAACTGAGTTTAATTGATTTTACGGTTAAGTCTGGGTGTTAAATCTTTGTTTTCACTGTTTTGCACTGTAAAAAGAATGTTGAGTTTACTTTAAAAAAAACAAGTCAACAGATTTCACTAACTTTTTTGAGTACTTTCAACTTGACTCTACCATTCACAGTCAAGTTGAAATTACTCAAAAAAGCTGGTGAAATGAACTCAGAGAGGTTTTTTTTGTTGTTTTTTTTTTACAGTGTGTTCTCGACAGTAAAGTGTTGAATACAACATGAATAGTTTCTGGAAAACCTTAACTCTCTTCATTAGTCTGACAGCTCCACTCCTGTTGGTGCTACTAGTATATTTTGTTTTAGTTTTGTCACACCTGTGTCAGAATTAGGCTGCTTTTTCTGTCATTTTGTTTCAGAGAATTCTGTTTCACAGAATTTCAAAACCAATGCAACTAAAACTATGTATGACGTGTGATTAATGGAGTACAAATCTAACAGATAACATTACATATGTTTTCATTTTCATACTTAGGTCTTGTAACTGACTTTCTGTGGTTACATGAGCTCCTTGACATTTAGTAATACTTTATTATGCTTTACTACTCTTTGTAATTTTGTGTTTAAGTCTCCTGTATACAAGTAAGTTTACAAGTAATGTTTTATTAATTTCTGAAACTACCAGTACTTCTGTCCAAACATGTGTCTATAAGTTATTAGCACACCTTAGTAGAAGCCTACCAAATAGATGGTTTAGTTTTTGCCTTGTTAATCTTCTTTCATGCTCAATAGAAACCAAACATCCAGTTTCATAGGGCTGAATAAGACACACACACACACACACAAACACAAACAAAAGAACTGCATGCTTAAAGTGCTGACTCCAGACGCTGTTCACACCATGTGAATTTCCCTGAAACTCTTAGGGTTTTGCTTCACCATACCTACAACACTCTGACTCGGTGTCCCTATTTCCTTGAGCAACTTTGTCTGACACTTTTCCTTCCACTTAACTTTCCATCGATATACTTAAATATACATACACCTGTGATTTAACTACCACAAGCGCCTCAATGACCGTCTTCTTGACGAATATCAAGTTAGCAGTCTTCCCCATGATTATGTAAGAATGTTATCTTATGTAGCCATAATATTACATTTCTTCATTAAAAGTCTTTTTTTTATTGGTCTTATTTTTAATTTGGAAAATGTATGAGGAGTTTTAGGTTTCCATTAGTTGTAAGCCAAAATCATCAACATTAACAAATTAAATTCTTCAATATACCTCATCAATCAGTATTATATATGGGTTTGAATATGATTTTTTTGTGTGTCTTTGATGAAATTTTAATGTAAATGTAATAAAGGCTTCATAGAGTTTGTGCAGTTAAAAGTGAGTGGCTTGAATGCTTAAGCTACATAAAAGCTGTTTTTCACAAAAGGTTTTAATATTTGCTCAACTATGAAGTTGTAATTTTAATTTTAATTTTATTAAGAAGTAAAGGGGTGTGTTTGTGTAATGATTGAAATCGGCCAGTGGATGGCAATGGTTGCACTCGTTTCGTTTACCTTACACCGTTGTTAGCCGAGTCAATCCAGCCTACAGTGTGTTATTCATTCTCAGGCCGGGTAGGACCCCAGCAACAACTCTACGATCGGTTCAGCCTATGAAGATTGAGCTTTACAATCGCAATCCATCCTCCGAATAGACAGCGTTTTGTGGAACTATATCACTGTCACTGAGCAGAAGACATTCTTAAATTGTTTAATCCGGTGAGTTTTAGATGTACAGCTGTGTCAAATGGTCTGTTTTGTATTTTTCCTGAGCTGCTCAGTTTTATGGTTGCTTTGTTCTGGGCAGCAGCCATTTTTAATCGCCTTGTCCTACATTACCGTCACTGTCTACGTTCAAAAAGCCAAGGAAATGTATCAATTTCTTACATGAATGCAAGGGCTTCACAATGATTCATACTAAAAAAATCCACATTGTGTTCGTGAACTAAAATGCACTGTCAGATTTCTGGCCTGTGCGGGCTTATTTTTTGCAGCAGAAGGCTGGAAGTTTAACGGGATTGTCGTTTCGCTAGTTTTCCCAACAAGCTTCGAGGGTAGTTAGCCGAAGCTAAAATAATGCTAATTTCTGTCTAAATACAAATAAATACGCCAAAAGCTTGTGAAGTAGCGGCTAAATGGATGGAAATGCAATTATAGTAAAAGTTGTAGTCGACATTTACTTGTTAGCATTCGATGTTTACATAGCGTTTCTGATGTAGCCGTCAAATAGCATATCCAAGGTTAGCTGTTACACCTTTTTAAATATTTGTATCGCTTTCAAGCATGTCATATTTAGATGTGCATAATAACTCATCTTTTTGCGTATTGATCGCTCTTTTACTCAAAATAATTGTTCGTTTTTTTGCAGCTAAGTGTTTGTTGTCAGATTTCGATGCTAGCATTTAGCATCTATATTAGCTTTCAGCTAACCTGCTGACAAGTCGACATGTATTGCTTTAACGCCGTTTTGATTATTAAATCATATGCTATAGTTAAATCGGGTTTGTATTTCGGTTACTTTTCAATGCAAACAGGTTTAAAGTCTTTCGATCTTAAGCACTAGCTGTCAAGTTGCTAACTTGCAAACATGAAGAAGCAGCTGCTACCTTGGAATTTTGCATTTGTCGATTTTGTTTTTCTGTTTGAAATACATTTTCTACGGTCAGATATAAGCGCATTTTATTATTATCATTTTAAATATACAATTGACATTATGTTCGTGTATGAATCTACTTCGTTGCAAGTCCCAGAGAAACGCCTATGCGGAGTTTAGTCTGGACTGGCCTCCATCACGGTATTGACTAATTCGCAAATTAAACCCACAGTTTCCCGTTATGTGTGGAGCTGTATAAGAAACATTGTAGTCACATATAAAAGGGTAGTCTGTTAGCAGGTCACCACCGTCGTATTTGCATTAGGTTTTTAATATTTCCACAAATCTCAACCTCATTACATATTTGAATATGTAATACATTACGTTTACGTTCAGGAATTTTATTGTTGGTGAATGTAAATCCCAGTGTCTTAAAGGTATCAGAGCTCTTTTTGTTTGTCTTCCAGAGATAGAAATGCTGTATGGATTAATAATGTGTATTTCCCTATCATATATAAATATATCTATGTTCTCTTCACTTCTATTCTAGACAGAGCAAGTTTAGTTAAGTATGCTGCATCTGTCATGTATATAAGTGGGAAGTCTGTACGGTTCTGTCTTATTTGGAGTCAAACCGGTGCTTTCTTTGCTTGTGTAGTTCATTTAAATATTTTAAAAATGATTGACGTGACACAAATATTTAGCAGACCTCTAAATATTTCTATTTCATAGGGATTTTTTTAATATATAGTTGTGAAGGGCACATATACGTGGTTGTTTTGATTGCAGTTGTTTGAGTCTGATGTTACATGATCAGTAAAGTAGCGCTTCTAATTATTTTTAGTTATTTTTTGCCAATTCCTTGTTTAGAGTTTAAAACTAAGGTGATCTGAATGTCTGGTTATCGTAACAATGTTGTAAAGAAGCTTGTTAAACGTGGGAGGATCTGATCGTTCTAAGTGATAACTTGCATTTGTCGGGGGGAAAACCATGTTTATAGTCAGCTTGATAAATGTTATATATGTTGTCAACTTGAGTTATATCCACTTGTTCGTACTATTCTGATAAAAGTAGATGTGGTTCCAAATTTGATAATCCGGACTAAGATGGAGGCTTGAGTTGTTTGATGCATCCATGTATGCACGTTGTCAGGAGAACATGTACTTGTGATACTATTATGAAAAAAAAAATATTGATCACAATGGACCCACGTTTTTCTGACTATTTCCATTCTTTTCCATCATTGCAATTTCTCCAACCGTATTTTGAGAGAGTTAATGTTTCAGTAACCAAAATAAGACTCTTGATTTAATCAAGAAACACAGAGACCAACCAGCTGGCCTAATATGTTGTTGTCATGCGAAGTTTGAATGAATGGCATTTGAAATTCGATATCTGAAAAAATCTTGAATGCAGTCCTTCTGTTTGACTGGAATAATGTGATGAATTGCGATCGGATATTATGATACAGCAATTGTGTCTAAGTTCTGCAATGCAAAGGGTATTTATTGTGTCATATTTAATATTAGTACACATTATTTTTGTTTAACTGCAGACAGTTATTTTGTGATTTTTCTTTTTTTTTAAGTCTGCATTTTAACTCTCAGAAAGAATAAAATCATTTAATTGAGTTTGGTTTAAATGTCTGTAACCAAGGTTGATGAGGATCGACTGCCAACTAGGCCAGCCCGGGTTTAGAAAATCATGCCATAGCGATAATATTTGTAAATACTGCAATGGACGCTATGAATTGCAATAAAGGGCAATTTTATGTCCTTTTCCAACCCTGGGGCGTCTGCTGCCACAAGACTGTCCAACTGGCTAAATGTTACATTAGCCTGTAAAATGAAAGTTCATAACATGTAGTTTATGTTAGCCTACACTTACTGTACTCCAAACAGTCCTTTTGGGGTATTAATATTGCCCACATTGGCCTTGTGATGCCAATATATATTAAAAAAAAATGTAATCGTTTTGTTGTGTGGTTCTGTTTTGATATTTCTAAAAATGTTTTGGCTTTTATTGTGTAGCTTTGGTGCTGCTATTTATAATGCTAGTGAGTGGTTTTATGTTTCTCTAAAATTCTCTATACAGTAACCTCATCATTATTGTACTTATACAGCACACGTGCTGGGAATCCTAAATGCTCTAAAATAAAATGCAATGGCTGTTTTGAACTTAGGTTGAATAATTGGTTTTAAACCTTTGTTGCCTACTTAAGTGTTTTCTGACGCAAATTATAACCAAGAGTCAGCATAGGTCGATGTTATGTTTAGGAATATATTAAAAATCTACATCAGATGTAACCCATGAATGATTTGAATAAATCCAGACTTTGCGGGTTCTCTCATATGATCATGTTGTAATTTGGGGAATGGTAAGTGTTTTAATTCAAGAGATGCACTCTTAGAAATTGAGGTTTGTGTTTAATTTAGACTGTGTGCTCTTCATGTTCTTCTAGGTTAGTTTTTTTTTCTTTTTCTAAATGGCAGCAATGCGACACCGACTGTGTGTCCTATATATGTCAGACGTGATGGCCCACAGTGAGGAATAGAAAACACAAACGACAGTCGATGTGAAATTTTATTGAATGTTTGAATAAGTTCGGTTTTTAAAAAGTTGAAAATGTAGATTTAAAAAAAAAATTCACGGCAGAATTTTTTTTCCCGTCTTTTACGTCGTCTTTATATAATGGACATTTTGTTTCTGTACTTTGTAGAATCAGAAGGCAGTGGGAAGAGGCGCAAAGAAAAATTTTCATACTCGATGACATTACATCGAAATGTCCGATCGTTTGGGGCAATTAACCAAGTCCAAGGATGGGAAAAGCAAGTATTCCTCACTCAGCCTTTTTGACAAGTACAAGGGAAAATCAATAGAATCTCAGAAAAATACAGGTAGGCTTTTGTGTGAATTTTTTTTTTACATTCCCGTCCTTCAGTATTATCTGTGCAACTTTCATTTTAGTTCTCAGTTCATCTTATTTCTTTCTTAATCTGGTCCTGCTTTGTTTCCCAGTAGTTACTCGACATGGCTTGCAGAGTCTTGGCAAAGTGGCAACAGCCCGGCGCATGCCCCCACCCGCTCACTTGCCTAGTTTGAAGTCTGAAAACAAAGGAAACGATCCCAACGTGATTATAGTGCCCAAAGACGGTACAGGATGGGCGAACAAGCAGGAACAAACCGATCAAAAGAGGTACGTGGGCAAACCAGTTCCAAGCATCATAACTCACCATGTGTCAAGCAGATTATGTGCCGTAGTATTTATTTTCTGATGACCTCCGCCACGGAGGTTATGTTATCCTGCTTGTTACTGTTAGTTTAAAGCTATCTATTAGCAATTCAACAGCACGACAGAACAGAGTCAGGTTGGTTTATAGTTTGGACTTAGCACATCAGTGTTGTAGTTTTTAACCAGAGAGGAGCAGAGGAAGAAACTGCTGGAACTTGCGCATGAGATGTTAGCATTTCCTGAATAATGAGCAGGGATGCAATGATGCCACTTTTTTCAAACCGATACGATACCGATATTTTGATCTGAGTACTTGCCGAAACAGAGTTCCACTCAGAGGTTTCTAGAGCTGTGTTGAAATAATCGAAAAATCCATTCTGAATCGATTCTTGTAGAAATCGAAACCAATCGATTCACAAGTTCAATAATCGATTCTATTTTTTAAAATAGTTTGCCTTTTTTAAAACTGAAATAGGAAGGAAAAGTCCATACGGCCATTTTAAGTTTTGTATCTGAAAAGGTTAATACAGTTTTCCATGGGGAACTGTTACTTACCCAATGTTAAGTCATTGAATATCAGGCATATAATTAAAATAGCAGCTTAAAGAAAAATGTATTAGCACTGACCTATATCAACATCAAGCTGGATCAGATTGAATCGGATCGAATTGGATCAGATGGTGATAATCGATTCTAACTTTTGTGAATAGGAATCGAATCGATTTTTGAAATTTGAATCGATACCCAGCCCTAGAGGTTGCGCTAGACATTTTTATTTATTTTTTGTCAGTCAGGGTAAAAAAATCCGGTCACCCTCTATTTTTCTTAATCACATTTTGAATCCTATGCGGTAGGTGGGGAGTTTGCATGCCCGTCTCCAGCAATTGTCTGACAAGTTAATACCTATTAAATAGAATCTTTTATTTTTTATTATTCACTTTAAGAGTTATTCAGACTTATGATTGTGATGTTTCACCCCAAACGGCAACATCCTGAAACAGGAACGAGATAATTTTTCCCACATAAAACGTTTCTCAATGCATGTAATTGGGCTAGAGACCTCAGGAAATTCATTTAAAAGAAGGGTGAATGAGACCTTTATAGTCTCAAGCATCTTAAGAGGAAAAAGCTTAATAGACAAGGCTTTGAATTTAGTCCTGACTAGTAGTTAACTGGGTACAATCTGTCCCAGTGTACCAGTCCAAAGACTTGTGACTCTTTCGGCCTGTTTTTTCGGCTTAAATCATAAAGCTGTGCTTTTCTATTTTTTTGCCTTTTAGTTCCAGTGCATCTACGCCACTGCTGCCGGAGTCGCAGCCGCAGCCGGCTTTACAGAAATCTGTCTCCAATCTTCAGAAGTCCTCACCAGCAGCCAACCAGGAGGTGAGTGTGTTTGTATCTGTGTGTGTATACATAACCATTAGAGATGTGAATCTTCACAGGTCTCTCGATTCGATTATAATGTCAGCTATTTAGTGCGATTCATATCTCAATGCAAAATGATAATTTAATTTGGGTTTGTATTCATATATACATAGATGTCAAATGTTATCGTCTTTTTTTTTTTTTTTTTTTCTGGCCACAACATGAAACCTACCAAAAAGCTTTCTTATAGCAAGAATCTTGAGACAATGCGAAAGTGCAAAACATTTAAAACATTAGTTTGTATTTGAGAGAATTGAAGAACGTAAGAAAACGGTCTACATTCAAAGCCTGTGACAGCTAGGACTGTGGGAAAAACATGCTCTACAGATGCTAACAGAGTCTTTAATACTGCAAAGTGGTAATGATTAGCTAACATCTGGAAAGTTGAGGTTTTTCTGCAAGAACACCAGTTAATCTGTTCTGGTTTGATGCCCAGGTTATATAAGGACATTTCTCAATTGGGAAATAAGTAATATATAAATAATTAACAGAAAGATCAAGATTTTCTTCAGCTCTAATACCTATGTCAGCCTTTTTTTTATGACATTAATTGTTTTAACTCATATCTTTTATTAAATGTCATAAAAATCAGCTGGAATATTTCCATTACCCAGAATTCTACCTGTCCTAATTTAAAAATTAAAAACCACTGCCTCCCCTGTAAAATCTTTGGAATGTCGTTTCCAGGTTCAAGTTCTAACTTCCTGGATAAATGGGATGCAGAATAGAAGAAGTTGATTCGGGACTCGGGAATAATTCATTCTTTGCCTCAAAAATCGACATGTTTTTCGACTATTAACCTTAGTTCTATACTTTTTCACAGAACACAAACACAGGTGGACCAAAGCAATGGGCCCAGCTAAATGGAAAGGCAGTAGAGCAAGATGGTGAGCGGTTTCATTTTCTTTTGTCATGTCTGTGAAATAAAGTGACTTGCCCAATGTAATTCTGTTGTAAAATTAAAGGGATAAGACAGATCTTGCCGTTCAGCTTTCCGCCTTAAAGTCTAGAAAGCCGAACTGTGTTGACTTTTATGTATATTTTTATAACTTCAGGTTCAAGGGCCTTAAACCGACTTCAGCCCTTCTCTCACGAGGAATTTCCCACCCTGAAGGCAGCTGGAGAACAGGACAGAGTTGGCAAAGAAAGAAGCGGCTTCGATCCGTCGTATGGGCCCGGACCAAGCCTCCGCCCTCAGAGTAGGTTTAGCTCTTACCTACAAACTCTATTCAAGCTGAGGTAGTGTGGAAGTCGACTTATTTTGGATTACTGATTTAAAAAGCTGGCTGTTTTTTCCAGTAGAGCATCCAAGATCAAGGTTTTAAGCTCCACCTTTGGTTCATCAAACGCATCCAGTTCCCTCCATCACAATTATAGCCTAGATTTTTAGGAAAAAAATCTGTTTCTCACATTAACCCAATAATCCCTTTTTATAAAGCTACATTGATTTAACCCACTAAAGAAGCATTTTATCCAGATGTCCCCTTTAAAGGCTTCAACTCAAATGTTGGACTTCCACATACAAAAGCCCCTTGGTCAGATCAGTTTGCAGGAAGGCAGATAAAGGGAACACGAATGTGAAGCATTTTTATACACTGTATAGGGTTTTTATTTACCAGAAAGGAAACTTCTTTTCACCTTATAGCTAAAGTCCAGGTGGAATGAAGAGCTACACATAAAATCAACACAATGAATACATTTGCAAGGCTGTCACAACTCAAGCTCAGAAACAAGGCGAGAATCAAGATGATGGAATATGAGATTCTTCAGATGTCCTATAACATAAAAGTCACTGTTGTCCCTTAACAGAGCTACTGCTGATGCTATTGCAATAATAAAGCTCCAAATTCTAGTACGTTTTTGAGCTATTCCAAAACTTATTTATCTTCTACATTCAGGCCTTCAGGAAGAAGAAGCCTGCGAGTCTGATAGGGTAAATGGTAAAAGGCCTGCATTTGTATAGCGCTTTTTCAGTCAGAGGATCAGAAAGCAAGCTTCCCCCTGACAGATATCGAAGACAATAGATGGATATAAAAAAAGGGTCATCCAAAAGGAGTAACCCAAGCTATAAAGGAGGTTAGGTGTAGTAATTTTTTTTCTTTGGTAAAATACTAATTTTTGTTGATCTTTTGTCTAGTATAGAAAATGAGGTACATTTTTGCTTACCTGTAAATAAATGAATTTCTTTTTCATACGTAAAAAATCATTAGCAATATAATGTCCTTTTTTTATTATCTATAATGCTCTAGTATTTTCGTACAATTACGTCCAACAAGATTATCTAAAGGCAAAGCTTGAGTCAAATCAGAACATGATAATTTTTGGCTTCAATCCTGAAGATCCTACCAAAAAAAAAACATTAAAAAAATGTTTCTTTCTCTCTTTTTTTTTTTTTTTTTTTAATTTTCAGATGTGACGAGTTGGAGGGAAGGTGGTGGCAGGAACCTTCAGCCCTCCTCACTGACCCTCAGCCTGCCAGCAGATCCTGAGGGTAAAATCACTGCCCTGGGTGAGACCGGCTCTCCTCCGGCCTCATTGCATCCCCCCTCTGCCACCGCTACCACCTCGTCTAGTGTTGTGACCGCTCAGTCACCGAGCCTCGACCCCAAGGAGCCTTCGCTCAGACCTGCCCAGCCAGTACGCAGACCAACCGTCCCTACCGCCCTCCAGTATCAGCTTCATCACACTTCAACCGCCGTCTACCACGACATGTTGCCTGCATTTGTAAGCATTTTTTCCCCTCGATTTTTTTAGGCTGTCATGGACACACTGTGAGAAAAAGCTTGTTTTACTGCTAGATATCTGATGCGATATTTTGAATCGGACATTTTCAGATGTGCGCTAAAGAGACACGTGAAACTACAGCCCCTGACAATGTTACTTCCACCGCAGCAGCCCCAGCCAGATTTGACAGCAAACCCACTTTTAGACCAAGCTTTGCTAAACCTGAACTTATCAAGTAAGTGCAACATATACTCTGTTCATCTATAAGAAAACAACCTTTCCAGTTGTTAATTATATATTTTTTGCAATTGTGATGACAGCGGAGATTTAAGAAGAGAGAACCGCTTTGTTCGAGCTCCACCTCGACTTTCTTCTCAGCCAATCCGCAGGCCCAGCGACAGACCAGCGCGTCCGGCCATCATTAACCCGGAGGACCTGAAGGATCTGGATGAGCTCGACAACGATTGTGAGGATGGATGGGCCGGTCAGTATTTCTCCCTCTTCTTTAACAGTATCGAGCCTTTTATTTCGGAGCGACCTGACATTAAAAGAGAAAAGTTTGGATACGCTCCTCACCCCCTTGCACCGCACGACTGCGAAGGGACCCTGTTTTTTGCAGCACTTGCATTAATAGGCAGAGACAGGAAAAACGCATAACAGTCGAGGAGGACACCCCACTCCTGTGCTCTGCCGTCTCTAAGATGGTGCGCGGACAATAACCACCAAACGCTGACAACGACATAACTGAAAAGCACAACTACATTTGGAACACAAACTATAACGTAAATTGGACAATTTCTACAAATAACACAAACACTTTACCCACAAGCCTTTGCGGCATATAGCCAAACCCCAACTGTTCTGCCCCCGTTGGTCTCTTTTCTATGATGTTCCTGTTACATGTTCATTGCTGGAATTATGGAAAAACATCAACCAATATTGCATATCCATAATTATTATAGTAGGTATAACAACTTAAATTGGAACCCCCCCCCCCCAACAAATACAGATACAAATACCGGCTGCTTTTCACTCCTCTACCAGCTAGCTAGATGCACTATGGTCAATTCTTGTTTTAAATGATTTAACTTAATAGAAACTAAAATCATTTCTGTATGGTGATTTCTCTGACAGAATTGCCCTTTTCTGCTTTTCCTTTTCCTATCAGGTCTTCACGAAGAAGTTGATTATAGCGAGAAGCTCAAGTTCAGTGATGATGAAGAAGAACACTCCATTAGCGAAAAAAATAAAATGTGGTATGACCTTTGGCTTTATTCCTTGACCTTATTCATGGGTTCTTGGTTTAACTTTAAAAAAAAATGTTTTTTTGTAGGGCTGAGTGGGAGAGGGAGAAAGAGAACCAGCGAGACTGCCAATCCTCTCTTAGTTCAGGAGATGCACCTTACTCTCAGGAGGGCCCAGAGGAAAATTATTCCTCCCAACATCTTCACCACGAGCCTCCTCGGAAACCTGTCAGCAGATACCTCTCTACTGACAGTCAGGTAATGACTCATAGTGCAGTGTTCGCCCCGCTTTGATCGAAGTCGTTTGAAGGCATCTAGCTAAGATTAATTCGGTCTGATCTTATTTGGTTCAGAAAAGTATATCTCTTTTTTTATTTATTTTTTAAGTCTCTTTCTAATTATTAACATTCTGAATCAATATATAAATGTTTAAGAAAGTATAAAGTGAGCTACTGATGTAAGTTAAAAGATCATATTTGGTTAGTTAACTTGGTATGCCATTTTTAAATATTTGGCTTCTTTTCAAAAACTCAGCAAATTATAAAGAATTTCTCATCTCATTTTATCAACAGAGTTTGTATTTGTTTGAGGAATTTGTTATTCGTTAAATATAGATATAAAAAACAAAAATTTGAACAAGTAAACCTGCATTAATCTTCTACTCTCATCTTCTTTTGTTGCCCTTTTTTTTGGCCCATCAGAAAAACCACAGCGAGCCACCAACCGACTCCGACGACCACCAGCGGTCCCAGAGTCAAGCACCAGCTAGGGCAAAATACGTATCGCCTGAAGTGTCTGAGGCTGTTGAAAGAGCGCGGAGACGACGGGAGGAGGAGGAGAGACGCGCTCGCGAAGAGCGACTAGCTGCCTGTGCTGAGAAACTCAAAAAGTTGGACGAAAAGTTTGGGAAGTCTGAAAGGGCTGCATTAAAGACAGAAGATATTCCGAAGGAGGTCGAGGGCAAAGAAGTCCCACTTTCTCCTAACCGGGAGCACAGTAAAGTCCACAATGAAAATTGGCAGTATAGCACAAAAGGTAGAACAGATTAAAAAAACAACAACAAATAAATCAAACAAAATTACCAGAAGTTGAGTATTTTTTTTGTAATTTGGTGATCTGCAGAAGGAAGTGAGTGTCTGCCAGTTAACTCATTCAGCCATAGCTATCGTGAAGAGCCTCATCACGGCAGCGACGATGACGTCCCTGAACCTTCCTCTCCTTCAGAAGACTACGGTGGACGTCAAGCCTCCAAACCAGTTCCACCCCGCTTTCAAAAGCAACTACAGCACCACCAGCAGCAGGTCAGGACTAGCTTTTTCTCCTTTTGAAAGTCATGTAGTTTTTCCAGTACCTCTTTTTCTTTTAAGAAGTGATTTTTGTCAGAGCCTTAATTTGGTAGAGAAGTCAACGAACTTTGAAGAAGCTTTAATGCTTGTAAGCGTCTCAATTGTGTTTATTCCACGCATTCTGTAGGAACAAGCCCCCAAAATGCAGCATTGGGGGCAGTCGGGTCACCCTTCAAGCTCAAGTCATACCCAGCGGGGCTATTATCCCCCACATGTGCTCGGATTTGATCCCCGCTGGATGATGATGCCACCTTTCATGGATCCGCGCATGACACAAGGACGATCTCCAGTGGACTACTACCCTGGTTCTATCCCGTCTTCAGGTAAATTATAAAGCTGTCTGTTTTTAAAATCAATGTCAAGTGATGCATTAGCAGTGTAGCCATCAAATTGGATATTGGAGCTTTATTAAAACCTCTCAAGCAATTAGAGTTCACCTGACATGTATAAGGCAGCTTTATTTACAGCACTTTTGTGACTTAGGCCATACGTTTTTCCTCCACTTGTTCTGTTTTTAAAAATGTATTTTCAACTTTTTCATTGCTGATTCAGGAATGGTAAAACCTATTGTGCATCAAGACCATCTGAACAGTCCTAGCTCTGACGAGGGATGCCATTCCAACCTGCACCAAGAGAGACGGGCCCCGTCTACCGAGCCTTACCCAGTTTGGAACCAAGATGGCTACTCCTTACGCAGCTTCACGCCACCCTATCAGAGGCCGCATGGAACCTCAGATAGTGACCTGTCAGGGGAAAGGTTAGTTGCTATGTTTTTAAAAATAAATAAATAAAATCCTTTACATTGTAAAAAACTTAAATCAAGATGTGAGGATCATGCAATTTCTAGAAAACTTTCAGGATCAGGGATCGCATTAACCAAATATTTTCCATATTTGACTACCATATTTTCCGGACTATAAGCGGCTACTTTTTTCTCACGTTTTGAACCATGCGGCCAATAATTTGGAGCGGTTTATTTATGGATTTTTTTATTGCTATAGGCCACTATAGGGCCTCCTCGATCTATGGATTGTATACATAGACTGTAAAAAAGAATAGACAGCGCCTCCTCACTCCTCCCCGTTTACCAGAATGACACACTTTCATGGGGGAATTCATGGCGGATTCACAGACTCCTCCTCCCCAGCTCTGACGAAGCATGTTCCTAAAAAGGGCATAGGGGCGGGATCTTCACTGTAGACTCTGCCCTTGCGGGGCGTGTATGGGCGTGTAGTTCGGTCGTAATCACGCCCGTTCTGCTCCCGCGTCGTTAGCTCTGATGCTAAACTTGGCTCGGCCCCCTCATTAATTATGCAAGATTTCAAAAAATTATCTGACGAAAACCAGCCGGTGCCCAGGTTTTTTATGAGCCCAGCGTGATCTCAGGAAGAATATGTAGCCGTAGAAAGTTTAAAACAATGGGGCACCAGGCATTAAAGTTGTTTTTAACGTGTCTCAAGTCCAATGCTTTTCAATGTGGGCCTTGCGGCCAAATGGAGGTACTACAGCAATGGAGGAGCAATGTAGGAGCAATGTCGGCCTACATGGTATGCGGTCAGGACACCTTTGTGCCTCTGTGCCTTTAAGAAGACCGGAACAGAAAGAGAGAGAGAAGGAATTTTATGCGAGAAACGAAAGCAAAGTTGACAAGACAGACATTATGAGAGCGGCAGAGTTTGCGAAAACAAGTTTTCGTGCGCAAAACCCTCATTATGGAAATCAAATGAAGAAATACATATGCCATTTTTAAGTTAAAAACAGTGGATCGTGCTTTTAAAGAAGGAAATAGAGCGCTAGTCGCTTTACATACCGTTAGCCGCACTGAATTAATGGTGATCCACTGCAGATGCCAGCATGAAAAACTCTCTCAATACAATAAGATGAAAATAAGCTTTCCGAGGTAAAGCAGATGGCCCGTACTTGAAGTCTTTCTTGAAGTTTGGCTGAAAGCACAGAGAGAGGAGGGCCGAGGTTTTTCCACCGTGTTGAAATGTTAATAATATCTAAGCTTCCCCAAACACCAATCACTTACCTGACGATCCCCACGGCACAAATCCTTACATATGGTAATTAAATGTTAAAACAGCTACAAACAGCTACAGCTACAAATGTTAAAACAGCTACAGATGTATGCACATAAACGGCTTGTTTATGTGCATACATCTATTAACATTGTTTTTACAAACATGTAAGTTTTTCTCTAAAATAGGCTGCTGTGGCTTATAATTAGGTGCGCCTTATTGTCTGTCTTTTTTTTTTTGTTCTCAGTGAAGCAGTATGAGGGCCATCTGTCATTTTGACAGGTTTCAATTTACACCCCTGTCCTCTTGGTGGAGACACATAGACATTTCATACTTTGATGGCTTTCATGAATCTAATCAGTAAATTAAAAATAAAAATGCCATGAGAGCATTGTTTCAGACCTGGACACAGAACCCAATTAATCTCCCTATCCAGGAGAATATTGAAGCCCATGTAGACACGAAGCCGTGTTTAAAAAAAATCGCATCTTCAAAAAGTGGGCTTATAACCGTTATAAGAAATGACTGAGAAGCCTTTTAAAAAGTTTTTGTAATTATTGAATTATTATTTTTTCTTGTAGAGGTCATATTGCCCCTTCACAACGGGACTCCTTTGAAGATGGGACCAATCAGAGCTTGACGCACAATAATGACGATCTTCCCCACAACGCTTACCAAAGCCGAGACTCTGATAAAGAACGCAAACACCATGACACAGGCCTTCTCACCACTGCTCAAAACATCTGTCAGAAGAGTGACGGCACAAAGCAGGACCCAAGACACAAACTTCTGAAAGATGGGGTTGACTCCTATGAAACCTTGGATGGGTCCAAGGACAACTGGAAAAGAGATGGAGGAAGCCTCAGTTCCCCAAGCCAGTGGCCCGACGCTAGTTCTAGCAATAGTGTCAACCAGGCATCTGAGTCTAGTGGACGGACATTGATTCGTAGGACTGGGCCCATCAAGAAACCGGTTCTTAAGGCTCTCAAACTGGAAGACAAGGAAAACGAAAAGCCTAAACCTGAACCTGAAGAGAAGCCTGTCCCCTATCGTCTGGAGAAGGAAGTTCTCACTAATGTTTATGATTTGAAGAAAGATAACCAGCCCACCAGTAATAGGCGTCCGGCATCACCTGTTCTTGAGAAACAGCCTGAGGAGAAGCTACGCCAGTCACCGGCTCCCAGCAAAACAGACAGGCCTCTTAGCACCCATGGTGCTGACTTCCCTAAAGAGACCACATTGGGCAGTGGCAGGAGCCAGTTACTTAGAGAAGGCCAGGAAAATAATCGAGAACCTCAGGCACCACGACGCAATAACTGGATATTTATTGATGAAGAACAAGCGTTTAATTCCGTCAGAGGAGGAGGTAGAGGCCGCAGTAGGGGCTTCAGGGAATTCAGCTCCAGAGGGGGAACCCGTGGTGGCCGAGGTGGGGATAACCTCAGAGGAGCGTATAACAACAACAGTGGTAGTGCTCCGAGACCTACTAGAGGTCGAGGACCAACCAGGGACCTCTTGAAAGTTGAAGAGTTCCAGAGAGGCAAACCTCGCAGAAGAAATGTCAGTGAGACCTTGAGCGAAGCATCGGAGTATGAAGAACTCCCCAAAAGGCGCCGCCAAAAGGGAACTGAGAATGGAGAAGGTTGCACAGAGTCTGGTGAGGTTCGTAAGGCTGATAGAGACTCCTGGAGATCCAACAAGGTGTACACAGATGAGCAGGCAGCCTCAGACAACAGAGAAAAGGCAAGGATGCGGGGATTTGGAGGTCGTGTTCTGCCCCCCAGACTGAACACAACGAACAGCTACAATCGAAACTTTGGAGGGTTGAGGGAAATTTCTTCATGGAGGGGCCGCGGACCCCAGTTCAGCAGCTCGATGCAAGAGAACGGTTACGTTCCTGGAGCTGAGGTCCCTTACTCCCGCAGACCTCCAGTAGAACGCGAGGCTCCTAAGTACGCTTCTAAATTTTCCGGCTCGTTTACAGAAAACGGTGGAGAGGAGCGTGAAGGAGAAGGCTACTTTGAGAATGACAACCCTGACAGACAGATGCTAAGAAGGCGGCGCCCCCCGCGTCAAGACAAACCTCCTCGTTTCCGACGCTTACAACAAGAACGCGAACCGGGTTCAAACCAGTGGACGAGCGATGAGTACGTCAATGGAGACTTTGCCAATACTTGGCCTACTCGCTCCAAAGGCAGCGGAGAAGACCACTGGCCCAGTGGTCACTTCTCAGGACGCTCCACCCAGCATGGTCAGACAGAAGAATGGGAGACGGGATCAGACAACAGTGACTTTGGCGACTGGAGAGCAAAGCAGGGTGGGAGTGGAAATGTCGCTGTGCAGGGACATGTTGACATTCCGTCAGACTCTGGTCACAGTGAACCTGGTTCTGGTGAGAAGAGGGAGCTTTCAAAACGAAGCTTCTCTAGTCAGAGACCGCTGGTCGAGCGACAAAACCGAAAAGGAGAGCCATCGCTGCTAGAGGCAAGCAAGATGGTACGGACTCCTGAAAATTCCTCCACCTCCTCATCTAACAGGAGTGACAGTTGGCAGAACGGAGGGACTTCCTGCAAGAGGTAAGGCGCGTTTTAGTTATACAGTCTTTTGCTTGGACATATGTAGCAGTTGTGGTTCTTTTTGGTTGTCAGTGGCATCAGACAAACTCAAAATGCTTCTTTTTTGCCTCTATGTCTACATCAGCAGGAGCCCAGATGAGTCTGGTCCAGTCTACAGCTTAGAATCGCCACCAGAGGACAGGGAACCCAGCGAACTTACAGGAAAGAAATTGGACAAAGAAATGAAACCAGGACCTGTCAAGACAGACATTGCTGAACCTCTGACACAATATGAACTCAGCAGCTTCCCCCGTGAGTTTTCTCGCTCTGTGTTGATAGAAATGAAGCTTGTTAAAACTTAATGGCCCGCGTTTGCTTTGTTACATGCGTGTTAACTGACAAATTGGCATTTACACAGGTACTACTGAACAGTAGGAGTTACCTTTGCATTGACTGCCAACCTCTTTTCTTTTAATAGTTGAGGCTGATGCAGGGGGACAAAATGTGGATCCAGATGGATACCAGGATGCCTTATCTAAAAAGCAACGACGCCCACAGGACGATGAGAGGCGGAGAAAAGAACAGGGAGCTTCTGTAAGTTAAATATCTGCTCAGAGTAAATGTTCTAGAGATGTTCTGAGCATCACAGTGTTTGGGACTTAAGGAAAGATGTTTACCAGTTATTTAAGAACTTTTGCCTTTTTCTTATTTGAAAGTTTTTTTGAGTTATTTACAGTAAGATAATTCAAAGGTTAAGTTTCCAGAATGACATATTACACTTTGTTGTTCAGCTGCAATGCCTTTATTGTTGTTAGCAGCTATGTGAGTCATATTTAGGATTCATTATGAAATGTACTTTACTAAGAATTGACTTTAGGCAGGAATACAGCCTTTGGTAACATTTGTAGTTTCTAAACTGTTGCCTAGAAATCTATTCTCACGGCAGTAGGAACAGATTTTGCTCTGCATGTTGGTCAATGTCCGGCAGTGGCCAAATTGATAATAATCATCTTTACAATATAAAAAGTTTTTAAAATGTGTGTGGGTTCTTACTATTGAACGGCTTCAATCAGCCTTTTATTCAGTGTTTGATTCCTACTCCTTTCTGTATGTCTTAGAGTCCAGTTTAAACTCAGAAGTGATCACACAGACCAAATTAGGTGAGGAAGTGACGGGGGCTGAGTAAAATAGGTGATTTTAGAGTCTAAGTGTTCAATAACACCATAAAAAGTCACCATTTGCATTTTCTGAAAAACACTCTGTGTAAACCCTTGCTAAATGTGGCTACACAGTGTCTACGTTAGCAGACTTTCCCCTCAGTTGGGTATTATCAAAGCCGTTTTAGACAAGCTGTCCCACTCTCTATTCAGTCCCATTGTAGCGAAATTTGGTTGCACCAGAGTTCCACTGGGGGAGATATCCATTAGTGCAAGATGAATGGGAGTCAGCCGACTGCCGTTGAGAAATCTCTGATTTGATTGTAGGTTTCGCAAATTCAACATGGATTATACGAGGAAAGTTGAATTAACGAGTATATATATGTCCTTTCTCTTTCTTACAGGTTGAGCAGTAGTTGCCCATAACTCGCTAAAGTTTTGCTAATGACTGATTGGTCAGTGAAGGACTGATTACAACCAGATGTACAGCTTGACAGCATTGTAGCATCCGAAGCGATACCAGAATTTTAAGGCGGAACTTTTCGCCTAAGTTTTTATTTTTATTACCTAACTGTTTTTGGTTGCTAGCGCTGTTATCTGCCTATGGTTATGCATGTAGTGTGAAGTTTAAAAGGAAAAATAAGGATTGCCGTAAAGCAGCATCTCTGGTCGTACGATGTGTATGACGTCATTGACGTTTAAAGTACTTTTTAAAGCAAATAAGTGACTCTAAAAAAAATCTAACACCCAGCAATATTTAACTTCTTTGCATCTACTTTTGGAAAAAATATTCAAATTACCGGACAAAAAATTATATCCTGAGAAAAGTGGATTTTTAGGGGTATTGCTCCATAGACCTCCATTCATTCTGCACTCGTCATGAGAGCGCCCTCACATTGAATCAGAGTGGAACTGCAACCACTTCAGAACCCGGAAGTACCAAGAGAGTGGGAGTTCGTTTCTTTATTAGAATTTCTTCTGTTTTATTGCTTCTGTATGTCACATGACTGTGCGTAGTCATGTGACTCTAGGCAACGCTCATTTCTTAAAGGTGCAGGAGCACCGCTAAACTAAAGCACGTTTTCTATTTTTTTTTTACATACCGAATTTACCAGCACGGTAATCTAATGTTGCACAAGAAACAGACACATATTTGAATTAAAAATTATTCAAGTTTAGCATGTTTCTTTTCCATTAAATGAAAAAACAACAAAATTTAAACATGCGCCATCTTGAGTAAAGACGAACACTGAACATCAGGATTCATCCTCCTGCCATACCTGAAATATTTAAGCACATTAAAATGCATAACTGCGGTATGGCGTTGTAGTCGATATCTACCTTTGACAAAATTTGAATAATTTCTACCTTGCTTGCCATGCATTTCGCACAAATCTGAAATTCAGTGATTTGATCCAGGATACATACAGAATTTTTAAAAATCAGAACTCTGTTGTATTTGAGGTGCAAGGAGCTTTTTCACAGTTCAGCTATAATGCCTACACCGCCCCTGTTTACTGCCCTTTTTATGATAGCCTTATGCTGGAAGCAATTACTTTTTACTTAATAATGTCAAGCATTGTATTCTGCATCCTTCCTTGAAAAAATGCTGCACATTTATGCATACAATTGAAGTCTGTGAAAAGTCAAACAAGCAGAATAAATCAGTTTGGCTGCACTAGTTATTATGCCGAGAAGTAGTTTATTGTCTGCTTAAAATAATTTCCTCTGTTTTTTGTTAGGTGCAGGTCAAGAACAGGACGGCCTCATCCAAAATGCCACCGCGCTTCGTCAAAAAGCAGGGAAGCATGAGCCTCGAGCAAACAGAGGAACCAATTTCTTCAACGAACAATCTAGGAACTGAAATCTGGGAGACCAACAGCTCAGGTAATTGTTTTTTTTTATTTTATATTAACATCCACACATTCGTTTTATCAAAAAATATTGATACCATAGCAGTGTTCAAGTGTCATTGTTTAGTTTTTTTCTTTATTTTCCTTCGCCAATAACTTCTTGTGGTGTTCGTGTCTCTTTTGTAGCTCTTTCTGTGCAGTCTTCAGGGGGAGACTCGTGGACTAAACAGGTGTCTTACACAGGGAGTGAACCCAACTCTGAGGTAGTCCAAAGCATTTGCTTTACACAGCTGTCTGCAACCCCTTTTTCCCCACTTTTGAATGCAGTTATTAGAACACGTATGCTTTCTGTGATGTATGTAGTTAATCATCAACCAGTAGATGACTTTTAGGATCACCGTCCCTTGTAGAAATTTAAATGAAACATTACCTTCTCCACCAGGATTCCGATGCTGGCCCAGAACAGAGCAAAGAACAGCACAAACCAGGACCAATTGGAAATGAACGTTCCTTAAAGAACCGCAAGGGCTCAGAAGGCGTGGACAGACTAGAGGGTGGCCTAATGACACCAGTCAATGGTGTGGATCTCCATGTGGACAGCGTACTTCCTGTGCCTCCCATTGAGTTTGGTGTCAGTGCCAAAGACTCCGATTTCAACCTGCCGCCTGGCTCCACCCCGGTACCCGTCTCCAATCCTGTTAACAAGCTCCAGGACACACTTAGCACTGATGTAAGAGACTTGACACATTAATCCAGATATATCAAAGATTGATAGAAAGATTTTTGTTTTTATGTAGACCCAAAAATGATTTATTCTCCTTTTCTTTTTTTCAAAAACAGACATCTCTTAATCAGAGCATCCCAATGCTGCGTTCCAACCACCTGCAGCCTGGCATTAGCCTCAACACCATGTTCCCTACTACTGACCTCACTCTCAAGGTATTTGAATTTCATTTATATAAAATGAAGGCAACATGTATATTCTCATTTATTTATTTATTTAATATTATATTTATTATATAAATATTTATAATTTTTTCTGAAGTACTATTTGCACAGTTTAGATTCGCTGACTTCTTTTAATTTTTCCGTTTTCTTTTTTTTTTCTTTTTTTTTGTGCAGATGGAGTCGGCACGCAAAGCCTGGGAGAACTCGCAGTCTCTCCCGGAGCAAGGCTCCCCCGGTGGCAGTTCTTCAGGCGCTCAGCCTCCCTGTAGCGCTGGTTCGTCCACTGGTGTCAGCTATAGCTCGTTTGGAGTCTCCATGCCTCCGATGCCCGTTGCTTCAGTAGCACCTTCCATGTCCATGCAAGGTAGAATCAAATTCTGCCGTCATTATTTCCCAGCCGCTCAGCCTCTGTGAACTGAACTGACTGCTATCTGCTTCCTCACCGTAACGCAGGTAATCCTATTCCTCCGTTGTACATGGACGGTCACGTCTTTCAGAGTCAGCCGCGCCTCATTCCTCCCACCATGACCCAGCAGCAGACCTATCAACAGGTAGAAACATAAACCCCTCCCCCCACACATACACGCGTGCACCAACACTGTCTTGTAATTTTACACTTTCTCACCAATTCAGGCAGCAGCTCAGCAGATTCCCATCTCTTTACACACATCTCTTCAGGCTCAAGCTCAGCTGGGGCTTCGTGGAGGGCTGCCCGTCTCTCAGTCGCAGGAGATGTTTAATTCCATCCCCCCCTTCAGGTACTGAAGCTAAAGCGCTTCATTCACCGCCACACGTTTATTTAATCGAATTGTGTCCCTTATATTGGCTCCAGTTTGATGATGGTCATCTCCCTTCCTGGTTTTCAGGTCCCAGGTGTACATGCACCCCAACCTGTCACAGCCCAACCCCATGGTGTTGTCTGGTGGGGCCCCCATTAAGGGTCCCTACTCGGCTTTTCCTGGCATGCAGCCGTCAGACATGGTGAAGTCCCAGTCAGGCTCACACTACCAGCCTATGAACGGCAACCAGCAGCTCGTCTACGACAGTCAGATGAACCAGGGCCCTGGTATGGGTTCCTCACAACTGATGGACTCCCAGCTCATTCAGGTAAACTTGGTTTGGTAACACCTGAGGAAGCAGAAATATTTTTGATGACTTTATGATTTAGAAGGAACCTGGATTACATAGACGGGTAGGAAATAGAGACTGTGGAGTCCTAAAGATACCTGGGGGTGGATCAGACACTGGAGTGGACCATCGACACAGACGCAGCATACAGGAGGGAACAAAGTCGCCCCTTTTTCCTTCAGGCGGCTAAGGTCCTTCGATGTTTGCCGTGACATTCTGCAGATGTTTTACCACACAGTCATCAGAAGTGTGATTCTTTATGCTGTTGTCTGCTGGGGAAGTAGCACTACGGACAAAGACTGTAGACGTCTGGACAAGCTGGTCAAAAAAGCCAGTTCTGTACTTGGTCGGGAGCTGGACCCTGTAAGAACTGTGGTGGAAAGGCAGATGAGGAGGACGCTGCAGGGAATTCTGGGTAATACTAAACACCCCCTCCATGATGTGCTGACCAGCCAGAGTAGCAGATACAGTGAACAATTGACCTTTTGAGATGTAGGACTGAGAGGTTCAGGAAATCGTTTGTTCCTGCAGCCATAAGACTATTCAACAGAGACATCTACATGTTTCCTAAATTATTTTAGTATTATTTATCTTCTTTTTTCTTATTTATTCTTAGATATCCCCAAAAAATTTCCCCTTTTTTGGGGATAAATAAAGTATCCATCCACCCATCTATCCCTCCCTTCCTCCCTCCCGTCTGTAGTTTAGAACCGAACGACATATTTTACAAGCGCTATTGGGAATAACCAGTAGGGGGTAGTGTTGAGTGCTATTTGTCCGCCTGTAGGTAAACATGGTCAACGCTGGCAAAACCAGTAGGAAAGGAATCAAAAATAGTGGTTAATATGTTTTACATACCATCTCCGATACTTCTGCCGTCTTCTTTTCTGTTATCTGAATATTAACCAGCTAATAATCTCCTACGGTCGCCATGTTTATTTTACTTCTTCTTTGGCACTATCTGGTCGGAGTCTGTACTCTGCCCCCTAGCAGGATTCTTCAGTACTACATGCAAAGCCAGTACAAGATGCAATTTGCTGCTTCTGTCAACGTGAGGTTAAAAAACACGAATATACTTTTAGCCTTAGAACATCAAGAATGTCTACAAGAATCATAATCATTTTCATTCATTTCATATAATTCACCTGTGTCAGGAAAAAACACATGATGGAGTCCATATGATAGTAAAATGGGCTATTTAAAGCACACTTTTATATTAATTGTTCTTATAAGATAATGTGGATATGAATGGTCTTGTATCGAAAAAGAATACCGTAATACCAATAGGTTTTTTGAAAATCCCGTGATATGAAAATTTTGCCATACCGCCCTGCCCTATATTTATCTCTACTAAATGAAATTCAGAGCAGATCTTCTTCAGGTAGTTTTGATTGCCGCCGTATTAAGATATTAGGCCTGTTGGAGAACATTAGTGAACAAGCATCGCAAGGACTAAAAAAAATCATGAATGACTTTACTTATGGTGTCAGAATAAAGCGGCCTAAATAGAAAAACACACCAAACCTTTTAGATCTTCTCTTAGAAATAGAAATTAAAACAAATAAATAAATAATCCGTTTTTTGTTTGTCTTTTTGTTACCAGGTGACGATGCCCCTACCTGGCTCACAGCTGCGCTACGGTTCAGCTCAGCAACACCTCATTCTCCCGCAGTCAATCCAGTTGCAGCAAGGGCAGAACCTATCGGTGGGAGGGCCACGCCGAATGCTCCCACCAGGCTCCCAGGCTGCCGTCATGGCAGGCAGCAGAGAGGCGAGTCCTTCTGGATTTTTCTTTGTCGTCAGTTTTGTATCTTTCAATTATAATCATTTTTGAATTGCCTTTCTTTGTTCATTTAGCGGGGGTAAATGAAACCGATTAGAATCCACAGTTTCCCCCCATTCTGATGACGATAAGGTCCACTTAACCGTGTGTGTGTGTGTGTGTGTTGACAGTTTCTATTTCTGCCGTTTTCAGGGCTCACAGATGGAAATGAAAGGATTCCAGTTCTCTGAGAAGCCCAATCATTCCCCAGGTTTATCTGGAGGTTCCTACAGGTGGTTGGGCGCTTTTTCCTCTCATTATATAAAACTATATATTGTGATTGGGATTGCATGTAAACTGTGTCATATTGCTGTTAATGCTCTTAATTTTAATGAGTCTTTCTTTATCAGACCTGGATCTGCAAGCCCCAGTGGAAAGCCCTCTGGTCCTGGTGGGCCTGTTGGTCCTTTGCCTACGCTCTTCACTCAACAGGTGTGTTTTGTCTCTGTTTCATATTAATCTTTAGATGCTTTTGGTGTCTGAATGTTTTTTTTTAAATAAATATATGGCAAAATACTTAAATATTTGGTTCATAACCAATCATGCGGAATGCAATTCACTATTTAAAAGCTAAATGGATGCGTTTTATTTGCCACCGCTGATCTGTTTTCACCCTTTCCGTATTCTCTGATGATTATCAGGTATCACCCGGTCAAGGCAGCATGGTAATGCACATGCGACCCCACACCACAGGCCCTTTCCCCAGTCCCATCCAGAGACCTGTCATGCAGGTCAACAAGCCCGTCATCATCCGCTCACCCCCTTACCCTAACCGCGACCCCTCCCATTCCACCCCTCCTTCAGTCCCTGAGCCCACAGTCAAAGGGCCAGAGGATGGCATGAAGGTGAGCCACCCACTATAAATATAGGTAATTTATTTTTATTCATTTTCTTTTTTCTCTATTCTGAATGCCGTTTGTATTTTTTCTTCCTTTGACCTGAAATTAACTGGACCAGTTTTATATTGGTAAAGCATCGTTTTCTAGTGTTCATATTTGTGCATGTCTGGGTTATTCATGTGAGAATGTGCTTAATTTCTTATTTTCTTTTTCCTTTTTGTTAAAGCAACTATTTATAATCAAGTTAAATGCTATCATCTTATCAAATTTATGTCTTTGGAGTTTTTTTTAATCTGTAGGCAGTGCTTGTCCATAGCTAAGATATGATCAGATATCATTGTAGATTTTTTTTTAACTACTTTTTTGTACTTGCTTTTGTTTAAACTTTATTATTGATTCACTTTAGGTCACTTGTAAAGTATTGGTTCACAGTTTGTTTGGAGATTTTGAAAATGTTTTCAGATGTTTTTTTTGTTTCAGGGTCTGGACAAATTTAATATTTAATGTGTTTAACGTTAAAATAAATTAGAATGTCTTAATTTTGTGATTAAAAATTCCATCTACATAATAAGTCTACTAATGCTGTTGAACCTTCTAGGTTATAAGACAGATATATCTTTACAAATTAAAGCAGTTATCACTTTATAATTTACATCATATATTTTTGGACTCCTCAAAACATGGACCTGCAGGATTTAACAAAATATTAAATATAGACTAAATGAGTGTGGATATTTCAAAACGTTTTTGAATATAGAATAACAGTTGGAACAACACATTAATTTGTAACATGAAATCTTAATTCCTGCGGAGTTAATAGAAACCTTAAGTGTGAGATTTCAAAAAGAGTTGCCAACAAGTTCCCTGGTAGAATTTGACTCTTTCTAGATCAACTTTGAATGTTTCACTTTGAGTCGTCTTGCCTTAGTAACAGTTTTAAACTTGTTGGTGCTGAAGTGTGTTCACTGATTTGAAAAAAATAATAATAAGCTTGTTTTTGTCAACATCGGATCTCTTGGTCTCATCTCATGTTTGATGATTCTGCCCAACAGCAGAATAATTGAACAAAATACTCATTAAATGTTAAAGCCTGGCTTGTCAGCTAGCACTTTATGCTCCTAATAGATTTATTTTTTTTTTTTTTCTCGTATAGAGCAAAGCATTGCGAGAAGTGCGCAAAGCAGTGGGGGAGGGCAAATCCACACCAGGGGTCATGACCAGCAAACTCCAAGAGCCCTTACCCTCCACAGGTCAAACCAAACCAGCACGCACTGGAGCCATTAAACCCCAGGCTGTCAAAGTGGAAGAGGGCAGGGCATAACAATGGACCTTGAAGATCCTCACCGCCGCCAAGCCTGCCAACTCAAAGATCCTCGACGAGACGTCCGAGCCTCTGAAACCACCCTCATTCTCCCATTGCTCCGAAGCATGGGGGTGGGGCTAAACACGCAGTTGCAATGAATTAACCATGGACTTCCAGAACTGGACACGATTATTTCACACCAATTATAGAGATATATATAAATATATATTATAGATACACACAAACCATCTTTCAAGCTGATCTCTCCAAGGTCCTCTTTAACTTATTAGACCCTTTTAAGGAGAGATTGGTTCGGGGCGAAATATATATATATATACTTTCGTGTTTTATTTTTTTTTTTCTTGGTAAGTGTGGAAAAAGAAAGATGGCCTACTCAGATGGTTCACTTTTCATCCTTTTTTTCCAAACTGTATTTGCTTCCTG
The DNA here is from genome assembly GCA_028564705.1 of Apricaphanius iberus. NCBI lineage: Eukaryota > Metazoa > Chordata > Actinopteri > Cyprinodontiformes > Aphaniidae > Apricaphanius > Apricaphanius iberus. The sequence continues at coordinate 350,470 of JAPXFQ010000906.1, forward strand.
TAAATGAACTGTAGCCCTCCACAACAGACGGGACACTTGATAACATAACCTACTGTAAGAAGCAAAGTCTGTTACTTCCTATTTAACAACTTTGAAATGCAGTGGGGCACTTTTTTTTTGTCATTTACTTTCAAGAGTTTGCTAGTAAATAAAGGTTAACTTCATGACCACCCGTTTAATCCACCTGTGAAAGACTTGTTTTATTAATTAATTCATTCTAAAAATAAAAAACAAACCCCCCAACAATTTCCTTGCATGTGCACCACCCCAGAATTGCATCTGTGGAGGTACATACTGAATCCCATCAAACTGTCAAAACTGATTAGATTAGTAGGGGGGAAAAACAACCTCATAATCCTGTTCTTTGATTTTTTTTTACATTCTGTCGCGCACTCTGCTCTGTGAAATGAAAGGAAAAGGACAGGCATTCGACGAAATCCTATTTCTTCCGTGGGGAATCTTCACTGGCGTAGACTGAGCGTGTGAATTTGATGAGTTGTGGGGTGTTGCGGGACTCCCATCTAGCAGCTGGCAACATTTTACAGACTTCTTACTCTCCATTGATCAGTCATTGAATGGATTATGATCAGCTGGGCTGGCAACAGTTTGGGGCTTGTTAAGAAGTACATGTTTTATAGAGTGGGAAGCGTTCAGATAGCATAATGAAATGATAGCTTCCTTGTTGCTTTGCTTGGGTTTTAATGAACTCACTTGTCTGTATAAAGTAATTATTTTTTTCTTTTTCCTCTCTACATCCCTAAGGCTGGGAATTAACTGAACTCCATGTTTTTAGGCTCCTGGGAAAAAAAATATTTTAAGCTACAACTAGGATCCTACTAAACATCCCAGTAGGGAATCGTAAAGAAATAGTTCCGTTAATCAGCATCTGGTCTCTGAAGCGGCACTAGCAATAAACCTCACCTAACTGTAATCATAAATCGAGAGGTGGGGGGGAATTAGACTACTTCTTTTAATACTTTTAAACTGTTACAAGGGGCATCAAGCACTGCTTGCTGCATGATAGTAAAGGCTTTGCTTTTTTCTTTTAATGTTTTGTGTGAGCTCAGCTGTTACAGTTAATTACAAAGAAATGGGTGTCTTTTTAGCTCATCTGCACTTTGGAACCAACAGTACCAATGTCATGACTGGTTAGACGTTACTATCATGCTCAATGACACTACAAAATGTTCATCTTTATTCCAGTGTTTCACTGGTTTCTATGTATATACATACCTAACTGTACAGCCATGCCTTGTCTACTGGGGGATAGAGGCCAGAACTCCCGTTTTATTTGAAATATTGTGGCACTATAAAGGATTTGATGTTCAGCGAGTCACTGTGTTTTTCACATGGACTAGTTACCCTTGATGAATCTGTCGGGCTTGGAGCGCAAAAAGTTTATCCACTGTATCACTGCAAAGATGCTGCCCTGACTTTTTGTTTTGTACTTATGTGATGCATTGTTTTTGTTTTTGTCAGAGGACCAGTACGTCTGATTCAACATTTTTACTATCTCTTAAGATTTCAGATATTTGGTCAGTGCTCTCCCTTGATTTAAAAAAAAAAACCAGCGTATTGAAAGAAAAATAAAGCAGTTGTGGTTTTCTTATATGTGCCGTTGATTGTATGCACTTGCTCAAGTATGAAAATCAAATGTGCAAAAGTTTCTGCATCCATGAAGGAAATTTTATCGTTTGTAGAAGGTTAATGAATGTGGAAAATCTGACCTTAAATCTAACACCCCCACCCCCCAATGGCCCTCAGCGCAAGTACTGCCAGCTTTGAAATTCATTGTCACTTGCCTTAAATATTTCCTTCACAAGTTCCATGTACATTTTTGGCTCATGATACTGCCTCAGAAAAAAACTAAAATCATTTTGAAATCCAGGAAGTGTTGATTTTTGGTTTTTCAACAAAAGTTGAGCATCTTGTGCTGCAAATTTGTGTTGGCAGACAAAAAGAAAACCAGTGCTTCTCCCATCTTGAGGTTTGAATGAAACGTGCCTATCATGGCAAAGAATTTGTTCTCGTCATGAGGAAATGTCTTTATATATATATATATATATATATATATAAAAAAAAGATTTTGTTTTGCTAAACCTCTCATTCTTGAACTTAGTTGGAAAGCAATCCTAACATTGCTACGATTTCTGCTGAAATTGATATAGGTATCAAAAATTTTTTTCAATTTAAACTTTTTATTACTTTATTTTACAATTAAATATTTTGAAAAACAGAAAACGCATGCTACACTTTAATTCACTCATTAAGGAATTTTCAAACCAGTTTATAGCAGCGAAGAATTTCATAATTTTGAGTGAATTTTCTCCTTGTTAACACTGGAGAGAAGCCCACAGGCTGTTTGAGTGATGTTTTAGGTTATGATCATCCCACTTGGGAACTCTGGCTAGTACATCTTTAATGCATTCTTCTTAAGAAGATTAAAAACTTCTTAGAGTTACTAAATAGTATTTTTACTTTTTTTACTTCAGCAATTAAGTCAATTACCCACTTTTTTCCCTAATCTCTCTAAATATAACCGCAGCAATGTAAAATGTAAAAGTTCTGTTAGAGTTGCGCCTCCTTAATGAGCGCTCCTGATGGACCCTAAACCTCTGATGGACGGCTATCCTATAGTAGCCTATGTGCATACTGCACTCTAGCTGCACCAGAAGCTGCACGAAGCCATCTACACCGGAAATAGCGACGATACGTCTCGTTTTCAGTTTCGTTTCAGTAAAATATACTAAGCAACCTGAATCTAACGTTTCCGCTTCTGTGGATTTGGCAAGCTGTTGGTACGAATAATGGCTGGCAAAGCGAGGATGAAACTTCCCAAAAATCAGGGATATTTTGGTTCTCTCTGTCCCTTTAGTCTATAGGCTACTTCTCGGGTGAAATATATTTGATTACAGTGACTTGGCATTAACAAGGCAGCCTCTGGATATAATATGCGGTATAAACCCCACCACGCTTCTTACGCTCACTGCGCGTTGAAATTCACAAAGTGAATGCACGAAAAAACGGCGCATCCCGTAATTTACGCTTTAGAACAACTATTGATACCAACAGCTTGCCATAATCGAGGGCGTCATAGTGTGAAGAGTGTCAGAAATACTGACTGGAATAACTTTTCTCCGGCAAACTATTTATTCGCTGATTGACTCTGCAACTTATTTTAGAAAAGGTAAAGTTTGTTTTCTTACTTGTTTTAAACCCCAGCTTCGTGTAAACTTAAACAAATTCATACGTTTTATTTGAGCTTTTGCAGTTTTGTAAAATTGCGTAATAAAAAGGTTTCTATTTTTATCTTAAATTTGACAGAAAATCAGATTGGTTCATTCTGAACATCTGCATTCACACACACACACCGATTCGGGAAATGGCTAAAGGGTTATTACACCATTTCTCTCTACTCTGAACGTATTTAATCTTCTCTGGTTCAAAATCTATAGCAGGCTACTTATACATTTCAGACCTGGACTAGACTATTATAAATTACCGGAAGAATAATTAAAACCAACTCTGGCATTTGTGAAACTTAAATAAAGGCGGATTTCAGCTCTTTTTCTGCTTCTGGACCAAACCATTATAACTGTAGCTAGAAAAATACAACACTCCTACATTTCAGACCTGGAATAATTATCCTACACTAATAGGAGAACAATTAAAACCAACCCTGTGTTTTGTGAAACTTCAATAAAGGCAGATTTCACCACTTTTCTGCATTTGGACCACACTAGATCAGGCCTAGCTACTAAACTACTTAACCGATACACTTCAAACCTGGATTATATTATTCTACACTAATAAAATAACAATTTAAACCAACTATGGGATTTATGAAACCTTTATGGGATTTATGAAACTTCAATAAAAGCGGATTTAAGATGGCTCTCTGTCCCTGGACCATACCAACTTAGCTGGAGCTCAAAAAGTATATAACCTAGACATTTCAAACATGGAGTAGATTATTCTACACAAATATCAGAACAATAAAAAACAACTTTGGGTTTTGTGAAACTTTAATAAAGGCAGATTTCAGAAGGTTTTCTGCATCTGGACCATACAATTTACACTGTAGCTCCAAAATTTCATAACCTAGACATTTCAAACATGGACTAGATTATTCTACACTACCAGCAGAACAAGTAAAACAAACTTTGGGACTTGTGAAACTTTTCTGTGATTTGTGAAATTTCAATAAAGGCAGATTTAAGATGGTTTTCTGTCTCTGGACCATACCATTTTAGCTGTTGCTCAGAAAGAATATAACCTAGACATTTCAAACATGGACTAGATTATTCTCGACAATATCAGAACGATGAAAACCAACTTTGGGATTTGTAAAACCTTTCTCTGATTTGTGAAACTTCAATAAAGGCAGATTTCAGCACTTTTTCTACATCTGGACCACACCATTGTAGCTATAGTTAAAGAAATACATAACCCAGATATTTCAAACCCAGATTGTATTATTTTACTCTACTAGGAGATTAATTAAAACAAACTCTGGGATTTGTCACAAATCCCTAAATCAGTTTTAATTGTTCTGATATTAGTGTCGAATAATATAGTTCATGTTTGAAATGTCTGAGTATTGTATTGTTCTAGCTACAGCTAAAATAGCATGGTCCAGAAGCAGAGAAAGTGCTGAAATTCATCTTGATTGAAGTTTCACAAATCACAGAAAAAGGTTTAACAAATCACAGAGTTGGTTTTAATTGTTTTGCTTTTAATGTAGGATAATTTAATCCAGGTCTGAAATGTATGATTGTTGTATTTTTATAGCTACACCTAAAATAACGTGGTCCAAAAGCAGAAGAGGTGCTGAAATCTACTTTATTGAAGTTTCACAAATCACAGAAAAGTTTCACAAATCGCAGAGGTGGTTTTACTTATTCTTCTGGTAGTGTTGAATAATCCAGTCCAGGTCTGAAATATCTAAATTCTACAGATTTTAAACCAGAGCAGATTAAATACGCTCACAGTAAAGAATAATTTGGTGTTATAGCCCTTTAGCCATTTCCCAAATCGGAAGCTAGAAACGGAAACCATCTTCAGCCTCGTGTTTTACAATATTTGTATAGTTTGATCTAAAACATCATCATTGTTGCTCTGGTGGTATTAAGGTTGTTTCCCTGCAGGATTATGAAGCTCTGCCTCAGTTTTAAGACTTTCATAGCCTCTTAACAGGTTTTCCTCCAGATTTAGCTCCATCCATCTTCCCATCTCCCTGCTAAAGTTCAACATCCCCACAGCATAGTGTTGTCACCACCAATATTCACAACAGATATACTATATTTAGCTATGCATGGCTACTTTTTGTTCACACAGTGTTTTGGATGTTGGCCAAAAACATAGATAAATATATTTTGTTGTCATCTGATCAGAACATCTTCCACTTGTTATTGTGTCCTATTATTTCTTGATGAAACCTTTTAATTTTGCTCCATGAGTTCCCAGCTTTGTGTTAGTCTATTACATGAAAATCCAACATATGAATAAGTGGTTGTGACATTACAAAATCTACAAAGGTTCAGAGGGTATGAATAATTTTTAAGGGTACTCTTATTATATTTAGGAAAAATATGCTCCACTATATCTGTAAGACTATTGATCATTGGAATCTGATACATTGGGGTCATTATTTAGAAATAATACAAACAGATGTATTTTGTATGGGGTCTTTTTGTAATTGTTTTACACTTTGTATATAAAATATTCAGCCTTTTCGAGAGAAAATCGAAGTACAAAGTTGATCAATTGGATAGCCCTGAAGGCCAATGCATAGTTGGCAAGAACAAAGAAAACTTTTTTTGCACAAAGTGAATGATTCAGTTTTACTCTGACAGCTTTTCATAACACTTATTAAACACTAAGATTTCTTCATGTGTGTTGTCTGATGAATATGGTGTGACTGCTCAGAAATTCTTTTATGGGTGTGCTTACTATGCTGTGGTGGGGGTCTATAAGGACTTCCTATGAGTTCTGAGTGCTTAAAAAAACATTATTTTTGTTCTGTATTCAGTAAAAGAAACAAATTTCTCCTCTCTTGTAGAATATGTACAGATTTTAATACAAACTGCAAGAATATCAGTTCTCACTTGTGTTTAAATCATCAGTTTAATCTTACAAGACAGTTATAATCTATAAAGAATATATTTTCCATTTAAGAATTATTTATAAAATATCAGAACTATGTCTCCATCTGGTTGGGTTTTAGCACTATACGTGATTGTGTTTACAAGCTTTATACTAGATATGGTCTCATACTGAGGTAGTCACCAAATGGAAAGATATATTGTTATTATTATTGGATGCATAGAATTTTCTTTTAAAATTAGTAAATTAAAGAACATACTGACTTAATAACCTGAATATTAAGTTGTTGTTCTTAAATTGCAGATCTGTGCCTCTAAGCAATAGGATGGCCAAGAGGAGTCTTATGTCAAAGGAATTCGATGACTTTGCTTGGAAAATCCAGGGGTTGGAGAACCACCTAAAAGATCAGAATAAAGATCTGATGCGGGAAATGCAGGAAGCTGAGGATGAGCAAAGAGATCGTTCTGAGGATCTGAGGCGGGAAATGCAGGAAGCTGAGGATGAGCAAAGAGATCGTTCTCAGGATCTGATGCGGGAAATGCAGGAAGCTGAGGATGAGCAAAGAGATCGTTCTGAGGATCTGAGGCGGGAAATGCAGGAAGCTGAGGATGAGCAAAGAGATCGTTCTCAGGATCTGATGCGGGAAATGCAGGAAGCTGAGGATGAGCAAAGAGATCGTTCTGAGGATCTGAGGCGGGAAATGCAGGAAGCTGAGGATGAGCAAAGAGATCGTTCTCAGGATCTGATGCGGGAAATGCAGGAAGCTGAGGATGAGCAAAGAGATCGTTCTGAGGATCTGAGGCGGGAAATGCAGGAAGCTGAGGATGAGCAAAGAGATCGTTCTCAGGATCTGATGCGGGAAATGCAGGAAGCTGAGGATGAGCAAAGAGATCGTTCTGAGGATCTGATGCGGGAAATGCAGGAAGCTGAGGATGAGCAAAGAGATCGTTCTGAGGATCTGATGCGGGAAATGCAGGAAGCTGAGGATGAGCAAAGAGATCATTAGGAAGATCTCATCTGGGAGTTACGGGAAGTTGAGAAGGGGTTTAATAAGAACCAGGTAAAAGATGACATGGAACACCTCATCTTGGAGATGCAGGAAAATGAAAATCAGCCAAAAGATGCTAATAAAGACAGCTTCTTTCTTAGATCAAGCAGCTGATGTAAAGAAACTATATATAGTGCTTTAAAAAAATGTTTTACTATCCTCTGTTTTTGCCTTTTCTGTCTTTGATAAAGAAACGGATCTAATACAAAACTCCTTTTTTCAGAAGATGATTTCATTAATTAAGAGGAAAACAATCTTATCATATGTGAAAAGTATCGGTTATGCCACCCATAGCAGCAACAACTGATATAAAGCGTTTATCATTCAGTGTGTCAGAATTGATGATGAAGTCTGTATATCCAGCTAATTTAATCACTGACATATTTAGTTTATATCGCCACAAGAATTCCAAAGAACATTCAAGAGAGCAAAAAATTTGATAATACATCATTTAAAGAACAGTTAATTTATTTAATTTCAAGTTGTGTTTTTTACATGTCTTTATGTAAACCTATACGCTTATAACCTACATGTCCTAACACATTCAGAGAATAAATATGTATGTAATAAATAGATCATACTGAATATTTACAGAGGTGGGCAGTCGACCCCAAAATTCTATTCAAATAGGAGTAGCACTTCTTCAGCATGTGCTTGATCAAGTAAAAGTAAAATAAAGCCTTCCAACAAATTTTTTTGAGTAAAAGTTAAAACGTATTTGGTGAAAAGGCAACTTGAGTACTGAGTAACATTTTCTATGTCATTTTTTTTATATAATACCAATACTTACAGTAGGTAATGAGTAAATACAACATAAAAGCCTGCTCATATTCTGTGAATTCTTTCTCATTTTTAGAGTAAAGGAGTGGCTGGAGCCTTTTCCAGCTGGCAACAAGCAACAACCAGGATGCCTCTTGGACAAATCCTCCATCCACCACAAAGCCAGCGTAGGAAGTGAAGACGAGCCAAGCAGAAATACACACACACACACACACACACACCCACATAAGGTGTGACTTTGATTAGGGAATAATCAGTTTGAATGATAAACTTATTTTCTTTCTCTGCTTAAAGTACACATGGCAATTTTCACTAATTCCACCTTTTTCCAGATAAATCCAGCAGCTCTAAAATAAGCATCCAGATATGGTTCTAGACACTGCTAATCTCTTTGATGCTGATGATGCCCATGTAGTCCCCGTTTGGTTTGACAAGTTTGCTCGATGCTGATTCCAAAATATCCTAACGTTGTACTATAAATTGGCTTTTCATATTTCCACACCGGTGCTTCCTTCCTGTATATCTGCATGTAAATATTTACAAAAATGTATACTTAAAACATGAAAGTCAGTAAATACTGTATTATAAAAATGTCACTGACCTCCTGTTGTAATCTGTAAAGACCATGAATTCTTTTTTTTTTTTTCATGCCTGTAAATTCACCTAGTCATTTAAAGGGAAATCAGTTGACATGAATTAAATGAATAGCTTTTTGTTTTCCTTTTTGATTATGCAATGTGATTTAAAACAATTGTGTGTAGGTGTAAGTTACAAAGATGTAAAGTTGTCAAAGCAAATAGAAAACAATTTGAATCAAACAACTTTATAAATCTTTTATAAGTTAATATACAGGATGTTGATAAGCTTATGGGAAAACCAACGTCAATAAAGCTATTTCATTTCTCATTTAATACCTAATAAACATATAAGCGAATACTTTGTTCTTTTTGTCCTCGTGAGTGTTACATTGGCTCTAGCAGCCATACTGTCTTATGAATTGTCGCATGCTGATATTCCTAATTCAGTTGAGTGGTATTCATTTCCTAATGAGTTGGCGGTCTAACAGCTTATGTTCAGGTTGAAGGTAATCACAATAATTACGTCTTTTTTTCTTGCTGGAAAGGTGACTACCCATCATCACATTAGTGAACCACCGGGATCTTAAATACTGAAGGACTGCACAAGACAGGTTAGTGATAAAAATGTGGAGAAGTTCAGTGCAGTTATGAAAAATATCCCAGCTTGGTAAACTTAAACCATTTTCGGGTTGCAGTAGTACATAGCTCAGGGGGGAAATCTTTGAATAGGATCATTATTATTAATTGTGCATTTCAACAATCTGGTCTTTAAGGAAGAATTGCAAGAAGAACATAATTACTGAAAGAAAGTCCTAAGAAAGCATTGTTACAGCTTTCCACAAGCCATGTAGAGGACATGTTAAACAAGTGGATGAAGGTGTGCAAATACGACCAAACTGGAAAATGCTATACTATGGAGAAAAAACAAGCTCTGTGCATCAACCTGAACAGACACAGTCAAACAAGCTAGAATAATGCAGTGCGGGTGGCTTTCTTCAGCAGAAACAGGGCAACTGGTCAAAGTTGATGTGAATATGGATAAATGCTCATATCAGGACAATGCTGGAAGAAAAAAAAACTGTTGTTTAGAAGCGACACATTTTGAATTTAATTGACTTCTCACCTTCCAGAGGACATTAAAGATACAGCCAGAGCTAAATGAAAATAATTTAGATCTGAGCATATTCAAGGACTCGAATGGTCTTGTCAAGGCTCAAATGTAAATGCAATTCAGATTTATGGTACAACTTGAAAAAGGATGTTCACAGACTGTCAATCCAATCCAAACAAGCTTATATTGTGTTGCAAATAAATATTGGCAATCCTTTTATTTCTAGATGTGAAAGATTCTTTTGAAAACCAGGCATTTTCATTCAAATACTTAGCTAAGTGGCAGTTTGTGTTGGTCTGTTACCTGATTTATTTTAAGCAAACGTGGAATGGGGTTGCTGGCAATGTGACCAAATGTGAAAAAGTTCAGGAGTGTGTTCACTTTTGCACTGCTGTAGGCTATAGTTAAAGGTGGTGAGGACTGCGGAGGTAAATCTCTTTCATTCACCTGAGTAATAAGTGATTCTATCACTTTCTGAGCTTCCTTGCACAGATGTACAACAATGAAAGCCTGAGAAATGCCTGAGGAGGCATTTTACATGACTGGCTGGAACGTAGTGAAGGAGACTAAAGAGCATAACCTTTTAAAGTGAAAATAACTCATTGTTTCGAAAACTATCTTGCAGTTCATACTTTTTTTCTAATTTTCCTTTGTCATTTTTTTTAACCATTTTGGCAAAACAGTTGCACGGGTGCAACACTGCCACCATGCGACTGTATTTGCGGGAGGAAAAACGTTTTTTTTTTTTTTTTTTGTCTACTTTAGGAATGCGGAAAAAGGGGAATCTTCTGCAGCCCCCGGATTTCTTGGTGGTCTAAATCCGAGCATTCTGAGTGTTTTTACCTCAAATTAACAAGGTAACTGTTACATTTTGCACTACTTTTCCTTGCGAATGTCGACATGCCGCCGCGCCAGTATCTCTGATGTTTTCCTGCTCGCGCAAATAAAGCTATAGGTTTAAAATTTGCACTTTGTTTTTGCGTTCAAAACTCAAAATTACACTATCTTGATATGTTCCGAACGAACTACTTCTACATCTACCTGCCTCAATCTTCATAATAGTTATCCTACTTCTAAGTAGCTGGAGTTCTGAGCAGCTCTGAAACAATTTGATTGCTTACGCAGGATTGTTTTTGGATTCTTCTTCGGATGTAACCCAAATTGTGCTCTAATTCCCTGGATAAACATTGGCCTACTTCTTGGCTGACTTTGGAAAACCTTTTTATTTTTCCTGGGTACTGTCTGTCCATTTTTGATGATTACACTCATTTTACTTCAAACAGAAATAGCCAACCGCAGATTCTTTTATAAACAGAGGACTCGTTGTTTGTGAAGCTTTATAGACATTGCATGCAGTTTTTTTTAAAATTGCATTCCAATGAAGTAGTAGGAATATTTTAAACAGGATGTTGAAATTACATAAAAATACAACCATTTATGCACGTTTTTTTTTCATCTCAAGTATTTTTGGTATTATTAATAAGACCTAGCCTAACTACTGACAAAGAAACATCCATTGCTCCAATATAATATATTTGTAAAGTGTATAGCCTACTGTGGACATAAAAATATTATTTGTGGTTGTGGAGAGGAAACAAATTAAGCCCTGCAGTAAAACTTAAATAGACGACTGTTTTTCAAACCTTAAATACATCATATCACTGATTCAAAAAAACAGAAACAAACAAGTTTCAGATTGTTGTGTTAAGTTATCCCTTAGAAAAAGGTTAGAATCAAGCATATTTAAATGTATTAAATTTGCGACAAATTTTTATACTTCACTGTTTTAAAGGGGACTCATTGATGAAGTGCCATTACTTAATGGAGCCGTTTTACAACCAAATGATTACATAGGTTTCCAGGGTAACTCTAGTCAATGTTGTAAAAACAACAAAGGGAAAAAAAACTTTATTCATAGTGCTGAATAATTTGTTAAAGAATGCAGTTAATGATGTGTTTCCTTTTTACTCAAAACTTTTAATTTTCTCAGTTTGAAGAAAAGTCTCTTAAAACCTGAGTTTTAAGATGGTAATTAGAAGGTTTCCGGCCATGGCTTGTCTATAAAACCAGGGGCGATTCTTGGATCAGATATTTAGGGGTGCTGAGCTCCCAGAGAACTGGCCGGCCAGGTAGGACACATTTGACTGTTTTGTACATTTTAACACGCACAGACACAACAGGAGGTTTAACGTCAATGGGCATCCAGTCACTTAGTCACTAGCACCTTGGCTTTGACATCAGCACATGCATCTAACATAAGAAGGTCACTGCTCATACAAATATCACAAACTGACTGAATCAATCAGAAATTATCTTAAAATAACTAGAAAGGCAGAACTTGGAGAGCTTAGCTCTCTGCCAAACACCTCAATACAGTTCAGATTTCTCCATAATACCTGATCCTCCCCAAAATGTAATCACTCGTTCCTTGGCCCATAATGAGATTTCCTGAATATTACATCCAACTCCTTCAATAAATTTGAGTTATTTGGTTAACAGAAAGTGTGATTTTTATTTCTTCATTTTATAAAATGTTACTCCATAGCTTACTGTGTTTTCCGTTGCATTTTATTCTTATTCATTTTATGTGTGTTGCCTTAACATGTAAATTTCCACACTGTGGGATCAATAGTCTGTTCATTCATCCATTCATTCATACAAAAAAGATAAACGTCTGCAAAGTAATTACCTCTTTGGCAGATTTATTTTAGTGATGAGAAATATCTGAACCATGAAAACATTAGAAAACTTTTTGATAAATTAGAAGTTAGTTTATCTAATCTTATACTGGAGTTTGGTGGACTTCTGATGCCTGACCCAAAGAAAATCCATGAAAGAATGCAAAAACGTGTTTTTTCTGAATGAACAAAACAAAAAATATGAAAATAAAGTTTTCTTTTTCGGAAGTAACAAGAAAACAAATGAATTAACATCTCAGTTTTTCTAAATCATAGCTGTTTTTTTTTTAACCAATACAAGCTATTATTTCTGAAATAATGAAAAAAGACCTATCTTCAAGTTCTTAGAATTTTTTTTTTTAAATGTATTTCACAACACATTGTGTTCTAAAACAGTTGTGATTAACTATTAGAAGATTTATTAATAAATATCAATGTAATGTTTTTACAAGATGATCTGTAGGTATAACTAAAGCAACCAAAAGTGCCCACCTGCAGTCCAGGGTGACAAAAATACCTCAACTCAAAGAAACAGAAACTAAAACATGTCCTTTTTTAGTAAAAAAAAAAAAAAAATTAAATAAAAAAATAGGTATTCCTCTTAGTAAATAGTAAATCATTTGTCCTACACCCAGAATGGCTGCTAAGGATGTTGTCAGAGCAGACGAGGGCCTGATGATGATGCAGGAGCTTGATGATCGGCTGAAAGAACAGACTGACAAACTTGAGCACATTCGTCTTGCTGCAGTTGAAGTGAAGGAGAGCTTGTCTAGGGTGCGTTTTATTTGAATCCTAATCTGTAATCATAAAGTCAAACAAAATTTTTGTTAAGCTTGACTTGATGCCTTTTTTTCTTTCTTTTATTAAAACAGAGCAACTGTGACCTGAGCCAGTCTATCAGTGACCATTTAGAATGGTTAAATCACTTATCTGATCGAGTTGAGACGCTCCACATGAACATAGCTGTATTTGTTCAGGTAAGAAGCAGATTGTTTGTAGATTATTTTCAGGAAGTTGATTACTGTGAATTTCTTCATTTCTGTGCAGCCACCAGATGCATTGTGTTTTTTGGCTTGTTTTATAAAAACTAAATTGTCTCTATGTTTCCAGATGAATCCAAAGCCTCGTGCATGGACATCCAGGCGGAGTTCTAGACAAAGCTTCCGTCTGGGACGTCTTCAGCCGGCAGACGACGCTCTGTCCGAGTTTGGCTGGTCCCCAGTTCGTATGCGGCGTAACAGCGATGCTGCCTCAGAAATGTCCTGTAATTGGTGAAAGGGATCCATGAATCTTATACCTACCAAGGGAGAAAAAGTTAAATTAGGATTTGATCTGATATTTTTTTATACCCCCTTTTTTTCTTAGCAACTAGTTTCTTTTTCTTCAAGAAAGAAGCCCACCTTCTTTAGTTAGCATATTAGATTTTTCAAAAGAGCCCCTGTATGTGGATACCTCATGGACTTTCATTCTATTTTTAGTGGTACTTTAACAACATTTCACTTTATGTGTATCAGTCTGTCCATGCTCACTGTTATGATACAAAATAAAATTATATAGTACTTAACATTTTGTTAAGCCATATTTATTTGAAAAGCATATATATATATATATATATATATATATATATATATACATACTGTTCTGAATTGCTATTTTGTAACAATTAGATAAGTATACTTTTTTTCCTCCCTTTTCTGATGTAATATGCCTTTTTAAATACGAAACTAACAGGAGTATGGCAATTGACTTTCCCACTTAATTGACGAGCCAATAGAAAAAAAGGTTGGTTGCACAACTTGGTGCTGCAGCAGTGTCGATAAGGCCCATCCATCCATTATCCATAGAATACCAGTCAATCCTAGGCAGGTGCTTATCTCCAGCAATCATAAAGCGACATTTAAATGTCATGTTTACAAAAGCTGAACTAAATGAATATTATCGACTGGATACGTCACTGCAATGGTAGGCAGACACACCAGAAAAGGTTTACACCCCCTGCTGTCCTGGCATAGAAGTGCTTTGCATTGGAGACACACCAAGGAGTATACAGGAAAAATGTCCCTGTCAATACATTTGCCTTTGGGTGCAAACTTTCTCATAGAAAAGCAAAAACTAGGCGTTTAGACATAAATGTGCCACAGCAAAAAAACACGGCAGATGAAACACTGGGGATGATCAAAAATAGAACCTACACATAGATATCAATATCACTGATATCCTAAATTTGTGTCCATTACGAATGCAGTTTAAATGGAAATGGCATTTAGACTTTCTCAAACAAAAAATTCATGACCGGTGCTTGGTTATATGTAATAATTACCTGCCATATTGGAGCATTACCGCCCTTAAGCAGAAGAGGGCGCTGCCGTTTCTCCACCGTTCTGTTGTTTGTTAAACCCTAGGTTATAAATAAAGGTTTGGCAGATTTCTGGAAGGAGCTGACTCGCTAAAGTAACACTACTTCATTATCTTGTTTGAAAGGTTCATTTCGGACAGGGAGCATTTAAATTTGATTTCCGATCGCTTCACAAACATTACAAGTACCGAGTGAACCCCTGAAAACATGGCCGAAAGCGACTGGGATACGGTGACTGTGTTGAGGAAGAAGGGCCCCACCGCTGCCCAGGCCAAGTCCAAACAGGTCAGTCTGGACGCCTGAAACCGTTCATTCGATGTGTGTTTTCTTCTCCTGAATTCTCTTGTGAGAAATTGAAATTACCGACTCAAGTTGTCCGAGTTTGTTGCCGTAAAACTGGTTTTATTCGTGTTGACGCGTCCGATTTCTGAGCAGGCAGTGCCACGCGTGGTTAAAGACAACAGACCAGACGCTACCATTGCATGCGGGTCCTCACGGGCGTGGGAGACATAAATGTTGCTGACAGTAGTGCTTTTCCTCCTAAACAGTTAACAGCCTCCGCCAACACGGATTAAGCTTTAACAGCAGTATTGGATACCAAGTAAAGTTGTAAATAGTAGCGGTCTGTGCACGTTTTGCAAGTGTGAAGTTCCACGCTGAACATTTATGTTCAAAAATGGTTATCATTGGGACGTCTCTGTATGCGTTATAGTTCTAAAGACGGGTAGAAAGTAGGTTATATTAGTTAATTATAAGGAATGGAAGTCTTCTTTCAAATTCATGTGGTTCTTTTTCATAGATTTGCTAGAAATGATGAAAATTTAGTGGCTTAAAATTACTGATAATAAAAAGAAGTTCTTTGTAGGTTTTTAAAAATGGCTACAGAAATTAACGGCCCAAGTAAAATAATCTGTGGACAGGATCAGTTATTAATCATGTTATAAAGAAATCTGATGTGTGTAGACATTTTTCAGGAAGAAAAAACAAAGTCTCAATGAGGTTTTCATAAGTTAGTAGAAGTTGGAAGGTGTTGGACAAAATACTGTGCGACGAGGATAGCAAACACTGCACATCACCCTAAAAATACCATCCCCAGGATAAAAGAAGGTGAGGAAATCTGCATGATGTGAGGTTTTCTTTCCACATAAGCCCTAAAGATGCAGCGAGATCTTTAATGAAGAAATCATTGTTAGACTAAACACCTTAATCCAGTTAAAATCAGTTGCAACGTTTAAAAAGTCTACTTTGAATCTTTTCCAAAGGATTGGACTGAGTCGTCAGAAATATTTGTGGTTATAACACTGCAAAATGTGAATCAATTGAAATGGTTATCAACAGTTGTCAGTGGACTGTAATTCTAACCAAGAAGAAATGTCCCACATTCCAAAAAAAAAAAGAAAAAAAAAGGTCCTCTTGTGGTCAGCAGTAGCAAAAATAACTAACAAGTTTCCTGTCTGATCTTCTAGTATGGGAATGGTTTTAGCTTGGAGTTAGCTCAGAGATAATTGTAACTGGATGTACATGGCAAACTTGTGAGTCAGTACGCCAAGGTACGCAGGTTTGTTAGCTCCACGCTCAGAAGTGAGCAACAAACACAGATAGGTATAACCATAAACACGATCATAATGTAATTTATTTTACCACCAATAAAGCAGAAATTTGTTCTGAGGTTTATTGTGCGCCGTTCCATATTTAGTTTTTTCATTCTCTTCTGCAGGCAATCACTGCTGCCCAGAGACGAGGCGAAGATCTCGAGACGACAAAGAAATGTAAATGCCAGTTTTTTTCTTTTACAAAAAGTCAAGTTCTTTTAACAGCTTTAGTTTACGTCCTGTTAATGAGCTGTGCTTTGAGCCGTGCTCTGCACGTCTGCTAAGCGCACCGAAACAACACTGCTTGTCACACAGGGTCTGCGGGTCAGAATAAGCAGCACCTCGTGACCAAAAATACCGCCAAGCTGGACAGGGAGACGGAGGAGCTCCACCACGACAGGGTTCCTCTGGAGGTGGGCAAGGTCATTCAGCAAGGCAGACAGGAGAAGGGAATGACCCAGAAAGACCTCGCCACAGTGAGTACATTCACTTGAATACTGACTTAATGAGATTTTATTTGTTTTCACAGGTGTTCTACCGTGGATTTCATTGAGTTTATTATTCTCTGTTTGACTAGTTTTTAAAGATGTTTTCTAACTTTTTTTTTTATTATTAACCCCAGAAAATTAACGAGAAGCCTCAAGTGATTGCTGACTATGAAAGCGGGAAGGCGATACCCAACAACCAGGTCATGGGAAAAATTGAAAGAATCCTCGGTAAGAAAGGACCCCGATAAAGAAAAACACGATAGAATACAATACGTAGTGAAAAAAAAACTACCCGTAGAGTTGAAATAATGGGACACTTCCTGGGAGATTCACATTGGAAATGGGAACTAGACAAAGTGGCCGTCTGGTCCCCTTTATTCCTCTTTCCTGTGGAAATGTTATTCGAAATGATTAAAAACATCAGTTTGGTATCAGGTTGTATACCCCTTATAAGGTTGAACTTGTCGAATCCAGTAAATTCTTGGACTGTTAATGGGAATCTAAGAAAAGGTTCCCAGCATCGTTCTGCCTAGATGCACCGATCAGGCTTATCCTGGCCGATAATCAGTTTTCCGATTATGTTCAAGGACGGATCTAAGCTCCCTGGCTTTTATCAAATTTATGTATATACTTCCAGAAAGTAAACTGATAAAAAAAAAACATTCCTTCGGTTGATGTGCTGATGGATAGAAAAAGCTGTACATTTTGAGGAATCTTAATGCTGTACAAAAACACAATTTCATGTTCATTACATTCTCTTGGGGTGTCTTTTTTTTCCCTTCTTCTTCTTGCCAGGCCGAAAGCTGCGTGGGAGAGATATTGGCCAACCCCTGGAAGAAAAACCCAAGAAGAAATGAAGATAAAGCCTCGAAATCAGCCCCCCCCCCCCATCCCCATATGCGACCCCTAACTTAAACCTGAATTCTTCCCACAACCCTCCTCTGTCCGCCTCTTTTTCCCCAGCGTCTCCCGTTCCCTCCTCCCCTCCCAAATATCCCACTTCTCTCCTCCAATCCTCTCCCTTTCCTGGGCTGATCTCACCTGTGTCCTGCCCGAGGACCTGGTGATCAATCGTACCACAGGCTGCGTACGAATGGGTCATCTGCAACACTCAATGTTAACGAACATGATTGAATGCATCTTTTTTTTTCTTTTTCTCCAGGATCACAGATTTAAATATCTGTGAATTTCTCCTCACCTTTCAGGCTTTAGCATGAGTCATTCAGAAGGTGACCTCTTATTCATGATCAAATAAGTCTGACTAACTTTCAAATCTGAGCATGTTGTTAAACCACAAGTGCTTGATTGCATCTCTTTGTTTTTCCACACTTTTAGGACAACTTGGTGGATGTTAATGCCATGCTTGAAATGTTTTAATGCTGTACTTTGTTTTGGTTTAGAAAATAAAGTTTGGCAGTTGATGATGTTTTAAGCTTTCAGAGCAAAAACAGCATTCAGAAAAGTCATTCAGAAATTTTTTAAAAAGATTATGGAGTCTTAAACCTGCCATGTTATGGTGAATGTGATCCACCAGGTGGCGGAATAAGATCAGCAGTGGCTGCAGATTGTGCTTTAAAACTGATAAGAAGCTGCACCGCTTTGCAGGACTACATCTTTACTTTCAAACAAATATAACTCTGAAAGAGGGTTTAAAAGTAAACATCTCATAAACGAACAAACAAATATCGCAAGAGAAGAATGCTAGGCAGATGAAGTGAGGAGCTCCTGATGATCAGCAGGAATTTGGTCAACTCCAACCCTAACCCCCTTGGTCATTGGGTACTGATGCAAGCACTACATGTATCAGAATTTACCCAGCTTTCTGTTTTCAGTTCTTATTCAATTCAAGGTTTTCCTGGTGAAAGTTGTAAAGGAAGGGCAAGTCTTAAGGACATTTACAGTCGTGGCCAAAAGTTTTGAGAATGACACAAATATTAGTTTTCACAAAGTTTGCTGCCTAACTGCTTTTAGATCTTTGTTTCAGTTGTTTCTGTGATGCACTGAAATATAATTACAAGCACTTTATACGTTTCAAAGTCTTCTATCGACAATTACATGACATTTATGCAAAGAGTCAGTATTTCCAGTGTTGGCCCTTCTTTTTAAGGACCTCTGCAATTCGACTGGGCATGCTCTCAAACTTGTGGGCCAAATCCTGACTGATAGCAACCCATTCTATCATAATCACTTCTTGGAGTTTGTCAGAATTAGTGGGTTTTTGTTTGTCCACCCGCCTCTTAAGGACTGACCACAAGTTCTCAATGGGATTAAGATCTGGGGAGTTTCCAGGCCATGGAGCCAAAATTTCAACGTTTTGGTCCCAAGCCACTTAGTTATCACTTTTGCCTTATGGCACGATGCTCCATCGTGTGGAAAATGCATTGTTCTTCACCAAACTGTTGTTGGATTGTTGGAAGAATTTGCTGTTAGATGGTGTTTATGTACCATTCTTTATTCATGGCTGTGTTTTTGAGCAAAATTGTAAGTGAGCCCACTCCCTTGGATGAGAAGCAACCCCACACATGAATGGTCTCAGTGTGCTTTACTGTTGGCATGACACAGGACTGATGGTAGCGCTCACCTTTTCTTCTTTGGACAAGCCTTTTTCCAGATGCCCCAAACAATCGGAAAGAAGCTTCATCGGAGAATATGACTTTGCCCCAGTCCTCAGCAGTCCATTCACCATACTTTCTACAGAAGATCAATCTGTCCCTGATGTTTTTTTGGAGAGAAGTGGCTTCTTTGCTGCCCTTCTTGACACCAGGCCATCTTCCAAAAGTCTTTTCCTCACTGTA